>JAZKJV010011262.1:600000-1067827 GCA_037367405.1 Ottelia alismoides
CTGAAGTTGTTCAGAAATCGAGACAAGAGGATATTGGGATTGTCACAACATGGATACATTAAGAAGATTCTTGAACGATTCCGTATGGATAGTTCCAAGAAAGGATTCCTACCCTTAAGACATGGTATTCACCTGTCTAAAGGAATGGCTCCTCAAACTGTTGAGGAAGAAAAAGCCATGGCTGGATGCCCTTATGCATCAGCTGTAGGAAGCTTAATGTATGCCATGATGTGTACAAGGCCAAGTATCTGCCGTGCAGTGGGAGTGGTAAGTCGTTACCAATCCTGCTATGGAGAACAACACTGGAATGCAGTAAAGAACATATTAAAATATCTGAGACGGACTTAAGATTACATCTTGGTCTATGGAGATGGTGATCTCCAATTGTTGGGATATATAGATTCTGACTTCCAATCGGATATTGATGATCAGAAGTCGACATTGGGGTTTGTATTCCTGTTGAATGGTGGTGTTGTGAGCTGAAGAAGCAAGAAGCAAGACACTACAGTAGATTCAACAACAGAAGCCGAGTACATTGCCGCATCAGATGCTGCAAAGGAGGCAGTGTGGTTGCGCAAGTTAGTCATGGAGCTTGGCGTAGTTTCCTCTGATACTCCCATCCCGCTACTCTGTGATAACACGGGAGCCATTGCCCAGGTGAAGGAACCTAGATGGCATCAGAAGAGCAAGCACGTCGAAAGGAAATACCACATCATTCGGGAGATTCAAAAGCGTGCTGACATCATCATCACCAAGGTAGCCTCTACCGACAACGTTGCTGATCCTCTTACGAAACCTGTGACATAAAAGGTTTTCGACCAGCATGTAATGAGTATGGGTTTAAGGATTGTTCCTGAGTGGTTCTGAGGGCTAGTGGGAGATTGTTAGCAATGTGAGCCCGAGGCGAACAATTCCTTCAATAAATGTTATTATAATAAATGATTTATCAATAAAAGTTATTTATTATGTTTCACTCCCTTTCTGATATTGAATGAATGAATGCACTGTAAGGTCCCTCTGTACAATATGGGTTATGTACCATGGCCAACTTGATAATCATACATCTGTTGATTCATTGATTAAATCATAGAGGTTGATGCTTGGATGAATATCTAAGGAGTTAGATAGAGGACTCATCAAGTATCATCAAATGATTGTCAAGTGATGATCTCCAGCCTGAGTAGGAGATGGCAATCCTTTCTCATTAGGTTGATATCTGATCGACCTCTTGATGCAGGTCCATTGCATGGGAATAGTGATTCGGAGGTATCAGATTAGTTGAGTCAATGGGTTGACTTAGCGAGATCGAGATAACCAAATACCAATGTTGAATATTGTCACATCATAGGCAAACATCCTCTGACCAGATACAGGTGTATTGCTATATGTCTGAGTTTGTACATTCGGCGTACCAATAGGTTGATGACCTAACCAAGGTCTATACACCAGCGAGCTGGTGTGCATGTAAGGACATATGAGTAATACAATCTCTCAAAGGGATCATACAGGTTCACTTGTGAACCGTGAGACATGAGCTCACTCATGAGGTATTGGGAATAATCAAATTCTATGCATGGCCGTCATGCTTTGGAAGCATGACATGAATTTGAAGGTAAGATATATGCTTTGTGAAAGCATACGATCTGTACCAAATCCCAAGAACCAATATTGAAAAACTTAGTGATCAAACCATGAAGATGACAGTGTAAAATTGATCTATATCTTCAGGATGATCATAAGTCTTCCATTATGCAGGATGTACAGGAATTGGGATTACATGAGGGTGAATTGATCATAAACGATTGTACAACCATGACGCTTCCATTCCGAGGGAGTGATGAAACAGGTCGGGATTTTTGTAACTCCTCTCAGTAAAGAAGTCACCTAATCTTAGTCTATATATTGGACATTGATCTGAATGAGATTTAGATGCAATGAGAAGATTAGGTTTACGGCCTTGATTTAACCAAGCATCTATGAGAGGTCCATGGGATCTGGATTTGAGATGTGATCTCAATATCCAAGTCACTATACGTGGAACAATACAATCGCCCTGTCCTTATCTCCATGTATCTGAGGAGAAATAGCATTATTCTTGAAAAGGTTCAAGAATAATTCCATAGGATCTAAGCATTAAGAAATTGATAATTAAATGTGATTTATTTATCTTGATGTGTGTGGAAATTTTCCAATATAATTAAATGTGATTTAATTATTATGGATAAGGATAATGTGGAGAGCAATATCCAATTATTCACAATATATTATAAATGTGATTTATAATGTATTACATAGGGCTAATTATAATTTATATTTGTTGATTAATTATTAATGTGTATTGGATACACATTGTTTAATTAATTGAAAATGTAAATTATATTGTGTTTTAGGTTGTGAATGTGATTCACAATTTTCCAATGGTATGATTGTAATATTCTCAAAATTAATTATGAATTATTTTTGGAGAATAAACCCCAACAAAAGTTGTTGGATTAAATAATGGAGAATTTCATGGAGACATGCAATCTCATGAGATTTCATGAGATTGCCCCCACTTAGTAATAAGTGGACGGCGACCAAGTCCTATATGGAATTGGTGGCCGTCCACTCTATTACATGAGGAGTTGAGATCTCCATTGTAATTATCTCCATATTTTATTGGTTTAATTTTAGGATTGATGTAAATTTGATTTATCAAATATATTTGATCAAAATTAAATCATAAGTTGTTAGTTATTACCAACAACAATCTTGACCATTGGATTGACAAAAATCAATCTCATCCTTTGATTTTATATGTCTCATGAATTGAGATCTGTGGATCCTAAAACCCTATAAATAGAGAGGCATACCATGCTCTCTTGTACATGCTTTTGGAAGCACATCTCTCTCTCTCTCTTTTCTCCTCACACGCCAACCCTCACTCTCTCTCCTTGGTGGCCGCCCGCCAAACCCTAAGGGAGATAGCCATCGTCGCCTACGCCACTGCACCGCCGCTTCGATGTTCTTTGGTTCTCTATCTTCTTGGAGTGCCGCACTCACAAAATAGATATTTGATATCATACGACGAGATCAAGAGTTCGCCATGCTTGGATCAACTCGTTGGATTGCGAGGACAACGCGACTCATCCCCGCGCTTGCAAGCTTCTTCTCCGACGATCGGACTTGAGACAGGAGGTCTCTTCTCGTAGAGATTCAATCAACCACGCTTCAAGAGGTATTCCTTTATACTTGTTGTGGTTATAGATGAAACGATCCGAGAATCGTTCTTGGATCATGTGGTTTCATCGCATGAAAAATTTTAAATTCCGTTGCACCGAACAACTAGTACGACCGGTCGTTCTTCGTTGTATTCGATACGATGCTCACGCTTCCGTGATGCGCTTGAGGATTATTCCATATCCTTCAATATTCCCCTTCATCTCCTGCAAGAACTCGTCTATCTCTAGCCAGAAGGATGTCCGCTGGTCAAAACGTAGGTGGGTGAGGTCGTCAAGGGCTGGGTTCTCATAGATAGGTCCATGAGAAGCGGACAGGTTGCCTTGCTAGAAATGAGGCTGAGACTTCTAGTAATGAGGGGAGGGGCTGGGAGTACTGTTGAGGCTGCTGCGGCTGCCTCCACTGCTGTCCTTTGTATGAGGGATGAGGACCTTGCTAGTGCTGCTGCCGGTACTGCTAAGAGTGATGGGGTTGCTATTGTTGTTGGATGCTCTATTGGCCTTGAGCTGGAGGTTTGTGCTGGGATAAGGTGCTTCCAGTTGACCACCAGAATCTTGGGTGATCACGACGGATCTCAAGTTGCTATTGGTACCGGCCGTACCAAATCTTGTTTACTTCCATCAATGGCTCCTACTCCAAAGGTGAAGGGGGAAGAACTGCCAGAGGTTGATCTGGCTGGTAGACCACAATCTGAGTGTTCTGAGATGGTGGTGGCTGGGGCTAGTGCTGCAGCAGCTGGACTAGCTCTACCAGGATGTGGTGAACCTGGCGGTATGTGGCAGAAGGTTGGGTAGAGCTGCTGCTGCTAAGATCAGCCCGTGACCTGCGACAGTGCTATGGAGTCATATGTGCCTCTTGGAGACACGTGATCTGAGTCTTCAGGTCACTCAGTGTCTGTGCCAACTTGTCGATCTGTGTATGGCCCCGGCACAGCTTCTTCTCAATAATCCTGTTGCGGTCTAGCTTCTCGCTGGTGATCCCCATGATAGCGGCTGAGGACTCAGCTGAAGGATATGGGAAGATTCTCAAGCACATCATGGAAGCGTATGGATCACATCGAATAAGATCGGGAGCGACTAGTCACACTAGTAGCTCGATGCAGCGGAATTTTAAAAATTTTAAATGTGATGAAACCACATGATCCAAGAACCTTTCTCGGATCATTTTTATCTAAATGACAATAGGTATTAAGGTTACCTCTTGAAGCGTGGTTGCTATCGAGTCTCTAAACCAAGAGACCTCTTGTCTCAAGTCCGAACATACGAAGGAGATGCTTACAAACGCGTTGATGAGACACGTCCTTCTCGCAATCCAAGTTGATGTTCCAAGCGGCAAATCTCCTGATCTCATCATACGAGATCCGACATCTTCATCACGAGCGAGGTGTACCGATGGAGACGGAGATCCACGAGCAAATACTGCAGCAGCATGACGACGATGATGCAGCGATGGCGACTCTCTCAATGATTCCATGGTGGACGGCCATAAGAGAGAGAGAGTGAGAGAGGCACATGATATGTAGAGTGATAGGGAGAGAGCATTCATTGTTGTCGTAAACGTGTGTATCAAAGAGCAAGGGGTGCCTCTTCTTATATAGGGTTTTAGGAGTCCATGGATCTCAATCCATGAACCACACACAATCAATGGTTGAGATTGATTTGTGTTTCTTTCAATGGATAAGATATTGTTGTAAAAACACAACAATAATTGATTTAATTTTATTTAATTCATATTGATAAATCAACATAATAAATCACAATTTAAATCACATTTGACTAGAGATGAGATGATGAGGAGACTAACGTCTTTTCCTAAAAGAGGGGGGACGACTGCTCTTCTCCTCATGGAGAATCGTAGCTATCCACTTCTCTTGAGTGGAATGGGTCTATCTCCTCTAATTATCAAGAGATCTCATTATCTCATGATATCTCCTCAATTTACAATAATTGTTGTTGTAAATATTTTCCATAAAAATAATTCACAATTATTTTGTAAAAAAATTCAATTAAGCCACTGAAATTATGTGAATCACATTCACAACCCAAAACAAAAATGTAATTATATTTTCAATTAATCATTCAATGTGAATCTAATTCGCATTAACAATTAATAAACAAATATAATTCATAATATGATCTCTTTAATATATTATAAATCACATTTACGATATACCTGAATAATATGGATAGTGTTATCCACATTATTCTTAGCCGTGATAATTAAATCACGTTTAATCATCTTGGATCTCAATTCTCATGTGCCCAAATAATATGAATCACATTCACATTATTCACATCTTTTATAACTAAATCACATTCAATTATCTTAGATAACTATCCTTATAATATGGATCAAATTCATATTATTCATGATAATTAAATCACATTTGATAATCCATTTTCTCAATGCTCGGATACATATATCAACAATGAAATTATCCATGAACTCTTTCAAAGATAATGCGCTTTATGTGCTAATACTTGGAGATAAGGACAGGGCGATTGTATTGTTTTACATATAGTGACTTGGATATTGAGATCACATCTCAAATCCAGATCTTGCGGACCTCCCATAGATGCTTGATAAAATCAAGGCTGAAGATCCAATCATCTCATTGCATATGAATCACATTCAGATCACTGTCCAACACTTGGACCAAGATTAGATCACTTCTTTACTGAGAGGAGTAACTAAAATCCAAACCCGTTTCATCACTCCCTAGGAATGGAAGCGTCATGGTTATACAATTATTTATGATCACATCACCCTTAGGTAGTCCTAATACATGTACATCCTTCATATTGGAAGACCCAGAATAAACCTGAAGTTTTAGATCTCTTTTAGTGTCTCCTTCAAGGTTTTATCATTAAGTTTCTTATTTGACTATTGGGAGTTGGTATCGATCATATACTTTCCAAAAGCATATATCATACCCAGGTGTTCAATATATACTTTCCAAAACTATATATCAAACCTACAAATTCAGTCAAGCATCCAAAGCGAGACAACCGTGCACACATGGTCCACATACATCAATATGTAAGAGATCTTGAATACCTTGGCATCTAACACCATTCCCATAGAAGGGTGTATTAGACATTTTACTTTTAATCTCTATTCATAAGTATTAAAGTTTTGAACTTTTAGACAATCTAAAGTTCAATATCTTACTAGTCTATTCATTTCATCAATAGACAATTGTCCAAGATATCTTATTAATCTTTTTAAGGTTTAGTTTCAGTATTAAAAATGGTAATGAACCATTCATTGATTTTCAAATTAAGTAGAGTCCTCCAAATATCAAAATACTATCTGAAATATATCCATCATAACTCTTTATGATAGGTCTATTCCAGAATCCATGTCTATTTCCAACAATTAGAAATAACTATGAGTGTTTTCTAATATCTAGATAATAGAGACATTCTCTAAGACTAAGGGCTCTTCCATTGAAAATATGAAGTCTATCTATCCAACAGTGATTGTGGCAACAATTGCATCAATACCCCTGCTGATGACTATTAAACCTTAAGATCAAATTTAATAATCTTTAAAAACTAATGCAACCAATTGCAAATGTTAATAGAAGAATGAGATACAATTATTAGACTTTTATCTTGTCCAATAAGAAAGTTGTTTCAACGATTATATGTAGATATAGATAATTCTGATGCACTATCTAGGTCCTTCTCTAAGAAACCAAGATAGACTTGATAGAATACTATCAACACATCAGCTCATTGGAGTATTGGCATTTATCCAAGTCTTTGGATGTCATAGGTGTGGAAACCATAGAAGTACTGTCAACTCTTTGACTTTCCTTCTAACTTGGGTCCGACCCATTCTTCCACTGCGCTCCTTTGATCTATAGACAACCATTGCTTAAGACAAAGGTTCTCTTATGTTGAATTCAAAAAAATTTCAATATAAGAGAAATTCAACATTTATACATGCTTTATTCAATTCATACAATATGAATATTATGAAGATTCATGAATGACTAGAGTATAGATAGTAGAATGATGACACTCATCATATCTATATAGCTTAACTCTTAAAGACATAGGTTTAGGTAGGTACTTAAATATTTGACTACATCATCTCTTATAGAGCCACCATTCTGTGGGATGCAGTGAACCATGTCATTCCGGATTAAATGTCACGAGCACATATGTATGCTAGAACATCTTCTTAGATTTTATAAGGATTATTTGACAATCACGATCATCATCTATTTGTCACTTCCAAAGTGCATTCGATGAGAGATCAAGACTATAGAGACATGCAAACCCTAGGTTGTTGTCTTCTTGTCTATTTAATTGGCATTCCTCATTATTATGAGGAAACTTGCACATTGCAACCACATACACTATGTGTCCACTTGAAAGTACAATATTTTAATCATGGATCCAATCCATGATAATTTACTGGTTATTATTAAGCATAGTATTGAGTGGGTTTAATAAAAGATTATCTGAAATAAGAAATTTGCATCAATATATATATACACATTTTACTTTGATTTAGGAATTTTATTTCAAAGTTGTCTTGCCTTGTCAACACTGAAAATTCATTCCCTTAATCACTTTCAATTTAAGAGATATACTTATCTTGGATCTCCTTTCTTATCTTTGTCACATCCCAATAATATGAGAACGGGTATCTCAGATAAAAAGAAGCGGGAACACATTCTGCCTTGCAAGTCCAACTTACATCTCCCAATTCGGTCCACTCGGGCCCTCCACCCCTAAGGTGATGTTGACCTGTCATTAATTGAACCAAATGTCAACAGGAATACAACTCGCTTTACGCAATCCAATATCGCCCCAATAATATGAGGACACGATATTGGGGTCACTATGCATACATCCTTACTCTTTCGAGAAGCGAAGATTCCGATCCAAATGGACTGTATGCAGGAGTTGTCACTTCGGATAGGTGTCTCCTATATACAATATCTGGCGACGAAACCCTTCACCTTGACGGGAGACGATGGATGTCACTTATGTGATCCTCCAGCTCTTATTCAAATTTCAATTAATTATCATGAATCATATTCATATAATTAATTCCTCTAAGGGAAATACACATCTATTCATAATAGAGTGTTTTTAATTGGATATAATTGATTTAATCATATTAAATCAATTATCAATCCAATTCAATAAACAAACTTGATTATTACTTGAATATATGGTATTATCTCAAAATATGTATTAATTCATATTTTAATAATTAGAAAAATACACCATGATTTCTCTAGCATTATCGAGTCTCTACCTGCTATCATGGCCAGTACCGACGGGAGTGGGACAGACTCCACACGGTGCACCCTGCTACCCTAACACTTTCCGATTAGACACCATATCCACCTCAGGAAAGGATAATGCCAAATCGGTCATTGTGTTTTTGAGATGTTCATCGGTTTTTCAACCGAAACTATACCATATAGTAATAATCAAAATCATTTTGATTATATAAGGAAATTTTCTAGACAAAATCCCAAAACTATTCAAGTAACATGTTTGTTGAAGGTGTATCATGTACCAATTGGTGATCTGGATCAAATCTAATCATTTTTATTGAGGCAATGTCATTTAAGGGAACAATTACATCTAATATAACTTAAATATTATCCATTATTATTCCAAGAAATTAACCATTAATTTCACAAGTTTCTTAAATGACTATCACAAGGTTAGTGATTTGGATTGCAATTTTCAATAGTGACCCTCACTTACTAAAATTAGCATATCTCATCATTTTAAATACAAATTAAGCGAAATCATTTTCTAAAGTTTGCTAACTTGATTTAAAATAGAACCTATACGATTATCATGCATTTACAGAGTTATCGGATTCCAAATCACGCAAACTCAAGTCTCACGATTTCCTTAATTAATGCGGAACATTATACATTTTAAAAATTTCGTGTTTAAACGTTTTAAACAGGGTCGAAATTTTTAACAAAATAGAGCTGCGAAAATTGAAATGCGATAAAACTTTCACAATCCTTATGAACCCAAGTCTTCCTAGGTTTATGGATCGTACTCAAAACCTCCAACCAGGCTCTGATTCCACTTGAAGGATATGGGAAGATCGTCGAGCGCATCACAGAAGTGTGTGGATCGCATTGAATGCGATCGGGAGCGACTAGTCGCACTAGTTGATCGATGCAACAGAATTTAAAAAAAAATAAATGTGATGAAACAACATGATCCAAGAACCTTTCTCGAATCGTTTCATCTAAACCACTGTAGGTATTAAGGTTACCTCTTGAAGAGTGGTTGTGATCTAGTCTCTAAACCAAGAGACCTCCTGTCTCAAGTCTGATCCAACGGAGGAGACGCTCGCGAGCGCGTTGATGAGATGTGTCCTCAAAATCCAAGTTGATGATCCAAGCAGCGAATCTCCTGATCTCATCATACGAGATCCGACGTCTTCTTCATGAGCGAGGCACACTGAAGAAGACAGAGATCCATGAGAAAATACTCCGACAGCATGACGACGATGCTGCAGTGATGGAGACTTTCTCAATGGCTCTATGGTGGACGGCCTAAGAGAGAGAGTGAGAGAGGCACATGACATGTAGAGAGAGAGGGAGAGAGCATTCGTTGTTGTGGTAAACGTGTGTCTCGAAGAGCAAGGGGTGTCTCTTCTTACATAGGGTTTTGGGAGTCCATGGATTTTAATACATGAACAACACATAATCAATGGTTGAGATTGATTTGTGTTTCTTTCAATGGCTAAGATGTTGTTGTAAAAATACAACAACATATGATTTAATTTGAATTAATTGATATTGATAAATCAATATAATTAATACCTATTTAAATCACATTTGACTAGAGATGAGATAATGAGGAGACTAACATCTTTTCCTAAAAGAGGGGGGACGGCTACTCTTCTCCTCATGGAGAGTTGTTGTCGTCCACTTCTCTTGAGTGGAATGGGTCTATCTCCTCTAATTATCATGAGATCTCATTATCTCATGATATCTCCTCAATTTACAACAACTCTTGCTGTAAATATTTTCTACAAAAATAATTCACAATTATTTTGTGAAAAATTTCAATCAAGCCATTGAAATTAAGTGAATCTCATTCACAACCTAAAACAAAATGTAATTATATTTTCAATTAATCATTCAATGTGAATCCAATTCACATTAATAATTAATCAACAAATATAAATCATAATATGCTCTCTTTAATATATTATAAATCACATTTATAATATAACTGAATAATATGAATATTGTTATCCACATTATTTTTATCCATGATAATTAAATCACATTTAATCATCTTGGATCTAATTTCTCATGTGCCCTAATAATATGAATCACATTCACATTATTCACATCTTTGATAATTAAATCACATTCAATTATCTTAGATAACTCTCCTTATAATATGAAACAAATTCATATTATTCACGATAATTAAATCACATTTAATTATCCATCTTCTAAATGCTCGGATGCATATATCAACAATGAAATTATCCATGAACTCTTTCAAGGATAATGCGCTTTCTCCGTAGATACTTGGAGATAAGGACAAGGCGATTGTATTGTTACACATACAGTGACTTGGATATTGAGATCACATCTCAAATCTAGACCTTGCGGACCTCCCATAGATTCTTGATTAAATCATGGACGTAGATCCAATCTTCTCATTGCATATGAATCACATTCACATCAGTGTCCAACACTTGGACCAAGATTATATCACTTCTCTACTGAGAGGAGTCACTAAAATCCTGACCCGTTTAATCATTCCCTAGGAATGGAAGCATCATGGTTATATTACGATCGCATCACCCTCATGTATTCCTAATACATGTACATCATGCATACTGGAAGACCCAGAATAAACCCGAAGTTTTAGATCTCTTTTAGTCTGTCTCCTTCTGGGTTTTATCATTAAGTTTCTCATTTGACTATTGGGAGTTGGTATCGATCATATACTTTCCAAAAACATAAATCATACCCAGGTGTTGATCATATACTTTCCAAAAGTATATAGCAAACCTACAAATTCATTCAAGCTTCCAAAGAGAGATGACCGTGCACAGAATTTGATTCTTCCCAATATCTCATGAGTGAGCTCATGTCTTCCGGTTCAGAAATGAACCTGTAAGATCCCTTTGAGAGAACGTATTACACATAGGCCCTTATATGCACACCAGCACGCCGGTGTACAGACCTTGATTAGGTCATCAACCTATGGGTCTGCCAAATGTACATACTCAGACAAATAGTAACACATCTATCTCTTGTCAGAGGATGCGTGCCTATATCGTGACAACATACGACATAGGACTTTAGTTATCTTGATCTCATTAAGTCTACTCTTTGACTTAATTAATCTGACACCTCTTAATCTCTATTCCCAAGTAGAGGACCTGTATCAAAAAGTCGGTAGATATGAGCCTAATGAGAAAGGATTGCCTTCTCCTACTCAGGATGGAGATCATCTCTTAATAATCATTAGATGGTATTTGATGAGTACTCATTCTAACTCTTTAGATATTCATCCAAGCACCAACCTCTATGATTCAATAATTTAACCAACAACTGTATGATCATCAAGATGGCCATGGTACATAATTTTAATTGTACTAAGGGACCTATTATGCAATTAGTTATTCTTAATTTCAAATCAGGGAATGATATTGACAATAACATTTATTGCATAATGGCTCATCGCCGGCTCGCATGTCCAACAATCTACCACTAGCCCAAAGAGCCATTAATGGGTTAATCATTTAATCCTACACTCATGTGACATTCATAGGCTATTTAGGAAAATAGCTTGGTAAGCTGATCAATCACTCTATTCTGGAGAGACTATGCCAAGTCCTTTTACGGCACTTGCATATAACCGAGTAATAGTGCTCGCATCCAATGTGAATGTTGCATCTTATGCAACCAATACTTAATTTTGTTATTTATAGTGTCCTTGACACTACATCTCGATAATTATTATAACAAGTATTTCCATAATCCATATCAGAATATCCTTATTCCTGGAGATCTCTATATCTTAAGGTATCTGTAGCTAAGACCTTTTAGATCACTATCTATAAAGTCTTAATTTCTTGAACATAAGACTTGAGATCACTATCTCTAACATCTTGTCATCTATGAAGATTTTTTTATTACTGCAATCAAGTGTTTTATTTTCATAATAGTATTAGTAACAATTTACTACTCCCACTACATGGAAGACATCTGGCTTTTGTACACATTTAGCATACACCAGGCTTCTCGTAATTGATTCACAAGGGCAAGTAGTTCTAGCGTCCACTTCCTCAACTCTTTGAGGTGCTATCCCTTTAGATAGGTCAATTCCATATCTTAAGGGATGGAAGCCTTTCTTGGAATTTTCCAGAAAATGAAACATGTCCAAGGTGTACTACTAATGTGACGGTCCCAATGCCCTCTTCTCATTGCTTATGAACATCTTTAGAACTAAGATCTCAGAGGTATCCTTGAGATCTTATCTCAAGATATGGAATAGTCAGTCTATAAAACACTTATTATTATCCTTATATCATTCAAAATGATTAGGGTATCATCTACATATAGCATGATGAACACAATGGCACTCCTACTAAGCTTCACATGGTACATCAAGATTCCATCTGTAATCATAACATTTATGATTTCTTCATATTCAATGTTCCAACTACAAGAAGCTTATTTATGTCCATAGATGGAGTTTCTTTAGATTGCACACCATGCTTTCCTAAACCATGAAGCCATGTGCCTATTTCATATGAATATCCTTAGAGAGATATTCGTGGAGGAATGCAATCTTGACTTCCGTCTTGAAGATGTCAAAGTCAAGTTGTGTAGCTATAGTTAGCAATAATTTGATGAGTTTAAGCATGGTCACTGGAGAGCAAGTCTCATCACAAGCGATGTCTTCTATTCAGTGTGTAGCTCATGGATACGAGCCGTGCTTTGAAGGTCTCTACCTTCTCATCAAGTTCCCTCTTTCTCTTGAAGATCCATTTACACCTTGACGGGTCTTACACATATAGGTGGATCCTCGAGGGTCCATCTACAACACTTGTATGTGAAGTCTACTATAGGCTTTATGGCTAAAATCCATCTTTCCATGTCATGATATTTAGAAGCTTTATCAAATGAAGTTCGATCAATATCAGATTTCGCTGACACATGGAATCCATCCTCAAACTCATTTGAAGAGGTATTAGTGTTTCATCTTTAATTGTCCTTTAAGTTTCTGATTTCAGGAGCCTCATTATTTTTTCAAGATTAAATGAGTTCCATTACTTCACTTTTATCTTGATTCTCAAGAGAGTCATCCTCTAAGAATCATATTCTCATAGATGAGATCTTTTAAGAATCTCAAAGTCATAATGTAGGTATCCAATACCATCCTTTATTTTTCTATTGAAGTAGCACTCTCCGGTGCATGATTCTAGCTTACTAGCAAGGACCCTTATAAGGATATATATATATATATATATATATATATTGTAGTCTCTACTACATATATACCTTGGAAACTAAGAGGTAATTATGTTAATATTCATCATTTATCAAATCATGTCAAACATGATCTAATTGTATTTCCCTACAACTCTCTTGAGCTTATGTATATTAGGAGGAGCGAGATAGGAATGATATTCATATCCCCATAAGGTATTATTTGAATTCATCTAACAGGTACTTGCTACCTAGGTTATATCAAATCCATTTCATCTTCCTTCAAACTTTTGTTCTAAACCAAAAATTATGAAATCTTTGAACATTTCAAAGCTTTCTAAGGTGAAGGGAAGAAATCTCATATCACAAATAATCATTAAATGATATTGCATATCATCAATGTTCATTATGATACAGATGGTCCACATATATTAATATGTATGAGATCTTGAATACCTTGGCATCTAACACCATTCCCAGAGAAGGGTGTATTAGACATTTTACTTTGAATCTCTATTTATAAGTATGTAGGTTTTGAACCTTTAGACAATCTAACGTTCAATATCTTACTAGTCTATTCATTTCATCAATAAACATTTATCCAAGATTAGATGCCAGATCATTATCAAATGATCTCTGTCCTCCTATTGATCTTGTTAAGGTTTAGTTTCAGTATTAGAAATTTTAATGAACCATTCATTTATTTTCTAATTTAGTAGAGTCCTTCAGATATCAAAATACTATCTGAAATATATCTATCATTACTCTTTATGATAGGTCTATTCCAGAATTCATGTCTATTTCCAACATTTAGAAATACATTGAGTTTTTTCTAATATCTAGATAGTAGAGACATTCTCTAAGTCTAAGGGTTCTCCCACTGAAAATATGAAGTCTATCTATCCAATAGTGATTGTTGTAACAATTTCATAAATACCCATGTGCATGACTATTAAACCGTAACATCAAATTTTCTAGTCTTCTAAAATATATGCAATCAATTTCAAATGTTATTAGAAGAATGAGATATAATTATTAGACTTTTATCTTATACAATAAGAAAGTCAATTTCAATGATTATATGTAGATGTAGATTATTCCGTTGCACTATCTGGTCCTTCTCTAAGGAACCAAGACAGATTTGATAGTCATACTATCAACACATTAGCTCATTGGAGTATTGGCATTTATCCAAATCTTTGGATGTCATATGTGTGGAAACCATAGAAGTACAGTCAACTCTTTGACTTTCCTTCTAACTTGGGTTAGACCATGCTTCAATGCGCTCCTTTGATCTATAGACAACCATTGCTTAAGACAAAGGTTCTCTTATGTTGAATTCAAGAAATTTCAATATAAGAGAAATTCAACATTTATATATGCTTCATTCAATTCATACAATATGAATATCATGAAGCTTCATGAGTGACAAGAGTATAGATAATAGAATGATGACACTTATCAAATCTATACAACTTATGTCTTAAAGACATAGGTTCTTGTAGGTAATCAAATATTTGAATACATCATGTCTTGTAGAGCCACCATTCTGCATGATGTAGTGAACCATGTCATTCATGATTAAATTTCAAGAGCACATATGTATGCCAGAACATCTTCTTAGATTTTATAAGGATTATTTGACAATTGCGATCATCATCGATATGTCACTTCCAAAGTACATACGATGAGAGATCATGACTATAGAGACATGCAAACACTAGGTTGTGGTCTTATTGTCTATTTAATTGTCACTCCTCATTATTATGAGGAAACTTGCACATTGCAACCACATACAATATGTGTCCAACTGTAAGTACAATATTTTGATTATGGATCCTATCCATGATATTTTACTGGTTATTATTGAGTATAGTATTGAGTGGGTTTAATAATAGATTATCTGAAAGAATAAATTTGCATAAATATATATATATACACATTTTACTTTGATTTAGGAATTTTATATCAAAGTTGTCTTGCCTTGTCAACACTGAAAGTGCATTTCCTTAAACACTTTCATTGTAAGAGATATACTTACCATTATATCTCAAGCAAGATCTTAGATTTCCTTTCTTATCTTTGTCACATCCCAGTAATATGAGAACGTGTAACTCAGATAAAAACAAGTGGGAACACATTCCGCCTTGCAAGTCCAACATGCATCTCCCAATTCAGTCTTTAACACCCGATCCCACCACCCCTAAAATGATGTTGACCTGTCATTAATTGAACCAACCGTCAACGGGAATACAACTCGCTATGCGCAATCCAATATCTCCCCAATAATATGAGGTCCCGATATTGGGGTCACTACGCGTATGTCCATACTCATTTGAGAAACGAAGAGCCCGATCCAAATGGATTGTATGCATGAGCTGTCACTTCAGACAGGTGTCTCCTACATACAATATCTAGCGATGGAACCCTTCGCCTTGATGGGAAACCATGGATGTCACTTATGTGATCCTCCACCTCTTATTCAAATTTCAATTATTTATCATGAATCATATTCATATAATTAATTCTTCTAAGGGAAATACACATCTATTCATAATAGAGTATTTTTAATTGGATATAATTAATTTAATCTTATTAAATCAATTATCAATCCAATTCAATCAACAAACTTGATTGTTACTTGAATATATGGTATTATCTCAAAGTACGTATTCATTCGTATTTTAATAATTAGAAAAATACACCATGATTTCTCTAGCATTATAGAGTCCCTACTTGTTGTCATGGTTAGTACCGATGGGAGTGGGACAGATCACAAACATGCAACCTGCTACCCCAACGCTCCCGGACTAGACACCATATCTACTTCAGGAAAGGATAATGCTAAATCGATCATTGTGTATTTGAGATGTTCATCGGTTTTTCAAATGAAATTATACCATATAGTAATAATCAAAATCATTTTGATTATAAGGAAATTTGCTAAACAAATTCCCAAACCTATTCAAGTAACATGTTTGTTGAAAGTGTATCAAGTAACCAACTGGTGATCTAGATCAAATCTAAACATTTATTGGTTGAGGCAATGCCATTTAAGGGAAAAATTATCATATACTTTTTCCTAAATATTATCCATAATTATTCTAGGTAATTAACCATTAATTTCACAAGTTTCTTAAATGACTATCACAAGGTTCATGATTAGGATTGCAATTTTCAGCAGTGACCCTCACTTACTAAAATTAGCATATCTCATTCATTTTAAATTCAAATTAAGCAAAATCAGTTTTTAAAGTTAGCTAACTTGATTTAAAACATAACCTACTTGATTACTATGGATTTACAGACGTTATAAAATAATAAATAACTCCTTCATTATGTCATTATTTGCCATCCCCGAAATAGTGGATATAAGGTCATAAAAAGGATCATAACTAGAGTTATCGGATTCCAAATCATGCAAACTCAAGTCCCACGGTTTCCTTTATTATTGGGAAATATTATCCATTTTTAAAATTATGTGTTTAAATGTACAGAGCTGAAATTTATCACAAAACAGAGCTACGAAAATTGAAATGTAATAAAAACATTCACAATCCATATGAACCCAAGTCTTCCTAGGTTTATGGATCATATCCAAAACCTCCATCCTGGCTCTGATACCACTTGAAGGATATGGAAAAATACTCAAGCGCATCATGGAAGTGTGTGGATCACATCGAATGCGATCGAGAGCGACTGGTCGCACTAGTTGCTCGATGCAATGGAATTTAAAAAAATATAAATGTTATGAAACCACGTGATCCAAGAACCTTTCTCGGATCATTTCATCTAAACCACAATATTAAGGTTATATCTTGATGCATGGTTACGATCGAGTCTCTAAATCAAGAGACCTTCGGTCTCAAGTCTGATCCGACAAAGGAGACGCTTGTGAGCATGTTGATGAGAAGTGTCCTTCTCGCAATCCAAGTTGATGATCCAAGCAGCGAATCTCCTGATCTCGTCATACGAGATCTGACGTCTTCTTCACGAGAGAGGCGCACCCAAGGAGACGGATATCCAGGAGCAAATATTTCAGCAGCATGACGATGATGCTACAGTGATGGCGACTCTCTCAATTGCTCCTTGGTGGATGGCAATAGGAGAGAGGGAGAGAGGCCCATGACGTGTAGAGTGAGAAGGAGAGAGCATTCATTGTTGTCGTAAACGTGTGTCTTGAAGAGCAAGTGGTGCCTCTTCTTATATATGGTTTTGGGAGTCCAAGGATCTCAATCCATGAACAACACACGGTCAATGGTTGAGATTGATTTGTGTTTCTTTCAATGGCTAAGATGTTGTTGTAAAAACACAACAACAATTGACTTAATTTGAATTATTTGATATTGATAAATCAACATAATTAATCATTTTATTAGAGATGAGATAATGAGGAGACTAATCTCTATTCCTAAAAGTGGGGGGACAACTACTCTTTTCCTCATGGAGAGTTGCAGCCGTCCACTTCTCTTGAGTAGAATGAGTCTATCTCCTCTAATTATCATGAGATCTCATTATCTCTTGATATCTCCTCAATTTACAGCAACTATTGTTATAAATATTTTCCACAAAAATAATTCACAATTATTTTGTGAAAAAATTCAATCAAGCATTGAAATTATGCGAATCTTATTCACAACCCAAAAAAAAATGTAATTATATTTTCAATTAATCATTCAATGTGAATCCAATTCGCATTAACAATTAATCAACAAATATAAATCATAATATGCTCTCTTTAATATATTATAAATTACATTTATAATATACCTAAATAATATGGATAGTATTATCTACATTATTCTTATCTATGATAATTAAATCACATTTAATCATCTTGGATATCTATTCTCATGTGCCCAAATAATATGAATCACATTCACATTATTCACATCTTTGATAATTAAATCACATTCAATTATCTTAGATAAATCTCCTTATAGTGTGAATCAAATTCATATTATTTATGATAATTATATCACATTTAATTATCCATTTTCTCAATGCTCGGATACATATATCAACAATGAAATTATCCATGAACTCTTTTAAGGATAATGCGCTTTCTCCGCAGATACTTGGAGATAAGGACAGAGCGATTGTATTGTTCCACGTATAGTGACTTGGATATTGAGATCACATCTCAAATCCAGATCTTGCGGACCTCCCATAGATGCTTGATTAAATAGAGGCCATAGATCCAATCTTCTCATTGCATCTGAATCACATTCAGATCACTGTCCAACACTTGGACCAAGATTAGATCACTTCTCTAATGAGAGGAGTCTCTAAAATCCAGACCCTTTTTATCACTCCCTAGGAATGGAAGCGTCATGGTTATACAATCGTTTATGATCACATCACCCTCAAGAATTCCTAATACCTATACATCTTGCATACTGGAAGACCCAGAATAAACCTGGAGTTTTAGATCTCTTTTAGATTGTCTCCTTTAGGGTTTTATCATTAAGTATCTCATTTGATGATTGAGAGTTGGTATCGATCATATACTTTCCAAAAGCATATATCATATGTTGATCATATACTTTACAAAAGTATATAGAAAACCTACAAATTCAGTCAAGCTTCCAAAGAGAGATGACCGTGCACAGAATTTGATTCTTCGCAATATCTCATGAGTGAGCTCATGTCTTCCGGTTCAGTAATGAACATGTATGATCCCTTTGAGAGATCGTATTACTTATATGCCCTTATATGCACACCACCGCGCTGGTGTACAGATCTTGATTAGGTCATCAACCTATTGGTCTGCCAAATGTACATACTCAGACATATAGTAACACATCTGTCTCTGGTCAGAGGATGTGTGCCTATATCGTGACAATAAACGACATTGGACTTTAGTTATCTCGATCTCGTTAAGTCAACTCTTTGACCTAACTAATCTGACACCTTCGAATCTCTATTCCCATGCAGAGGACCTACATTAAGAGGTCAGTTAGATATCAAGCTAATGAGAAAGGATTGTCATCTCCTACTCAGGCTGGAGATCATCTCTTAATAATCATTTGACGGTACTTGATGAGTACTCAATCTAACTCTTTAGATATTCATCCAAGCACCAGCCTCTATGATTCAATAATTGAACCAACAGTTGTATAATCATCAAGATAGCCATGGTACATAACCCTTATTGTACTAAGGGATCTATTATGCAAATTAGTTATTCTTCATTTTAGATCAGGGAATGATATTCGCAATAACATTTACTGCATTATGGCTCGTCGTGGGCTCGTATGTCCAACAATTGTGCTGCAGACGTAGTAGAAGGACCGTGATCGACTCGTATAATACTATGACATGAGATCGCATGTGGGAGGGGCTTCCCCTGAGTGTAAACTATAGTCTAAGACATCACTGTGTAGTTCTTTGCCATCTCCTTGTAGATGTCCCAGACTTGATCCTCATCCTTGGCAAAATAGGACCCTCCACATGAGGCATTCACTAGCCCCAGCAGCTCCGATGTCTGCCCACAAAAAAAACTCTGGACTAGGTTGGGCTTGGATATCACGTGATGTGGACACCGGTCGATGAGCTCTTAGAATCGATCCAAAGCCTCATGAAACTGCTCATTTGGGACAATAGTGAAATTGTTGACCATGTCTCTCAAGGATATGGGGAGATCCTTAAGCTCATCACGGAAGCGTGAGGATTGCATCGTATGCGATCGGGAGTGACTAGTTGCACTAGTTGCTTGAGGCGGCGGAAATTAAAAATTTTAATGCCATGAAACCACCTGATCCAAGAACACTTCTCGTATCATTTCATCTAAACCACAAACAAGTATTAGGGTTACCTCTTGAAGCGTGGTTGTGATCGAGTCTCTAAACGAAGAGACCTCCTGTCTCAAGTCTGATCCGACGGAGGAGACGCTTACGAGCGTGTTTATGAAACATGTGCTCCTCACAATCCATATTGATGATCCAAGCGGCAAATCTCCTGATCTCCACACACGAGATCCGACGTATTCTTCACGAGCGAGACGCACCGAAGGAGACGGAGATCCACGAGCAAATGATCCGGCAGCATAATGACGGTGTTGCGGCGATGGAGACTCTCTATAGGGCATCCATGATGGACGACCATATGAGAGAGAGAGGACATGTAGAGAAAGAGAGAGAGAGAGAAGTTGTTCACAACTTGTGTATTGTGTTGTTGTAACCAAGAAGAGCAAGGGGTGCCTCTCCTTTTATAATATTTTGGAATCCGTGGATCTCAATCCATGGACAACACAAATCTAATGGCTCGCAATGATTTGTGTTTCTTTTATTGGCCTAGATTTTGTTGGTAAAAAAACCAACATTTAATTTAATTTAGATGAAATGTATATTGATAAATCAATATGATTTAATCTCAAATTAAATCAATCAAGCATGGAGATTATGGAATGAAGATTGCCTCCTTCCATAATATGGGATTTTGTGGCTATCTCATGTAATCTCATGATATCTCATGAGATTACATTATTCCATAGAAATCTCCAAGATTTACAACAACACTTGTTGTAAATTATTCAACAAAAATAATTCATAACTATTTTGTTAATATTGCAATCTTGCCATTAGAAAATTGTGAATCACATTCACAACCCAAAATAAAATGTGAATTACATTTTTAAGTAATTGTCCAATGTGAATCCAATTCACATAAAAATTTAGTTAACAAATGTAAATTACAAATTCCTCTCTCTTATATATTATAAATCACATTTATAATATATGTGATTAATATGGATAGTGTGATCCACATTATTCATATCCATGATAATTAAATCACATTTAATCACCTTAGATCTCTATTCTCACGTGCCCAAATAATGTGAATCACATTCACATTACTTACATCTTTGATAATTAAATCACATTTAATTATCTAAGATAACTCACTTTATAATATGAATCAAATTCATATTATTCATGATAATTAAATCACATTAAATTATCCATTTTTTTAATGTTCAGATACTTATATCAACAATGAAATTATCATGAACTCTTTCAAGGATAATGTGCTTTCTCCGCAAATACTTGGAGATAAGGACAGGGCAATTGTATTGTTCCGCGTATAGTGACTTGGATATTGAGATCACATCTCAAATCCAGATCCTACGTACCTCTCAAAGATGCTTGATTAAATCAATATCGCATATCTAATCTTCTCATTGCATCTGAATCACATTCAGATCAATGTCCAATATTTGGAACAAGATCAGATTACTTCTCTACTAATAGAAGTCACTAAAATCTAGACTTGTTTCATCACTCCTTAAGAATGGAAGTGTCATGGTTATACAATCGTTTATGATCACATCACCCTCGTGTATTCCTAATACATGTACATCTTGCATACTGGAAGACCCATAATAAACCTGAAGTATAAGATCAATTTTACACTGTCTACTTCAGAGTTTTATCATCAAGTTTCTCATTCGATCATTGAGAGTCGATATCGATCATATGCTTTCCAAAAGCATATGTCATACCCAGGTGTTGATCATATACTTTCCAAAAGTATATATCAAACCTATAAATTCAGTCAAGCTTTCAAAGTGAGATGAATGTGCATGGAATTTGCTTCTTCCCAATATTTCGTGAGTGAGCTCATGTCTTCTGGTCTAAGAAATGAACCTGTATGATCCCTTTGATAGATCGTATTACTCACATGTCCATGTATGCACACCAGCATGCCAGTGTATAGACCTTGATTAGGTCATCAACCTATTGGTCTGCCAAATGTACATACTCATAAATATAGTAACACAACTATCTCTGGTCAGATGATGCATACCTATATCGTTACAACATATGACAGTTGACTTTGGTTATCTCGATCTCGTTAAGTCAACTCTTTGACCTAACTAATCTAACACCTCCGAATCTCTATTCCTATACAGAGGACCTGCATCAAGAGGTGGGTTAGATATCATCCTAAATGAGAAAGGATTGCCATCTCCTACTCAGGTTG
Source organism: Ottelia alismoides (assembly GCA_037367405.1). Classification (NCBI taxonomy): domain Eukaryota; kingdom Viridiplantae; phylum Streptophyta; class Magnoliopsida; order Alismatales; family Hydrocharitaceae; genus Ottelia; species Ottelia alismoides. The sequence continues at coordinate 622,673 of JAZKJV010011262.1, forward strand.
GAGATCATCTCTTAGCAATCATTTGACGGTGCTTGATGAGTTCTCAATCTAACTCTTTAGATATTCATCATAGCACCATCCTCTATAATTCAATAAATGAATCAACAGTTGTATGATCATCAAGATGGTCATGGTACATAACCCTAATTGTACTAAGGGACCTATCATGCGAATTACTTATTCTTCATTTCAGATCAGGGAATGATATTTGCAATAATATTTATTGCATAATGGCTTGCCACGGACTCGCATGTCCAACTCTCTCCCACTAGCCCAAAGAGCCATTAATGGGCTAATCATTAAATCCGCAGTCACCTGACAATCATAGGCTATTTAGAAAAATAGCTAGGCAAGCTGATAAGTCACTCTATTCCCAAGAGACTATGCCAAGTCCCTTTACGACACTCGCATATCTCATTGTAACAGTATTCGTATCCAATGCGAATGTTGCATTTTATGCAACCAATACTCAATCATCTCAGTCATTGTGTCCTTGACACTACACCTCAATGATCATTATAACCAGTATGTAATTTCTATTATCCTTATCAGAATACCCTTATTCCTATAGATCTCTATATTCTAAGGTATTCATAGTTAAGACCTTTTAGATCTCCATCTATAAAGTCTTAATTTCTTGAAGATAAGAGTTAGAGATCACTATCTCTATAGTCTTGTCATCTTTGAAGATATTGTTATTACTGCAATCAAGTGTTTTATCTCCATATAGCATACACCCGGATTCTCAGAATTGATGCACAAGGGCAAGCAATTTTAGCATTCACATCCTTGACCCATTGAGGTGCTATCTCTTTTTAGATTGATCTGTACCATATCATAAGGGAAAGAAGCCTTTCTTGGAATTTTCCGGAATATGGAAATGTCCAAGTTGTACCATTAATGTGATGGTCCCAATACCCTCTTCTCTTTGCTTATGAATAACTTCAAAACTAAGATCTAAGAGGTATCATGGAGATCATATCTCAAAGTATGGAACAACCAGATTATAAAACGCTTATTATTATCATCCTTATATCATTACAAACGATTAGGATATTATCTACATTTAGCATGATGAACACAATGGCACTCCCACTAAGCTTCACACGGTTCATTAAGATTCTATCTGAAACCATAACATTTATGATTTTATCAAATCTAATGTTCCAACTACAAGAAGTTTATTTGATTCCATAGATGGAGTTTCTTTAGCTTGCACATCTTACTTTCCTCGACCATGAAGCCCTGTGGTTGCTTCATGTGAATTTCCTCAGAGAGGTATTCATGGAGAAATGCAATAATGACTTTCATCTTAAAGATGTCAAAGTCAAGTTGCGTAGATATAGTTAGCAATATTCTGATGATTTCAAGCATGATCACTGAAGAGCAAGTCTCATCGGAAGAGATGTCTTCTCTTCAGTGTGTTGCTCATGGCTACGAACCGTGCTTTGAAGGTCTCTACCTTCTCATCAGGTTCCTGGTTTCTCATGAAGATCCATTTACACCTTAATGGGTCTCACCCATATAGGTGGATACTCGAGGGTCCATATACAACACTTGTATATGAAGTCTACTTTAGACTTTATTGCTAACATCCATCTTTCCATGTCATGATCTTTAGAAGCTTCATTATATGAAGTTAGATCATGTCAGATTTAACTGACACATGGAATCCATCCTCATACTTATTTGAAGAGGTATTAATGTTTCATCTTTGATTGTCTATTTAGTTTCTGATTTCAAGAGCGTTATTACCTTCTCAAGATTAAATGAGTTCCTTCATTTCATTTTCTTCTTGATTCTTAAGAGTCTCATCATCTATGAATCACATTCTCAGAGATGAGAAGGTCATAAAGTTGGTATCCAATACCAATCTTTATTTTCCTAATGAAGAAGCACTCTTAGGTGCTAAATTCCAGCTTACTTGCTTGGAACCTTATTGTGGATATATATTGTAGTCTCTACTACATATATACCTTGGAAACTATAAGGTAATTATGCTAAGATTCATCATTGATCAAATCATATCACACATGATAAAAGTGGTATCTCCCTACAACTCTATTGAGTTTAGGTACATTAGGACGATTGAGACAGGAATGATATTCATATCTCCATAAGGCATTCCCTAAATTCATCTAATAGGTACAAGCTACCTAGGTTAGATCAAATTCATTTCATCTTCCTTCAAACATTGGTTCAAAACCAAAACTGGGAAATCTTTGAACATTTCAAAGCTTTCTAAGGTGAAGGAAAGAAATCTCATATCAGAAATAATCATTGAATGATATCACATATCGTCAATGTTGATCATGATATAGATGATTCGCATGCATCAATATGTATGAGATATTGAATGCCTTGACATCTTAATCCATTCTCAGAGAAGGGTGCTTTGGACATTATTACTTTGAATACAATATTCACAAGTATTTGAGATATTGAAATTTTAGAAATTCTAAAGTTTCATCTCTTACTAGTCCTTTGATTTCATCAATAGACAAATATCCAAGGCTTGATGCTAGATCATTGTCATATGATCTTCATCCTCCTATTGATCTTTAAAGGTTTAATTTTCAGTATTAGAAATGTTAATGAGCCATTCATTAATTTTCTAATTACATAGAGTCCTCTAGATGTTAGATTACTTTCTGAAATATATCCATCATAATTCCTTATGATATTTCTATTCCGAAATTCATATTTATTTCCAACATTTAGAAATAAACAATGAGTGTATTCTAAAATCTAGGTCAGAGAGACATTCTCTAGACTAAGGCTCTCCCACTGAAAATAACAAGGTCGTCTATCCCATAGAGATTGTTGCAATAATTGCATCAATATCCATGTGGATGACTATTAAATCTTAAAATTAAATTTTATAGTCTTCTAATACATATGGAACAAATTGCTATTGTTATTAGAAGAATGAAATACAATTATTAGACTTTGATCTTATCAAATAAGAAAGTCAATTTCAATGATTAAATGTAGATTATTCCGATGCACTTTCTGAGTCCTTCTCTAAGGATCCTAGATAGACTAGATAGTCATACTATCAATACATCAGCTTATTGTAGTATTGTCATTCATCCAACTATTTGGAAGTCATATGGAAGTCACAGGAGTACATTCAACTTTTTTTGACTTTCCTTCTTACTTGGGTCTGACCCATGCTTCCACTACGCTCCTATTGTATAAGCAACCATTTCTCAAGACAAAGGATCTCTTATGTTGAAATCAAAAGATTTCAATATAAGAGTATTTCAAAATTTATACATGCTTCATTCAATTCATACAATATGAATATTATGAAGTTTCATGAATGATCAGAGTATAGACAGTAGAATGACGACAATCATCGTATCTACATCCATCTAAACTCTTAAAACATTGGTTCAGGTAGGTACTCAGATATTTTGAGTACATCTTCTCTTATATATCCACCATTCTGCATGATGCAGAGAACCAAGTCATTCATGATAAAATGTCGAGAGCACATATGGATGCCAAACATCTTCTTAGATTTTTATAAGGATTATTCGACAATTACGATCATCATCGGACATGTCACAATCAAAGTACATTTGATGAGAGATCAAGACTGTAGAGACATACAAACCCTAGGGTTGTAGTCCTATTGTCTATTTAATGGCCATTCCTCATTATTATGAGGAACATTTGCACATTGCAACCACATACATTATGTGTCCAACTGCAAGTACAATATCTTAATCATGGATCCAACCCATGGTGATTTAGTAGTTATCATTGAGTATAGTATTAAGTGGGATTATTGAAGGATTATTTGAAATAAGATATTTACATAAATATATATAAATATATACTTTACTTTGATTTAGGAATTTTTATATCAAAATTGTCTTGCCTTGTTAACACTGAAAGTCCATTCCCTTAATCACTTTCAATGTAAGATATATACTAACAATTATATCTCAAGCAAGATTTGGGATCTCCTTCCTTATCTTTGTTACATCCCAATAATATGATAATTTGTAACTCCGATAAAAAGAAGTGAGAACACATTCGGCCTTGCAAGTCCAACTTACACTCCCAATTCGATCTTTAATACCCGAGCCCACCACCCCTAAGGTGATGTTGACTCGTCATTAATTGAACCAACCGTCAACAGGAATACAACTCACTATGCGCAATCCCATAACGCCTCAATAATATGAGGATCCGATATTGGGGTCACTACGCACACGTCCTTACTCTTTCGAGAAGCGAGGAGCCCGATCCAGATGCGCTTGCATACAGGAGCTGTCACTTCGGACAGACGTCTCCTACATACAATCCCTGGCGATGGAACCCTTCGCCTTGACGGGAGACCATAGATGTCACTTATATGATCATCCATATCATATTGAAAATCTAATTAACTATCATGAATCATATTCACATAATTAATTCTTTAAAGGGAAATAACAACTCTATTCATAATAGAGTGTTTTAATTTTAATTGGATTACAATTAATCTAATCATATTAATTTGTGATCCAACTAATATCCAACAAACATTTTTTTAATTGTTACTTGAATTATGGTATTCTGTCAAATATGTATTATTCTGAATTTTAATAATTAGAAAAATACACCGTGATCTCTCCTGCATTATCGAGTCCCTACCCGCAGTCATGGCTAGTACTGACGGGAGTGGGAAAGACCGCACACGGTGCAATCTGCTACCCCAACGCTCCCCGACTAGACACCATATCCACCTCAGGAAAGGATAATGCCAAATTGATCATTGTCTACTTGAGTTGATAATCGGTTCTTCAACCGAAGTTATACCATATATAATAATAATAACATTTTTTATTAACATTATAAGGAGATTTGCTAAACAAATCCCTAATCCTATTCAAGCAACTTTGTTTAGAGGAATGTAGATTGTGTAACCAACTGTGATCTAGATCATATCTAATCAATTATTGGTTATGGAAATGTCATTTAAGGAAATAATTATCATCAAATATTTCACAAATATTTATCCATAATTATTCCAAGAAATTAAACCATTTAATTTCACTAATTTGTTAAATAACAATCACAACGTTCTTAATTAGGAAAGTAATTTCCAGTAGTGACCCTCACTTACTAAAATTAGCATATCTCAATCAATTTAAATACAAATTAAGCAAAGTAAGTTTCCAAAATTTGCTAATTTGATTTACTACAGAATCTAGGAGATTTCCATGCATTTCTTGGCGTTTAATATCAGTTACATCAAGATTCGTAGTCCCCGAAACAGTGGATACATGTTCACTAATTTGATCATAACTTGACAAAATGAGATCCAAATCACTCAAACTCAAATCCCACGATTTCCTTATTTAATGAGGAACACAATCTTAATTTTATTTTCATGTTTAAGTAATTTAAGCAGGGCCGAAAATAAGCACTAAACAGAGATGCGAAAATGAAATGCAATAAAAAAATCGCAAAGCCTAACGAACCCAAGTCATCCTAGATTTATGGATCATATCAGAAATCTCCGACCTAAGTCTCTGATACCACTTGAAGGATATGGAGAGATCCTAGAGCGCATCACGGAAGTGTGAGAATCACATCGTATGCAATCGGGAGCGACTAATCACACTAGTTGCTCGAGGCAGCGGAAATTAAAAATTTTCATGCGATGAAACCACATGATCCAAGAACACTTCTCGGATCATTTCATCTAAACCACAAACAAGTATTAAGGATACCTCTTGAAGCGTGGTTTTGATCGAGTCTCTAAATGAGGAGACCTCCTGTCTCAAGTCCGATCCAATGGAGGAGACGCTTGCGAGCGTGTTGATGAAACACGTGCTCCTCGCAATCCATGTTGATGTTGATTAATTATTAATGTGTATTGGATACACATTGTGTAATTAATTGAAAATGTAAATTATATTTTGTTTTGGGTTGTGAATTTGAATCACAATTTTCCAATGGCAAGATTGCAATATTCTCAAAATTAATCATGAATTATTTTTGTAGAATAAATCACAACAAAAGTTGTTGTATTGAATAATGGAGATTTTCATGGAGATATGCAATCTCATCAGATTTCATGAGATTGCCCCACATGGAAATAAGTGGTCATCCACTATATTCCAATGGGATTGAGATCTCCATAAAATGTGGCTCCTTATTTGAATGGTTTAATTTTAGGATTGATGTATATTTGATTGTCAAATATATTTGATCTAAATTAAATCATAAGATGTTGGATTTTACCAACAACAATCTTGACCATTGGATTGACCATAAATCAATCTCAACCATTGATTTTATGAGTCCCATGGATTGAGATCCATGGATCCCAAAACCCTAAAATAGAGAGGCATACCATGCTCTCTAAGTACATGCTATTGGAGCACATCTCTCTCTCTCTCTCTCTCTCTCTCTCTCTTTCTCTCTACACGCCTACTCTCTCTCCCTCTCATATGGCCATCCACCATGGATGCCCTAGAGGGAGTCTCCATCTCCGCAGCGTCATTGTTATGCTGCTCGATCGTTTGCTCGTGCATCTCCATCTCCTTCAGTGCGCCTCGCTCCTGAAGAAGACGTCGGATCTCGTATGTCGAGATCAGGAGATTCGCCACTTGGATCATCAACATGGATTGCGAGAAGCACATGATTCATCCCCATGCTCGCAAGCGTCTCCTCTGTCGGATCAGACTTGAGACAGGAGGTCTCTTCGTTTAGAGAATCGATCGCAACCACGCTTGAAGAGGTTATCCTATTACTTGTTTGTGGTTTAGACGAAATGATTTGAGAAGTGTTCTTGAGGATTATACGATACGACACTCACGCTTGTCTGAGAACTTATTCGTTCCTCGTCATATTCGATACGAAGCTCGCGCTTTCGTGATGCGCTTGAGGATTATACCATATCCTTCAGGCGATACCCATCTTTTTCATATCAACTCGTCTTATGTCGGCAGGTGTAAGAAAAAAGATTGAGATAATGATTCAAAGATTCTTCTGGTCGGATATGAAGCAATAGAGGTCTGGCATTCACCTTGTTCGATGAGAGGAGATCACACAGAAGAAAAGCAAGGGAGGGCTGGATGTTAGAGATATTTGTGGTATGAATAAGGCCCTTCTGGCTAAGTGGGTAATGCAGATCTTGGGCAACAATGACAGTTTGGTCATCAAGTTGCTTCACAATATTTTTGGAGTTGGGGGCTCTCTTGAGACTAGGAGAATAAGATTTGAATCTTTGCTTTGGAGCGGTATTCGAGACAACCTACCGACGTTGCGGGAGGGATTGAGGCCTAAGGTAGGGTCTGGGGAGGTTTTCAGATTCTGGCAAGATAAATGGACTGGCGAGGGGATCCTTAGCAGCAGGTTCCCCAGGCTCTTTGCTTTGGCAGCAGATAAAGGTTGTTATGTGGCGGATGCTTGTGACTCTAGATCATGGAGCCCTCGTTTAATTTTTGTCATCCTATAACGGAGACTGGAGGATTTTTCGAGACGGCATGCGGAATTGCCATCCCCGTCCTGTATTACGCAGGGGAGGGATCATTTTCTTTGGGAGGGGGGCATATTCTCGATGAAGAGGGCCTATGACATGTTCAGGGGGAGCCCATATTTCGTCAATCCAGATGAGATTCAGGACATGAAGATCATATGGGCTAGCAAGATCCCTAACAGGGTGAAAGTGTTCCTCTGGTGTCTCGAGAGAGGTAGGATTTGTGACAAGGCAAGAAGGGGAAGATATTTTAGGATTGTTGACACGAGCTGTGATAGATGTGGGGAGCATCTCGAGGATGCGGAACATCTTTTCTTTAAGTGTCCATTTTCGCTTCAGGTATGGAAGGAGATGGGGGCACTGCGGGCATCTATTAGTGGTGAGCATGATTTCTAGAGGTTGGCAAGGTCGCCTGGGGGTAACTCGATGGATGAGTATGCTCTTTCTTTTGCGGCATTGTGGTCCATTTGGGGAGGAAGGAATGATCTAGTATTTAACAATCAGAGATTTTATTCTGAAAATGTAATAGCCAAGTCCCTGTGCCTCTCCCTTTATCGACTCTGGTCTTCTTGTTAATGTATCTATTATGATCTGATTTTAATATAATTTTCGCGGTGAGTCCCGCCTTGGGACTTCACCCACTTGCTTCTCAAAAAATATAAAAGTTTCGCTATATTCCTCCCCCAACCTCCCTCCCATTATTCATTCATTGATTCAGATTCAACTGCCTTTTGTATCTCTAATATACATATATTTTGAAATCTAGTAGAGGCAAGATATCCAATTAATACAAGTCCATGATATTCTCTGAACATGTGTTCTATATCTCCAACATCCCCAAATATTGTATATTTTTAATTTGTTTATAATTGGCTCTTTGTTGGACATCGTGAAGTTTCTGTGTAACGTGCTTTTATTTTTTCGTGAGAATTTATTGTATGAATGGTTAATTTAAGATTGATTTTATATTGAAGATGTGGATACCTATTGGATAGATAGACACCGATGGGTATATGAGCATCCACTTAAAAATAACCATTTAATAAATGCAAGTTTTGAGTAGTGATTTTATAATTAGGTGTGGATTTGAGAATACTAATACCCGCCACGAATCTGACCTACTGTCGTCCCTTACCGCGCGTGTTGTAAAAAGAAAGATTATAGGGATTATTAATTGGACAAGATTATAAAAAATTACGGTGAAAATTATCTTAAAGCCAATAATAGATATCTGAATCGTTTATTCATTAAGATAGCTGCATACATTTAAAAATAATTTGTATTTGTAGGTGATTTTTATTTTTGATATTATTGTTTTAATTCATCAAGCTCTCGTTGCCTCTCTCTCTCTCGAGTCTATCGAACATGGTCTACCATCATCCAAAATGATAACAAACATTTCAAATATGATATTTGATCTGGATCGTAGATTGTGATTTATGATTTATCTACTTGATCCCCTAATAGCCATTTTTTGTGATTTTTATTTTTCATTTCAGTTTTTTTGTTTATATTTTATTAGCTTACACTTTAGTTCGTCCGACTACAAATTCCAAATCACCGTCATTTTCATGCATAATTATAATCTCGTTCGTTAAAATGAATGCGCGTTTCCGAAATTTTTCGTAAAATGATAAGAACGCATGTTCTTAACAATATACTTAACTACTTTACATATAACAAAATTATTTTTTTATTACAAATCCCATCCTATCGATTTGCAAAAATACAGGAGTCGTAAAAATTGAGATATTCTTAAAATAAACTTCTGACTCCTTGGGCCCGTTCTGTATTATGCATGATTAAGTTGATTAAAATAATCTTCAAAGGTGGTTAGATGGATAACACTTTGTGTATAGTTGGTGTTTATATGGTTAGGAAGGTTGGATTAGTATACGTGATGTGACGTGGTATTATTTATACTTTAAGTTAATTACTTGCAACAATACTATATTTTTTACGTTGATTTTTTTTGTTTGAATGTGGTTTAAAAGTGTATAGTGCATAAATCATGGGATATGCACAGAACAAAGTCAATAGTGATTTTTTTAAATATGTCATTATATCACTTGTTTTAACATATATAACGACGAATGTCATTAATTTTGAAATACTTTTTATACTTGAAATACATGACAAATGTCATATTGGTTGCCATATAACTAATATCAGTCTTATAGCAATGTTTATCATTTGCTATTTTTGAAAATTTGAATTAATCATATCTAATTTTTGAAAATTTGAATTAATCGTATCTAATTTTGAACTGAAAAATTGACTACGATTAATTTAAATTTTAAAAAATAGCAATAAATAAGCATTGCATAATGAATCCTCATTAATGATATAACAACACATATACCATTCCCACTAATTTCAAATATAAATATAATTCTATTTCAATTTGATGGTAGTTTTGGCAGTTTCTTAGCTCCAAAGATAATTCCATTATAATTTGATGTTAGCCTTTTGGATTCTTGGAGAACTACCAGTCTACATAGGTGGATAATGATCAAACCATTTGGCTTCCCTTCATTGAAGATTTTGAAAACAAACTTTCGGGATCGAAAGCCAAAAAGACGTCACTCCCCGCTCGGGTGTCTATTCTAAAAGCTCGTCCCTTACACTTTATGTAAATCACATCTCAGCCTCTCGAAAGATTCCCAAATATGGCATCGAGGGTATTGATAACATCGAGCGACGATTCTTATGGAATGGAAATTTTGATGAGGGAACGAGACATGAGGCTAGGTGGGAATGGATTTATGGCCAAAAATGAATAATGGGTAGGGATCCAAAATTTGGGTCTACTCAACTGCTCCATGCTTTTCAAATCTTGGGTTAGGATTCAAGAAAACCCTCGATCCTAATATCTCGGATCATCAAGGGTAGATACTTCTACTCCAACCGAATCCCCATGAATGATACTCCTAAGCCTACAGGCTTCCTTTTCCGATGTGTTGTCAAGGTAGGATCTTCGGCCTTATGAGATGTTGCATCCAAAATCGTCGCCCATTTGACCAAACCTTCATCTGGACTGACAATATAAACAGGGAACAACACTGCAAAGTCATATTCCCTTCCCTTTGGGATACGCCTTCCAACAAGAAAGCTTCCCTCGCCAAGCACTATCAACTCTGTAGCCAAATAAATTTGGTTCAAAGGTCTATCCTGACGATCAAATCAATGATCCCCTTGCGCTTCGAGGCTTACAACAATGCTTCAATATGTTCCCACCTTCGCAGGATTCGATCTTTTTTCAAGGCGCTCACTAAAAGTCGTTCACCCATTTTCCCGTGAAGCCTACAATGAAAATCACCAATGGCATTTATCTCATGTTATCTTATGTGGGTGTCTCTAGCAAACTCCACCCGAAACTCTGATCCAAACCCTTTCACCCCTAAGTTAGCTTCTTTTTATGGTCACTTGACCATCAAAATTTACTTACACAAGATAGACTCTTTATATTCAAGATACCAACCACAAATGCATGCCTTTTATACCTTTCTGACGTAGAATCCCTAACGCATGTTTTTCTCGGATGTTCCTATACTATTAAAGCTTTATCCATATTTAATATTTCTTAGCCTTTTGGGAGCGTACAGCATTTATGTGAATCTCTTAAATCACTCCCAACCTCCTCGCACAATTGACATATAACCGCCAAACGTGCATCAATCTGTAGATTGACTTGGAAGGAATGATACTCGAGGATGTTCCAAGATATATCTCATACACCCGACAAAAATCGTAAATGATACACTAATCGTATTTGACCACCCATCCTACTGACTGGTTGCAATACAACACACAATCCGTCATTTTGATAATCTTGATAACCTATGTTGGTATGTTTTATCCTTTCCCTTGCCGCAAAGAAGTGATGCGATCCAGGAGCCCGCACGGCCGCACTCACTGCCAAGTTGCTGCGAAAAAGGACTGCACTGCATCAACACCTTGTTCATGCTAAAAAGCTCCACCCTGATAGTTATATGCTCCTGCCGCCCTTTTTTTCGATGTTAAAACTATATGTCACTGTGAACACTTTAGAACCTAGTTTTTTGGCCCTAGGAGCTAAGTTCTCAGTTGTAGTAAATACTAAGGGCATGTTTGGTTGGTGGGTTGGGTTAGATGATGAATCTACGTTTCATCATCTTTATTCTATCATTTTGACCTTTAAAACCCTAGTAAATGCATGTAAATACTGTTAATTTGTGCATTCTATCATCCATGCATATTTGTGTTAATAGTGTACAAAATGCGGTTTTTAAAGCTAAAATTATAGAATAAAGAAAAGAAAGAAAAAGAATAAAATATTGTAAATATTTTATGACCCGAAACCCCGAGACCTAGGCATCTTGATGACTAGGTCGACAAGGAATAAAGTAGGGGGAGATAAGGGAAAAATACAATAAAAATTCCTTTTAATTCATTCTTTCTTTATTCATTTTGGGGCCTATTTTTGGTTCCACTTTTTATACCTCAACTAAAGAAACTTTGTACATGAACATTGCAGATAATAAAATAAAGAAAATTACAAAATTGATTTCACTCAAAAATAAAGTACAGATAAAAAGTTATGATCCAAATAAAATTTCAGAATCCCAACTTCCCAGACTTGTATCTCCCTAATAAAAGCTCAAAATGCATCAAAATCACCTTTAATTGTATATAATTTTCAATAAGTTATTTAATGAAGGTGGTTTCGTATTTGGCGGAGCTACGGTTTGAAAGTTGAGTTTTGGACCCCTATTGTATACTTGTACAGATTAAGATATTCATTTTTTTATTAATTATTCATTATTTTTATAATTTTATAATTTTATAATTTTGTAAATATTATTTATAATATAGGTGTACATTAAAATCAGAATAAAAACACAAAGAAAACACAAAATAAAATGTTTGTATATTACACATAGGTATAATACCAATCAATACACCTATAAGGAACACACACCTATTTATTTAAATGTATAAAACATTTCAGAAAAATAAAATAAAAATATAGTTAAGTGTAACAAAATACTTTATAAATTTATAAAATAATAAAAAAATAAACTAATTAAATATAAATAAAATAAAATATTAAAATATATAGAAGAATATATCTATATAGGCTATAAAAGGTAACTTGCAAATTAATTCCTCGGAAAAATAAATAAAAATCATTATACAATAATTCAAAAAATAATAAACATTTTCTAATTAATAATAAAAAATTAATAAATTTGTTTTCTATTTTTAAATGATTTTTCAAATCTTTTTCAGGAGGTTTTTCCTGGTTGGTCCGCGTGGACCAACCAGGTGGTCTGGACTGTTGACCAAAGGTCAACTGTCTGACCCCCCTCCTATGACCTCTGAGAATTGAGTTTCGAGCCTATGTTTGTGATTTTTTCGAGGCCTATCCTTTCTTCTTCTCGTGATAGATCCTTCATGACTTTTGTTACCATATACCAAGGAATCACGCCTTGGGTTCTCTTGGGTCGGGCACCATCGATTCGCAAAGATACACCTCGTTCTTTGGGCCACGTTCACCACTTCTTCAACCATTCAAAAATGCCCCCCCCGTCTTTCCTTCAACCTTTGATCACTCTTCGTCCACTCTAACTTCAACATAAAACGTCGAAGCCCTTCCTGGTGACAACAGGGAGCGTTTGCATGCATCGGAGAGGTCGGAGCAGCGTTGAATCGAGTGAATCCCCTCGCTGGAGGTCTCGCTGGAGTCAGCTTCCAGCACCGCCTTGGTGAGGTCCTTTCTTCCTCATTCTGTGTTCTTTTTAAACATTAGAGTAGCTGTAGTTTCCCACCGCATGTCGCTCTTCCTCATCCCTCGCTCAAATCATCGCAACACCTCCTGGTTTTGTCGTTGGTCGTGCATCGAGTTTTACCGGCCAGCGAAGAAACACCCCAAGTCGCCTAGTGCCCCGTTACGCCTCATGGAGGGTCGTAGCAACTTGCCCGTGACCCTTTTAACTTTTCTCTGCAGGTCCAAAGTGCTCGCATCGACTGGAGCCAAATTTTGTCGCTCGCCGGAGGTCTACCAGCCCCTCAGCTCCGCCCCCTCCGTGAGAGCGCATCAGAGTGCCTCTATTGGGCACCTGTAGGAACACCCAGGGCCCTCTTGGAGATCCATCGAGCAACGGAGGAGGACAATCGACACCGGGGAACCTCGCACCTCGCGAGTTCGTCCCTGTTCGTCGATGGGTCGTCCCATCTGTTGGATCAAGAATTGGCACCCATGTCTTCCAGCAGCCATCCAATCTGGCTTGCCTTCGTCGTTGATCGCCATTCCTTCATCTAATCGCAACTGACTGTTCGATCGCGAAGGGGTGTTGTGCACCCAGAGCCCGCCGCGTGTCAACTGAAATGAAGCCAACCGTTGGATGCACTTAGGCGGGGTAATTTTGCACTCAAACCCCGCTACTTTTTGTATTTTTTTAAGTTCCTAAACCTTCTTCTGCAGTTCATTAATTTTTGTAATATTTACAACTAGGCCCCTGAACTTTCCAATATTGCATTTTAGTCATTGTCTACGTCACCTCACGTGACGCACGCACGTGGGGTGCGGGATTTTTGCACAGGAGTCCTTTCAACTTTGGGTATTTCAGTTTAGTCCAGGAATTTTTATTTTAAATGTAATCTTTTTTGGAAAAATTGCAAGGTTTCCCCTCAGGTTTTTGATATTTACGAACATATACTTGCGTGTCATGTGCCTTGCGTACGTGACTCTGTAGTTTATGCATTTGAACCCCTTGCTGTTTGGATATTTTTGAACGGTCCTAGAACTTTATTAATTAGTTAAAAACTTCTAGAAAAACTACAATTATAACCTTGAATTTCTGGATGTTTACGTAAATGCCCCTTGTAGTATCGATTTTTCTTTTTGTTGTTTTCATTTATTTCATTCCCCTCTAAAATCGTAAAAAATCCACAAAAATTAGTCTAAGCTCATGTTGTATCCTAGTTTCACTCCATATTTTTAGTTTGCATTTTTATTACATTTTCATATTTATAATAATTCAAAGACATGCATTTTTGCTACTGTTTGCATTAGAAAATACCAAAAAATATTTAAACTCCTTGAAAAATTCTAAAAAAATCATATTTTGTGTGTTTATGTGTGTTTTAACTTCAATCCAAAAATCACTAAAAAATTCCAAGTAAAACCCCTTAAAATAAGAAAACCCCTAACAACTTCATAAAAATCTTAAAAATTCCAAAAAATCCTAAATCTAATTTTGTCTCTGAATTTTCTCTGATTTGTTATCTTTTATTTAAAATTAGTTTGAGGAATTTTGGTCACTGTTTGATATTTTTCATCCTCAGTTTTGTCTCAGCCTTTTATTTTCTTCATCGTTTTCAGTATTTTTGTCCTTAAAAATAGAAAAAAATTAGGAGAAACATAAACAAATTACAAAAACATTAGAAAAATATAAAAAAAACACAAAAGATTTTTATTCCCTGAATTTTGAGTATTTTTGCCTCTTTTTATAAATATATTTTGCCTTTCTTATTTTGTGTACTTATTTTATTAAAAGGAAAAGAAAGTATAAAAAATATAAAATATAAAAAGAAAATAAAAAATAAAAAAAATAAAAATCAAATATAAATTAAAAAAATCAAATCCACAAAAAAAGAGGTCCACTTTGGCTAAGTGATACATAAGACACAGGGCATTTGACTTTCACTTAGTCTGCTTTACTCCTTTGCTTCTTGTGTTCGACCCCTACTTGCTTGCTATTATACATTCTTAGTAGGGTATAATAAATTTTGATCCTCTCTCTTGATTGCTTGATTGACTTTGTGGGTTAATTGTTGATAAACGTGAAGGTCTGAGTAGTCGCCTCAGCGACAGTGAGTCTGATCTGTCAGACCATTACTTAGCAGCTTCCGCCTTCTCCGTTTTTCAAATGGCGCCGTTGTCGGGGAGCATCAGCTTGTAGAGTAGACTTGTGTCTTTTTACTTGCTTAGCCATTTTTGCTTATCTTATTCTATTATATAATTAATTTTGGAATTGTCTGACATTTCTTTCTTGTTTTCTTGCGAGGGACCACGGACCAAGGAGGATTGCCTAGGGGATCGTGAGAAACCTTGAGAAGCGGAGCCGGCTATTCTATCCTATCCGGCAGGAGAGAGCAGGAGGACTTGAGAGAGAGAGAGAGAGAGGATAGTTGGCTTTTTATTATTTTTTATGAGAGAGAGATTTTTGAGTAATTTGTAATAATACAGGTACCTTGGAGTCTTGGACATTCGGGTCTAATTTCCAAGTGTTTGTTCACTTGGGAGCTCACCGTAGTTTTGTCGCGTTTTCATTGCCTTTTTTATTTTGTTTTTCGGTTTTAATTTTCTTTATTTTGTGAAAGGATCTCTTAGTCTTTAGGTTTGCTTGATCGTGTAATCTAAGGCCAAATACCTAATAACCATTGCAAGCACCTATAGTCTTCTCGTTTGGACTTAGAAATAATTAATTGTGAAAGTACTCAGTCTTGAAGCCGTGTGCTTCTAGAGGTCGTATACAACGTTGGCAGGATCCGTTGTGGTGGACACCGATCGGCATCAGAGACCAGACTTAGGCTTCGATCTGAGTACTTAGCATTTGGTTCTTTACGTGTAGCAATTTCCTTCTTAGGATGATTTCCGTGTGCATATCAACATTTAGATTAGCTTTATAAATTCATGTTTTGCATCCCGCATGGAGAGAGCTGGGAGGCACTGTAAGTCTTCTAACTTAGCATTCATCATCTAGGCACAAAGGTGAGATTTCCATCTTGGTGCCGCCTTGCATTACTTTTCCGATCATCTCTCTCTGTTTTTGGATCAAATAGGAATCAAAGAAAATACCAAAACGTTAGGCGCTTGTATTGAATTTACTCAAAACAAGTGATAACACAAAAAAATTAAAGAAGGGACTGCTAAAAATTCTTGACCTAAATAAAACTGATTAATTGGACTCATTGCCTTGGGGTGAGCAAAGTCCTCATTTATTTTCAGGTTGCATAGGAAGGTTTCCTTCCCAGTGAAGTGAGCGTCGTCGTAAGGATTAGAGCCCAAAACCCAGTCTGTGTCTGCCTTGTGTATCGCCTAGATTTCTGAAATATTGGTGCTTCTATCATACGTAGATGAGTATGACTTGGTCAGCATTGACGAGTCCCTATTGTGTAGAGCATTGATCGTGTCTGAAGTATCGAGCAAAGGCCACGCCTTCACGGGGGTGTCTGTCTCATCGTCTTGCGTCCGAGTAGGTTCTTGCACGCTCATAGGTGATTCCGTTACGAGCGAGATCCGTAGTATTGGTTTCGCCTATCGGTTTCATCCCTCTATTTCTTTGGCTGAGTAGGGATCCAGGAAGGGTTACAAGGACCTCAAAAAGTGCCTACATGATACATAGGAGGAGGACAAGTAAGGGATACTTTTTCGGCAGTACTCTCTCTCCTATAGGAGTAGCGCTCTAAGGACTTGTGACAAGATAATTGCCTGGAAATCAAATCTAAAACTCACAAAGATAATTGCCGAACCTTCACAGCTTCACGGGTCGAGTTGGTGAATCCATTGCTTTGACGTTTGATTGATTAGTCGAATTAAGGTCAAGATCAAAAACATCGCGCCTTTGCACCATTTTTTTCTCCTTCCATTTGACCCTTTCTCATTGTGAGCCTTCTACTGTTTTACACTCCATTTATTTCTCGTTGACCTCCGTATTTTCATCCGCATCGATCTTCCTCTTGACCTTCGAGATGGCGACAAATGGACAATTTAGTCGAGACTTTGTCGACAACCACATCAGTTCCATTCGCTCACCTTCTCTAATAATTCGGGGCGATTCCTGAGAACCCGGTTCAGACTCCGTGAACTGGTCTCTAGACTCCCCATTTTCTTCAATAAATCGGGATCACTCTTATCACTCAGTCCGTTTTGGATGGTCATTTATTTCACTCCTTACACATCGCCGTCCTTAACAAAGTTTTGTGTTGACCTTAACACAGAATACTTCTCTACATCTGGTGCTGCAATTCAGACTGATTGGGGCATTCTTCCATGTGCAGACCTAGAGCCCGATTCTGATTCGACAAATCAAGCAGAATCTTAGATGGCCGGTGGAAGAGGAAAGGAATCACAACCCCAAATTGAAGCTGAAGCCAATTCGGGGGAAGGGCAGTACACCACGCAGAATGATGTTAACAGTCAATTGTTGGCTTCCATACAAGCCATCCAGTAGCAGTTGATTAACCAAGCCCTGGCTCATACCACCTTCCAAGAAATGTTGAATGATCTGAGGAGGAGGGCCGACGCAAGAGATGGTCGCAGGGAGGATGATCCAAATTGAGAGTTCAATTATGAAGAAGTTAGAGATGAGCTTTCAGTGGGAGGACCAGAATTCGATAGAGCGGACGTAGACCCCTTGCAGCCGAAGCCAACGCTGATGGAGACATACAATCCAGGAGCGGGCCGCATTACTGAGTGGATCCAGATTCCACGTATCCATGCCCACTTCGAGCTAAAGTTGCAGTTTTGTCTCTAATTCCCACATTCCACAGGAATACCACTGAGGAGCCCTATATTCATCTCAAAAAGTTCGGTCACATCTGTGCTACTGCTCACTACCCTGGAATTCCTTTGGGGGTAGTCAAGATGACCGCCTTTCCCTTCAGCCTTCAAGACAAGGCACTATATTGGGTCGACCACCTAGGGAAGGTAGTCACGACCTGGGAGGAGTTAAAGTCTGCATTTCTTCACAAATTCTACCCTCTCGGTCGACTGAATCAGATGTGTGTTGGTATCTCCAGTTTCTGCCAGCAGCCCCCCGAAACCATCCATGAAGTGTGGGAGAGATTCAAGGATCTCCAGGAGAAATGTCCCCATCACAAAATCCAAAAGACTAGCCTCGTGCAACACTTCTTTGGTGGGCTTACACTTGAGAGCAAAAAGCTTGTTGATGCCACTTGCGGCGGTTCCCATTTCAACAAGTATGAGGACGTGGTGTGGAACGTCTTCGAGGAAATGGTTGAAGGAGAAGCCGCTCAATACTCGTCCCGAGCATACATGAAGGTGCCAACCGCCATTAGCAAGCATGTGAACATGGCTTCTCACACCGAAGACATGGATGAGAGCTCCAACTTGAGCATCATTGGAAGCCACTTGTCTAAAGTGGATATCATTGAGAAGAGGTCGCAGGACCTCGAGAAGTTATCAATAATAAAGAAAAGGACCTAGGGCTTGGAAAAGCTCGATTTGATTTCCCAACAGCTGGAGCAGCTCGTTCGTGTGTTGAACGCCAACATGTGCAATGTTGTGTCTACTACTGTCGAGCCGAACTCTGAGAAGAAGGAGCTTGTATTGCATCAAAACCCTCAGCCGACTCCACCGCAGCCCCAGCCTATTCAGCACGTGTATTACGTGCAGGTTCCGGAGCAGCCCTCGCAACCTCAGACACAGATGGTTGTATATCAGCCTGAGTCCCAACCAGCCTATTACGAGCAGCTCTCTCCACCCCTACCACTGATACATGAAATCAATGGTGTATGGAACAATGAAGCACAGTTGACCCGTCCTCAGGGACATCCTCAGGGTCAGAACATGGGCAACAAGCCCTATCACCAGCAGCAGCAGGGTGGGAGACCCTTACAACCCTCATATCAGTACCAGCCTCCGTCTCACGGTAACACCAGGAGGCTGAATTATCAGCATGGTCCTCAGCAGTCCGGATATCGCGGACAAGGATATCATCAGCAACCAGCTGCTACGAATCACCAGAACTCACAGTATTCCTCCAACCCTCCTCCTCACCAATTCTCTCAGGGTTACCAATCATAGTCTCAGCAATCATACCTGCACTCTAGGCCCTAGCAGGGGGATTCCTCTGAGATTGTGCCGGTTAATCTGGCCCTAGCCTACCTTGAAAGTTGATGAAAGAACATGGCTGAGATGAATCAAAAGATCGATGACTTGACAGCTGCAAAAACAACCATCCCTGCTCAAGTCGAGGCAAATCCGAACAACTTACGATGCAAGGAGAAGGTAGCCGGCAGTGTCCAACCCGATTCAAGTGAATTAAATTGTTTTTATCTAACGCTACTACTCTCAGGAGCGGCAAGACACTCTAGCCATCAGTGACAACGAAGGGAAAGCATCTTGCATCTGACGGGGAATCGTCAGCCAGGCCAAAGCCAGGGCCACCAAGCAGTTTTGGAGCAGCACCATCAACCATAAAATCACAAAAAAATGAAGAAAACAACAAAACACAAAAAGATAGCAGAAACCTCGGTGGATATAGGCCAGCATTGGAGACCTCTGCACCTGTTACAGAGCCAGCTACAGACAAAAGGAATTTTGCACCTGCAGCGAGTCCAACACCAGCACTTGAAGTCGAGCCTGTCATTTTTGGTCCACATCTTGTAGATGATTCTATTCCTTTTTGCCATCTACCTGTAAACAACAATACGGACAATGCTTTGAATGACATTGGTGAAGATTTTGTAAATATTGCTTTCCCAGAAGCAATGAAAAAACACAAAAAAATGGAAAATTTGAAAAATGCTTTGTCTGATCCTGTTATCATAGAAATTATCCAGAATTTAGTATTGAACATGCCATTGATGAAAGCTCTTGAGTACATGCCAGCTGTCAAGAAAGGATTGAAAGATGCATGCACGACCAAGCGCAGGCCTCACCCTCATAATTACATGAACAAAGGTGGCAAGTCCGAAAAGCATATCCTTACAATGGACGCAGTTAATGCCATCAGCATCCTCCCAGATAAAAAGCCAGGTATGGGAGCACCTCTTCTGTGTTGTCAGATGTTTAATCAGGAATTTGAATGAACACTTCTCGACAGCAGGTCTTCTATCAACTTAAGGCTAGCTTCACTGCTTACAGAATTCAGGCTAGGACCGCTCAAGCCTACCAAGATGATTCTACAGTTTGCAGACAAATCAATTAAGCGACCTAGGGGCCTGTTGGAGGATGTAATAGTCATGGTTCGGGGGAAGCTGTTCCCGGTCGATTTTGTGGTACTAGATATGGGCGTCCCAGCTCCAATGCTCCTTATCCCAATCATACTTGGAAGACCATTCCTGTGGACGTCGAACACAGTGGTGAAATATTGGACTGGTAAAATCACTTTTGGCGATGGCAATAAAACAATCAAAGTAGAGACCCTGTCCGAGGAAGCACCAGCAGAACAAATATCTGCATCATGTACAAGGGTGATTGAGTATTCTGATGACTGCAACTTTCTGGCAGAAATTCAAGATACCAACTTATTTTTGGATGACAATGAGATCCATGAGCTCCTCTGCCCAGAGGAAGGATTGGGGACCATAGTCGAATTTCCCTTTATCGATCAGGAAGAGGTGTTTGCTGATGCACTGCATGAGACTTCCGTGGGGGTGATGTGCCTTCAAGATCAAGAGCAAATTATTGAAGAGTCTTGTGACGAAGAGGAAATTATTGAAATATTCTGTCAAGATCTGAGAGAAGAGGCAGAACAGATTATGGTGGACACCGAATAGATGAAAAAATCTCCACCAGAATTAATAGCTGAAGTCACTGCTAAAGCAGCTCCGACCCCACTAGAGTTGAAACCCTTGCCCTCCAACATGAAATATGCCTTTCTTGCAGGAGAACCGAGTATGTACCCGGTCATTATCAATGCGTACCTGACCGAAGACCAAGAATCTCGTCTGATGGAGGTTCTTCAATGCAACCGCAAGGCGATAGGCTGGCGAACTTCGGATCTCCACGGGATCAATCCATTACTATGCTCGCATTACATTTTTCTGGAAGAAGATTGCAAGCCCTCTCGTGAACTTCAGAGAAGATTAAATCCTAATCTGCGGGAGGTTGTTATGAAAGATATCCAGAAATGATGTGATGCGGGATTCATTTATCCCATCAACGACAGCAAATGGGTGAGACATCTGCATGTTGTGCCCAAGAAATCAGGGATCATCATTGTGAAGAATGACAAAGGAGAGGAGATCGCAACCAGAGTACCCACTTCTTGGCGAGTGTGTGTGGACTACAGAAGACTTAATCTCGCCACCAAGAAGGACCACTTTCCTTTACCCTTCATCGACCAGATCTTGGAGAGATTGACCGTGAATGAATACTTCTGCTTCTTGGATGGTAACTCTGGATACAATCAAGTTGCTATTGCTCCTGAAGATCAAGAGAAGACCACGTTCACCTATCCTTTTGGTACATATGCCTTCAGATGGATGCCATTCGGGCTCTGTAATGCCCCAGCCACATTTCAAAGGTGTATGCTAGCAGTTTTTGCCGAAATTGTGGGTAGCTTTCTTGAGGTCTTTATGGATGACTTTTCGGTCTATGAGGATTCATTCGACCAGTATCTGTATTATTTAGATCGAGTCTTACGGAGGTGCTGTGAAGTAAATCTTGTTCTCTCGTGGGAGAAGAGCAACTTCATGGTGACCGAAGGAATCGTGCTAGGTCACGTTGTTTCTAAACATTGCATGGAGGTTGACCCAGCCAAGGTAGAGGTAATTTCCAAACAAAAGCCACCTACAACAATTAAACAAGTCAGGTCATTTTTAGGCCATGTCGGTTTTTACCGATGATTCATTAAGGATTTCAACAAACTGGCCAGACCATTGACTAAGTTGCTCTGCAAGAAGAATGAATTCATTGTGGATGATCGTGTGCTCCTTGCCTTTAATCAACTGAAAGAACTCATCACACAGGCCCCTGTCTTGCAGCCACTGATTTGGACTCAGCCTTTTGAGATAATGACCGACGTGTCAGATTATACCATTGGTGTTGTACTTGGACAGAGGAAAGATAATGTACCGTTTGCGATTCACTACGCTAGCCGAACGCTCGATGAAGCCTAGCGAAACTACACTGTCACTGAAAAGAAGCTGCTAGTGGTAGTCTTTGCCTTGGAGAAGTTCAGATCCTATCTTCTCGGATCCAAAGTGATCATTTACACTGACTATTCGGCCATCTGGTATCTACAGCAGAAGAAGGACGCCAAGCCATGCCTTATTCGGTGGATCCTTCTCCTCCAGGAATTTGACGTGGAAATTTGAGATAAACCCGAGGTAAAGAATGTGGTGGTCGATCATCTATCGAGGCTTCTTGAGCCGGAATTTCTTGAGCTGAGCATGCAACCAATCACAGAGACCTTTCCAAATGATGCAATTCTGACAGTCACCTCGCTTCCATGGTATGCAGACATCGTGAATTATTTGGTGACCAAGAAAATCCCACAGGATTGGCCGAAGTTGAAAATAGACAGATTCTTGTCTAAAATCCATTTCTACCAGTGGAAGGATCCATACTTATTTCGTGAGGGGGCAGATTGTATCTGAAGAAGGTGTATACCTCAGGAGGAATTTCCAAGTATCCTCGCTTTTTGTCATGACCATAATTTCTGGAGGACATCATTCAGGCAGACGAACGACAGCAAAAGTTCTTCAGAGTGGCCTTTAGTGTCCTTCACTATTCAAAGATGCAGATGATTACGTCAAATGCTGAACTGGTTGTCAGAAGATGGGCATGATCGTAGGAATGAGAGACACGATGCCTCTGAAATTCATTCAGATATCAGACATCTTCGACGCATGGGGCATCGACTTTATGGGCCCATTTCCCAACAACCATGGCTATGAATATATTTTGCTTGCTGTCGACTATGTATGTCGCTGGGTGGAGGCTATCCCAGCCCGAACCGTTGATAGTAGGACTGTCTGTCGATTCTTGAGAGATCAAATCATAGCATGGTTTGGGATTCCCAAGATTCTCATATCTGACGGGGGTAGACATTTCATAAACAGAGAGGTGAAGAAGCTGACTCATGAATTCTACATTGAACATCGTATTGCTTCACCCTACCGCCCGCAGTCTAATGGCTTAGCTGAATGTTCAAACAGGGAGATCAAGACAATTCTACAGAAGCTTGTGTGTCTGGATCGCAAGAACTGGTCTCAGCTGCTTGATTTCGTTCTTTGGGCTTACAGAACAACGTACAAGTCACCCTTGGGAATGTCTCCCTACCGCCATGTGTATGGCAAGCCATGTCATCTGCCCATTGAATTAATTCACAAATCTTTATGGGCCATCAACATCCGTAATTTGCACTCTGAGAAAGCAGGGAAGAACCGAAAATTGGATCTGAACAGATTATTGGAATTCATAGATTATGCATATGACAACAGCCTGATGTACAAGGAGAAGGTCAAAACATGGCATGACAAGCATATCCACCGCAGGTCCTTCGAGTCGGGTCAGAAGGTGTGGTTGTTTGACGCGAAATTAAAGATCTTTCCAGGAAAATTGAAGAGCAAATGGACTGGGCAGTTTATGGTTAAGCATGTGCGTGACAATGGAAGTGTATTGATATCTAATATTTCAGCTGACGTACAACCATTTGTAGTCAATGGATAGCTTCTGAAGCCTTACCTTGAACATGATACATCCATGTCTGTCGTTGACTCGATTCAAGTAATCTACAGGAATGTGCCGGATATTTCTTAAGAGGCAGAGGAAGGAAAAGCAGAGCAAAACATTTTTGAATGACTTTTCTTCTTCTTTTTTTCTTCTTTTCCTTCTTTTCTATCTTATTCTATCGATATGATGACATCCCTTTCATCACTGCAACACTTAGGATGTACTTTATCCAAGGTGTAGGGGGATGCACATCCCAGGTTGTTCATATCCATCTTCTGATCTCTTTTCTTCTTTTCTTCTTTTCCTTTTCGATCTTTATATCTATCAAAAAGGTGTCGCCCCTTGTAGACAGTATTCTATACTTAGGACGTACTTTGTCCTAAGTATAGGGGGTGTGCACCCTAAGTTTCTCTATTCTTTGATCCTCTCCATTGTCTCCTCTTCTTGTCCTATACTTAGGGATATCTTACCCTTAAGTATAGGGGGGAGACAATCTGAGCACGATCTGTTCATTCCCACCCTTGACCCTCCCTGCTTTGTGTACAGTCTGCTATATTTAGTATTATTTGATCCTAAGTATAGGGGGACGATCAACTTCTTATTCGTTCATTCATCTCTAATTCGTTTATTCTTTAGACTTGTCTTATGTCTTCTCTTTTCTCTCAGATCTATGAGGACATAGCTCAAGCTAAGTATAGGGGGATCATATATACTACGTATATACTTTAGCCATAACTCGTACTTTCACATAGCTAAAAATTCATTAAAAACTCCTAATAAAAAGATGTTGATTATTCCTCAAATTCTTTTTGTATGTAATGATTAATAAATCAGGTGAAAATGTTTTTTGCAAAATGTTTGACAAATAGTTTGAAAATTTTTGTGACATTTTTTTTAAAACATTTTGTTACATGTTTTTAATCTTTGTAAAAATGTTTTGTTTGTAAATTTTTTTTTTTGTAAAATTTTATTTGTGTGAAATAAAATGTTTGAAAAATTATTTGAAAATGGTTGAAAAACAGTTGTAAAAATTATTTTGAAAAATCTATATACACTATTTGAAAAACCTTTGCAAAATGATTTTCAAATATGTGGACATGTTTGTAAAATGTTTGTAAAAATTATTTTGGACTATAGTTTTTCAAATTGTTTGTAAAATAATTTTCAAATAAGTTTGAGGAATACATACATCACACCTAAAAGTCTTTGTGTATGTGTATATATATATATCTGTATAAAAGGGAGCACTTACCCTCGTAAATTCTTAAAATCCACTTTCTTGTAAATATGAGATGCATCCCCGTGTAATATTTTTAACCTAGCTTTTAGCCAAAAGTCTTTTTGATTTCAAAAAATCCCAAAAACATTTGCAAAATTAAAATACCAAAAGCATTTGAAAAATCCTCTTAAAAATACAAAAAATGCATATGCATCATCCTTTTTAAAAATCCATACAAAGTTCAAAATTCTTGAAAATTGCATCACAAATATATTATATACGTTATGCATAGCATTTGCATAGCATTCGCATTTTCCGAATTGAGTTTAATAGTTGAACGAGTATAATAAAATCCAGATATTGGAGCTTGATTGGACTTTAAAATCTACCTAATAACAGGAACCTTATAGGAACTGGAATTGAGGTACTTCAGGTCTAGTTGACTTACTTCTTTGAGGATCACGAGACTTAGTTCTATGGATCCTTGGCTGCCTAAGTAGAGTATTTTAGAACTCACGCACGACTCTTATTGATAAT
Source organism: Ottelia alismoides (assembly GCA_037367405.1). Classification (NCBI taxonomy): domain Eukaryota; kingdom Viridiplantae; phylum Streptophyta; class Magnoliopsida; order Alismatales; family Hydrocharitaceae; genus Ottelia; species Ottelia alismoides. The sequence goes on from JAZKJV010011262.1 coordinate 648,329, forward strand.
GACCTAACTTGGACACCTGCACCTTTCACATGGCTCAACTCAGTTGGAATGGTGTGGGGATTGGATTTGCCTGTATGAGACACACACAATTGGAAACACTTGTCCTCCTCTAGGGAGGGAAGTGCACCCCAACCCGTCCAGTGATGAGGAATTCTAAAGACAGAAGAATGTGGGTTGTGATAAAGCTTCAAAAGAGGGATAATCTACTGCTCAAGAAGAAAACCTCCTTATGTAAATGCTACTGTATATAGTATTTCAAAAAAAATATGGTCAGTCCTGTACAAAAATAAAATTCCTGCAAAAGTATGTGAATATGTTGTACATAAAAAAAGCAATCTTGAGTTCCAAAGTCATATATGTGAGCCTGCAGCTGGATGACTTGACTACACTGGTCTTGCATCCTTGGATAGGTAGCTACACTGGCTATCGTCCATTCTTCTCTTCACCCCCTCCTGTTGAGCTAGTTGCCACTTGAACTTAGAAGGGAATACCCATCACCTCGAGGAAGGAGTTATTAGATTGGGGAATCATTGGTTTTTCGTGCTGGAGAAGTCGGTCTCTTTTTCATTCTAGTTAGGGAGAGCCACTATCTCTTACACTATACGAGTCAGATTCATAGTCGTAAGGGTTTGCGTATGAGTTGAGATATTTCTGACATGGCTATTGAGGAGACTTGAACAGAGTTTTGGGATTCTCAAGGACTGTTGGATTTCAAATCTGGTTCTCATTAAGGTTCCGTCCGCATTAAAATTCCAAAGGTTTAACTTAAGCTCCAAACTTTGATTTTGTGAAGACTAGTTTAATAATTAAACTTAATCCATCCTTCTTCTATTACTTTTCTTTATTCCTCTTTTTCTGCACTTATTGCATAAGTGTTTGCTAGGGATTAGCAAAGGCAAGTATAGAGAGATGATAAATCTACGTTTCGTCATCTTTATTCTATCATTTTGGCCTTTAAAACCCTAGTAAATGCGTGTAAAGACTGTTAATTTGTGCATTTTATCATCCATGCATATTTGTGTAAATAGTATATAAAATATGGTTTTTAAAGCCAAAATTATAGAATAAAGAAAAGAAAAGAAAAGAATAAGAATAAAATATTGTAAATATTTTATGACCCGAAACCCCGAGACCTAGGCATCTTGATGACTAGGTCGATAAGGAATAAAGTAGGGGAAGATAAGGGCCAAAATACAATAAAAATTCCTTTTAATTCATTTATTCTTTATTCATTTTGGACCTATTTTTTGTTCCACTTTTTATACCTCACTAAAGAAACTTTATACATGAAAGTTGTAGATAATTAAATAAAGAAAATTATAAAATAGATTTCACTCGAAAATACTGTACAGATAAAAAGTTATGATCTGAATAAAATTTCCAGAATCCTAATTTTCCAGACCTGTATCTCCCTAATAAAAGATTGGAACGCATCAAAATCACTTTAATTGTATATAATTTTCACTAAGCTATTTAGTGAAGGCAGTTTCGCTTTGGTGGAGCTACGGTTTGAAAGTTGAGTTTTGGACCCCTATTGTATACTTGCACAGATTAAGATATTCATTTTTATTAATTACTCATTACTTTTATAGTTTTATAATTTTATAATTTTGTAAATATTATTTATAATATAGGTGTACATTAAAATCAGAATAAAAACACAAAGAAATCATAAAATAAAAAGTTTGTATATTACACATAGGTATAATACCAATCAATACACTAACAAAGAACAAACATCTATTTATTTAAATGTATAAAACATTTCAGAAAAATAAAATAAAAATATAGTTAAGTGTATAAAAATACATTATAAACTTATAAAATAAAAAATAAATAAATTAAATATATAAAATAAAAATATAATATTAAAATATATAAAAGAATATACCTACATAGGCTATAAAAGGTAACTTATAAATTAATACCTCGAGAAAATAAATAAAAATCATCATGAAATATAAACTTTTTTATTTAATAATAAAAAATTAATAAATTTGTTTTCTTTTTTTAATGATTTTTCAAATCTTTTTCAAGAGGTTTTTCCTGGTTGGTCCACGTGGACCAACCAGGTGGTCTGGACCGTTGACCGAAGGTCAACTGTCTGACCCCCCCTCTCGTGACCTGTCAGAATTGAGTTTCAAGCCCATGTTCGCGATTTTTTGAGGCCTATCCTTTCTTATTCTCGTAATAGATCCTTTACGACTTTTGTTCACCATATACCAAGGAATCACGCCATGGGTTCTCTTGGGCCGGGCACCATCGATTCGCAACGATACACCTCGTTCTTTGGGCTGCATTCACCACTTCGTCAACCATTCAAAAACACCGCCCCCCCGACTTTCCTTCGACCTTTGATCACTCTTCCTTCACTCTAACCTCAACCAAAAATGTCGAAGCCCTTCCTGGTGATAGCAGGGAGCGTTTGCATGCATCGGAGAGGTCGAAGCGGCGTTGAATTGAGCGAATCCCCTCGCCGGAGGTCTCGCCGGAGTCAGCTTCCAGCGTCGCCTTGGTGAGGTCCTTTCTTCCTCATTTTGTGTTTTGTTTAAACCTTAGAGTAGCTGTAGTTTCCCCCACGTGTCACTATTCCTCACCCCCTCACTCAAATCATCGCAACACCTCCTAGTTTTATCGTTGGCTGTGCGTCGAGTTTTGCCGGCCGGCGACGAAACACCCCAAGTCGCCTAGTGCCCTGTTACGCCCCTTGGAGGGTCGCGGCAACTTGCCCGCGACCCTTATAACTTTTCTCTGCAGGTCCAAAGCGCTCACATCGACTGAAGCCAAATTTTGGCGCTCGCTAGAGGTCCATGAGACCCTCAGCTCCACCACCTCCGTGAGAGCGCATCAGGCCACCTCATCGCCTCCCGTTGCCTCCAACATCTACAGGGAACCTTCTGTTGAACAGGATTTTTCACAGGTCTAAAGTAATCCACACAAGGCGTGATCACAATGTCGCTGAGGCGACCCGCGAGAAATCCTGATTCAAATAACAATTAACCCACGACAAATATATCAAGCAATGAAAGTAAATGTGCGGAGTTAAAATTTATTATAACTCTACAACAAGATGTGTATAGTGCAAGTATGTGTAGAGGTCGAACACAGGGAGCAGACAGGTAGAACGGGGCAAAAATGCTCAAAATGTGTGTGTATGTGATCAAGAGTCTAACTATGCTATTTTTTGTGGGTTTTTAATTTTATATTTTTTTATTTAATTTTTAATTTTGTATTTTTGTATTTTGATTTTTAATTTACTAATTTTTATTTTCTTTTTATATTTTATAATTTTTTTATTTTCTTTTTCAATATTGGAATATAAGAACTATGTAATAAAAGGGAGAAAGAGATATTTAAAAAAAATAGATAAAAATGTTCAAAAATTAGCAAATAAAGTCTTTTTGGTCTTTTTATACTTTTTTACTGTTTTTGTGATTTTTGGGTAATTTTCAGAATGTTTTTGGTATTTTTAAATAGCAAAATAAAGAAAACAGTGAATAAAATGCAAGGCTGAAACTTAAAATGGAGAAATAAAATGGAAAATAGTAACAGAAATTCTCTAAATTAATTTTCAATGAAAGATAATAAAATAAGGAAAATTTAGACACCAAGATTATATTTTTAGGGTTTTTGTAGAATTTTTTATATTTTTATAAAGGTTTTTGGTGTTTTGTGATTTTTTGGAGTTTTCTTTTATATTTTTTATGATTTTTGGTCTGAAATTAAAACACACTAAAATATGCAAGATATATTTTTTTGGGATTTTTCTGGAGTGTTTTTATATTTTTTAGGGATTTTATAAGCTAGACAGTGCACAAAATGGACGTTTTTGATTTTTAATAAATATAAAAATGCAATAAATATGAAAAATAAAAATATGTCATTAATATACTATGCAACAAAGGCTTAATGTGATTTTTGGGGATTTTTTTGGGGGTTTTAAGGATGCATGCAAAAATTAGAGGAAGCAACAAGACACTACATGCAAGCAGGGGGTATTTCAGTAAATATAGTAAAGTGAGGGGCTCGCCTGCAAACTTCTCTAAAAAATATACGCTGAACAAAAATTTTTGTGCACTTAATCGTAAATGACGAAAGCCAAAGGGTAACGACTGCAAAATGTCCACGACGCACGTGACAAGCACGTGCGCCTGGACCCAAACGCAATTACCTGTGAACTTGGGGGTCCCAATGCGAATTTGCCAGAAAAATATAACTACTAAAAATATTCATGCACTACAAAACAAGCGGCCAGAAGTAAAGGCGTAACCCTGCAAAATGGCCAAGCACGTGTGTTGAGCACGTGACCTGGCAAGGGTTTAAGCGTGATTCTACGGACTATGGGGGGCAGCTTACAAATGTTACAAAACAAATCTATAGAAGATGAAAGCTTTAAGGTTTATTACTAAATACAAAAATGGGTTGGATAAGACGCAAAATTACCCAAGGCCTGGGATCCGATGGCATAGATATTTCCACTTAAGACGCGTGTCGTGACCGCAACGGCTGATACCCCTTGGGTTATAACGGCCAGGATTGGATCCTGGCCCGCAATCTGACGGCTGGAGGGGCGCGAGATCCGATGGTGGCTGTACGCCACCAAGAACGCGGCCGAGATCTACGGCGGAGAAGGAAAGAGGACGAACTAGGCAGGGACTCCAGCGTTGCTACGTTCTCCCAGCCGCCCCGTGCTGCTCCGACGTCCGTTAGAGATACAAAATGGTCGCGCCACACCTGGGAGCTTCCTCGATCGAGTGGTGGCCCCAAAATCGCGGCAAGGGGCGCTGAGGACCACCACAGCGTGCTCGGACAGGGGGCTGCTCCCAGGAGCTTCGTGTCTTCCCAAAACCAACCCAGATGGGTCGCCAACGCCCAGATCCTGCAAGTAAAAATGTCAGCGACAAAATAGGGGACCTGGGGACTCCAGCAGTGGGTGGATGCTAAAAAAAACGTCGGGCGGAAGGTGGAAGTGGTGGCCGGAGCTCAAGAGCTCCGGCACGGCGTATGGTTGCGAGGGGGGGGGGGAGCAATCGGTTAACTACAAACTAAAAGCACTCAACTATTCCTAGGACTAACAGCTAACTAAGCAAAGAAAAAAAAAAGAGGGAAACGACCTCGATTGGCTGGTCGGCCAAGAGATGGACCTCGACGGCCTAACAAGGTTGGAGGTGGTGGAAGCTCCACCTCAACCTTCGCCTGAGCTTCCTTCGCCGGCTGGAGGGAGGTTGTCACCCTCCCAGTCCTGAGCAAGACGCCTAGGGGCTCAAATCTAGGGTTAAGGGAGTTCAAAGATCAAAGGGGGTATGGGGGTTAGGTTTTGAACTGTGGTGAGGGGCGATAAAAACGAGGCGTATCTCGTGAATCAACGACCCGAAGGTCGAAAAAACACTTGGGCGTGTATGCCCACTCGACGAGGAAGAAAAGTCGTTTAGAAACTATCACGAGATCATGCAAGGAGGCGCCTCGAAAAATCCGCGAAAATGCGACAAAACCAACTTCTGACACAATCCAGGCAGGGGTCAGAGAGTTGACCCGAGGTCAACTCTCCAGCCCATCTGGTTGGTCCACGTAGACCAACCAAGAAAAAGCCTGGAAAAATAGATTAAAAAGTCATTTAAAAATCGAAAACGATTTATTTAATTTTTAGTCATAAAATAAAAAATGTTTATATTTTATGACGTATTTTAAAATGATTTTTATTTATTTTTATGAAGTGTATTTTTACAAGTTGTTTTTATACCCCTATATAGGTATATTATCTATATACTTTATTACTTTATTTTTATTTTATGTATTTTTATTTATTATTTTTATTTATTATTTTATAAAATTATAGAATACTTTTATACACTTAATTGTATTTTTATTTTAATTTATTGATGTGTTTTGTATATTTAATAAAATAAAAGTATGTGTTGTATAGGTATACATATAGGTATTGTATCTATGTATTTTAGTTACAAGTATTTTATTTTTATTTTTATTTAGGTTTTTATTCCAATTTTAATGTACATAATTATTATAAGTAATATTTACAAGATTATAAAAATATAAAATTATAAAAATAATGAATAAAGAATAAATTGAATATTTTAATCAGTACAACTATACAATGAGGGTCCAAAACTCAACTTTCAAACCGTAGCTCCGCCAAATGCGAAACCACCGCCATTAAATAGCTTATTTTATTCTATATACAATTAAAGGTGAGTATGCAGCATTTGGAGTTTTCATTTATGAGATACGGGTCTGGGAAGTTGGCATTCTAGAATTTTATTCAGACCATAACTTTTTATCTGTACATTATTTTTCTGTTAAATCAATTTTGTATTTTTCTTTATTTAATTATCTACAACTTTCATATACAAAGTTTCTTTATTTGATGTATAAAAAGTGGAACCAAAAATAAGTCCCAAAATGAATAAAGAATGAATAAAATAAAAGGAATTTTATTGGTATTTCTGGCCCTTATCTCCCCCTACTTTATTCCTTGTCGACCTAGTCATCAAGATGCCTAGGTCTCGGGGTTTCGGGTCATAAAATATTTACAATATTTTATTCTTTTTCTTTTCTTTTCTTTATTCTATAATTTTGGCATTAAAAACTGCATTTTATACAATATTTACACACATATACATGAATGCTAAAATGCATGATTTTAACAGTATTTACACGCATTTACTAGGGTTTTAAGGCCAAAATGATAGAATAAAGATGATGAAACGTAGATTCATCACCTAAAGGAAGACCCTGGGCCCTCTTGGAGCTCCATCGAGCAACGGAGGAGGATGATCGACACTGGGGAACCTCGCACCTCGCGAGTTCGGCCTTTATTCGTTGAAGGGCCCTCCCATCCGTTGGATCAAGAACTGGTGCCCAAGTCTTCCAGCCGCCGTCTGATCTGACTCGCATGTGTCGTTGATCGCCATTCCTTCATCTAATCGCAGTCATCCGATCACGAAGAGGTATCATGCACCCGGAGCCCGCCGCGTGTCAAGTGAAATGAAGCCAGCCGTTGGATGCACTTAGGCGGGGTAATTTTGCACTCAAACCCCGCCCGTTTTTATACTTTTTTAGTTCCTAAACCTTCTTCTGCAGTTCATTAATTTTTGTAATATTTACAACTAGGCCCCTGAACTTTCCAATATTGCATTTTAGTCCTTATCCACGTCACCTTACGTGACGCACACACGTGGGGTGCGGGATTTTTGCACAGGAGTCCTTGCAATTTTGGGTATTTCAGTTTAGTCCATGAATTTTTATTTTAAATGTAATATTTTTGGAAAAATTGCAAGGTTGCCCCTCAGGTTTTTGATATTTACGAACATATCCTTGCGTGTCACATGCCTTGCGCACGCCTCTGTAGTTTTTGCATCTGAACCCATAGCTGTCTGGATATTTGTGAATGGTCCTCGAACTTCATTAATTATTTAAAAACTTCTGGAAAAACTGCAATTGTACCCTTGAATTTCTGGATATTTACGTAAATGCCCCTGTAGTATTGATTTTTCTTTTTGTTATTTTCATTTATTTCATACACCTATAAAATGGTAAAAAATCCATAAAAATTAGTCTAAGCTCCTGTTGCATTCTAGTTTCACACCATATTTTTAGTTTGCATTTTTATTGCATTGTCATATTTATAAATATTCAAAAACATGCATTTTTACTGCTGTTTGCATTAGAAAATACCAAAAAATATTAAAACTCCTTAAAAAATTTTTTTAAAAAAATCACATTTTGTGTGTTTTGTGTGTTTTAACTTCAATCCAAAAAACATTAAAAAATTCGAAGTAAAACCCCTAAAAATTAGAAAACGTCTAAAAATTTCATAAAAATCTTTAAAATTCCAGAAAATCCTAAAAATCTAATTTTTTTCTCTGAATTTTCTCTGATTTGTTATCTTTCATTTAGAAATAGTATGAGGAATTTTGGTCACTGTTTGATATTTTTCATCCTCAGTTTTGTCTCAGCCTTTTATTTTCTTCACTGTTTTCAGTATTTTTGTTTTTAAAAATACCAAAAAAATTAGGAAAATTATAAAAAATCACAAAAAACATTAAAAAATAAAAAAACATAAAAGATTTTTATTCTCTGAATTTTCAGTATTTTTGCCTCTTTTTATAAATATTTTTTGCCTTTCTTATATTTTGTACTTCTTTTATTAAAAGAAAAGAAAATATAAAAATATAAAATATAAAAAGGAAAAAATCAGGAAATTAAAAATCAAATATAAAATTAAAAAAATCAAAAAATAAATAAAAAAATAAAAAAAAATAAAAACCCACAAAAAAAGAGGTCCACTTTGGCTAAGTGATACATAAGACATAGGGCATTTGACTTTCACTTAGTCTGCTTTACTCCTTTGCTTCCTGTGGTCGACCCCTACTTGCTTGCCATTATACATTCTTAGTAGGGTATAATAAATTTTGATCCTTGCTCTTGATTGCTTGATTGATTGTGTGTGTTAATTGTTGATAAACGTAAAGGCCTGAGTAGTTGCCTCAGCGACAGTGAGTCTGATCTGCCAGACCATTACTTAGCGGCTCCCGCCTTCTCCGTTTTTCATTGGGGTACACCGGTGTACCCCTCCTTCCAACCCTCCCAACCCATTTCACATTTTACTATTCACAGGGATAACCTAACCCAACACAACCCAATCCAACCAAGCAACCAAACAGGCCAGGGATGTTTTGTTATGCTTGCTTTCTTTCTTTTGGTTTGCGAGTAGCCGCTATGTTGGGCTACTAGGGTGTTTTTTTTCCTCGGTGCTCTATGCCGTGACTCGTAAATGCCCTTTTCTCTGCCCTTTGATGAATGCACTTGATCCTTTGTCTAAAAACAAACCATTTAATGTAAGATAAATATTTATTTACATTTATGTTCAAATCTCAGAGCTTCCGTGGCAAACCTTTCTTTCAATGCAGTCTTTTTAGTAAAACCAGTATATCTCCATTAGTAAAAGGCAAAGTATTAGGCATACAATTAAGAAAACGACGGTTAATTTCTTAATTATCAAAAAAAATTGAAAAGGACTAGGACATCAAAGCCTCAGGGATAATCCTGTTAATGTGCTTCGATCCCATGCTGCTCTCCACGTTGATGAGTACATGGTAGATGTCCATACGATCACTAGACGAACAATAATAGGAGAGATGTTACGTGTAAAGAATTATAACTTTGCCAGGAAGGTGAAGAGGTTACGAATCCATCTATCCACGGAGAACCCACTAGAGATGGGAGAGATAAACTTCAAAAGTTTCTATAAGATTGGTAAAAGCAGTAGCAAGTATCTCCACTATGTGCAGTGTGCCTTGGCATTGCCATAATAGGAGAAGGTAGAAACGTCTACCAACTTAGAAAATGCGGAAGGAATTAAGCATCATACAGTCGATTTATAGCATTGCTTCTTATACAGGAAACCAACCGTCTACTTGCTCTACATGGATTTGGATACAACATATGAACTCCATAACTGACACGGGTGAGTTGTTTTTCAGAAGGCAGCACCACGAACCGAAACTAGTACATGGATAGTGTCGATTACGTCCAGAAAACGGCTACTGTGAGGGTAGGTATATACTCTTTAATCATTACTAGGACATAATATAGCCTATTATCGGTTATTTTTCCTCCACCATTTACCACGACCGTTGTTACAAGTAAATATTATAGGTAGTTGTTTGCTGAACTACTAAGGGTTCGTTTGGTTGCAGGGTTGGGCAAGGTTGGCTTGGGTTGGGTACTATTCACAGGGGTACCTCCTCCTCACAGTTTACTATTCACCCAGCCCTGTGAATAGTACCCAACCTTGCCCAACCCTGCAAGCAAACGAGCCCTAAGTCGCTGCAAAAAAATTGGGTTATAAAAAATTGGGTTATAAAGATGTCTTTTTTTCAAAATCCCTCACTAATAAGTCGTTTTTAAATAAATAGCGACAATATTTGTAGTTGCGAAATCACTTTTTATACTTGAATATACGTCGTTATATCATTAGCGAGTGTTTATATATGGACGCTTATCCGTTTCTATTTTTCAGAATTTTAACTAATCCTCGCTACATTTTGAACTAAGAATTAGCAAAGATTAGTTGAATTTTTCAAAAATAGCAACGAATATGTAACATCCCAAGCTTAGGTCTCCGGTCCGTTATAAAGGAAAACTGGCCCTGACAACTTGTTGGGTACGAGCACATATAGACCCGTTGGCAACTTCCCAAAATTTTTAAGCCCAAGTTGTCAAATAGTAATCCCCACCACTTATAAACCACACCCACACTTCGTGAGTTTTAGGTATGGCACTACGTTTGGGGTTGGGGTGTTACAGAATAAATTTTGCTATATGAATCATCACTAATGATATAGCAATATTTACGATATTCATTGCTAATTCCAAGTATAAAAAAATTACTTCGCAATGAGTAATATTATCATTATACATTTAACAATAGTTGATTTAGTGACTGATTTAAAAAAAAAACGTCACGGTATCAGAGTTTTGTTGAAGTAACCATTGACAACAGAGAGAAACCATCAGTAATAGTTGGATAATTTCGAAGAAATAATAAAAGACAGTCGCTAATTACAACTGCCATTAGAAATCGAGATACTCTCTCTCGAATTTACATTGGTAGCTAGCCAGCTACGGTCGATAACTCAAATATTTATAAACGGTTTGACAAACCGTCATTGACCATCCTCTAGTCAATTATTAATATATATTAGGATAACAAGGGCTTCTTGTCTTTCAATCTGGTTATAGGCTTTTGAAATAGAATTGACTAATATGATAAAGAAATCGAAAGAACAATTTTTTTGAACAAATATATAGCTTCAGTGTTATGCATTAGTCGACATTCCAATCAACTCATTCTGATATATTAGTAGGAATTTGATCTATCAATGGATTATGTTGTATATTTAATTGGTTAAAAATTCATTGAGATCATTTTCATATATTTCAAATTTAAAATGTAACAAATATATCCGTCAGTCTCTCTCTTATCTTTTTAAATTGAATTTTTAAATTTTGAATTTGTTGTTTGTCAAAGTAGATGGCGACGTATGGAGGCGGGAGCAGACGGTGGCGCGTGACATCAAAGGCAGAGGACAAGACACGAGAGGTGGAGCAGGACGACATGTGGAGGTGGTGGAGGGAGGATCATTGAAACATAAATTTTACCACTTTTTATAGTATTGATTAGTGTTTTACATAATTTATTGGACTATTACATTGTCAATTGGTTATTTAGGACGTCAGGTTAATTTCAAGTATTAAAATAAAGTTTGCCCCCGAATTGAACACGCAAATGAATTAAGTTATAATTATGATAATTATAAAATTAATTATATATATTTCTTATTCTTATATATAATTATATATTAATTATTGTCTTATGTATTAATTATTTTATTTGACTAGACGTAGTACGGTGAGTCCCAGCTCGGGATTACACCCTCTTTTCTCTAAAAAAATTATTTTATTTGATTGAGATTATGTATTTTTTTATTATTTTTTTATTTTATTTTGATTGCAATTATATCTTATTGCAGTCACGTTCAACAAGTAAATTACTAAAAAGAATAATAAAAAACAACACTTACGAAAATAAAAATGAATTTTGTTCTTGCTTCGATTTTTTTATTTCAAATCATATCAATCATTTGATTTATGAATGATTAATTGTAACAAGTTCCATGTTCTTCATTACGGAAACACCACAATCTATGGAGTTCTCATTTTATTTTGTGATGTCATCCAAAGATTTCAGCATGGCAAAGCTCAAGTTCCTCCCTAGTAAAATGAAAAAAAGTACTCAACCATCTTGTCAATCTATACAAATCCGTTACATAGTGTATTGTTGTTAGTAATTATTAAAAATAACGAAAGTAATATTTAGTACAATGTTAGTAATAAAGAAAAACATCTTACTGAATCGTGAGCGTAATTTATTAATTAATCGAGTATTCTTACTAAGATAGCAGCGGGAACTACCAAATCTCTAAAAAAAATAGAGATTCGAAATTTTCGTTCAATTAAACACGAATATGCTGACAATATGAACATTTGTCTTACAATGCCTTATGGACGTCGACAATTGATAGATTGTTTGTAACGGTCTTAAATTCTTCACGAGAAGGAATTAGCAAACAGAAAAACACTGATGAGGGATAGAACATTCTTATATGTACTGCTCCTATGAAATTGGCCACTAAACAAATTCTTGGTGAATGAAAGCAAAAACACATGGCCGCCAAAATCACAAAATCAAAGAAAACTCAACTCTTGGAAAACTACAGATAAGGATGAAAGACTCGCAATATAATATTCGATAAATACCGATATCTCGATATAGAAATATTGATGATATGTCTGAAATCTGAAAGGGCGAATATTGTGTTTACAGTTTGGACGACGAGATAAGGTAAAGATTAATTATAGAAAAATAAGGAAGGTTGTGTTCATTCTAACAATGAAGAATTGGGGATCATGGCATACCCAATGAACTTAGGCATTGGAAAAAAATCTCTCCATAGATATGGACGAGCGTGCGCACACAAACATGTATATATGTATGCATACATACATGCACATGTGTGCGTCTATGTATGTGTGTGTATGTGTATGTGTATGTATGTATGGATAAATACATGCATGCATGTATGCACGCATGTATGCATGCATGCATGCATATGTACAATCCTAGTTGCGGTTGTCGCTAACTGCCTCAAGAAGTATCTATCCACAACGAAAGAGTCGTTGCAAAGTCATGCCACGTAAATAATGGTTTCAATAGTCAAAATTTACATGCAGCATAGATAGACCGTCGCAATTATAATAGCTGCTATGAATAAGCCCTAAGTAGTGGTGTGATTTATCACCCACCGCAAGCAGGCAAAGTATTTGTGGAGATTGGGAAACTGTTGTCTATGCATTGGTCATCATTTGCGACGGCTAACTGTCGTATGAAAGATGATAATTATTCATGGCGTTCATATCGATCACCGCAACTTTGCTAGTCGCAACAGTTGTTGTACCCCCCCCCCCCCCCCCAACCTCCCCCTGAGGCACCATCACATTCTTCGCAAAATCTCCATTGCAGTTACCCTCCCTTCTCCCACCCATCACGTCCCCCATCAGGACCTCCACCACCTCGTATATCTCTTATGGAGGTGAAGCAATTCTGCAACTCCATTGCAGGTAGTCTCCATTCTCCATCGCATGTATTCTTCCTTCTCCCCACCCATCACATCCCGCCTCCCTCTTAACCCCCTTGCCGGCTCCATGCACACCCCATGACATCTCCTCAATCATCATCTTTGAGTTGTCATAAGTCCAACCATCATATCATCAACCATGAGTTGACCCATCATTCCCTCACCGAGACCCCCTCGCCAGCATCAGGCACACCCCATGCCATTTCCTCAACCATAAAACCTTGAGTAGTACAATTGCTTCGTCATCATAAGTCCAACCCACCATTGACTAAAATCTACCAAACTCCCCTTTGTGGCATCCCTCATAGTCTTAATCTCTTCTCCCCACCCATTACATCACTCATGATGACCTTTTGATGAATCTCCATTTCATCACCTTTATTCTTTTATCTTGGATAATTCCTAACTAAATGCATGTATATAGCATGAATTTGTACAGAATAACATTCAATAAATCACATAAAAATATTGTATAAAACATTATATTTAATCCTAAAATAAAAGAATAAAGGAAAGAAAAGAAAAAGAGTGTAGTGTCAAATACACTAAGGGGCCCTAGACCTCGAGATCCAGCCATCATGATGACTTGGTCGATAAGGAATAAAGGGGAGATAGTGCTGAGAAACTGTGCAGAAAATAGCTAAAATCCCTAATTTTTATTCATCAATAATCAGTTTTAGGACATATTTTATTTTCATATTTTATACCTTGAATCAATAAATCCTCAACATGAACATTATACATAAAAATACAAAGAAAATACAAAATTGATTTCACAAAAAAATAATGCAAAGTGTGCCCGGGACACATAGAATAAAAAGCTGCAAAGAAAACTTCACAAACGTGTATCTTCTCCATACATATCCAAATTTCACCTAACTCACCTTCATTGTTCATAAAATTAAGTTATCTATTTAATGAATGTGGTTTCATTAAATTTAGAATTAAGATGCAAAAGTTGACTTTTGGGCCCTCATTGTGCAACACACATGTATAAAATAATCATTATATTTATTCTTTATATTTTTAAGGTGCTTATATATATGTAAATATTATTTGTAATACTTATACATAATAATATTAGAATAAAACCATGGAAATTACATTAAAATAAATAAAGATATTAAATATATAGGTAAAATATACTTATAATACACATACGTAACATATATAATTAATTAATTATATAAATGAACTCAAAAAATAAAGTAAAAATATCAAAATGTGTGATTAAATAAGCTATAAATATATAAAATACATTTATATAACAACAAAATATAAAATATAATTAAAAACAAAAAATATAAAGTGCACGTATATTTACCTATATATACACATGTAAATACCAACATCTAATAAATTAACTTATATAAATAAATAAAAATAAAAAAGACATAAAATTACAAATATATTTATGTTTTGACCAAAAATTAATAAAATCATTTATTAATTTTAATCTATATATCAATTTCATTTATTCTTTTTTCCTGTTTGGTCCACGTAGATCAACCGGGAGTCTCCATGAGTTGACTCGGGTCAAATTGTAAAGACATAAACTAGGTTCCTCTCGGATCCAATATCATAAGATCTGACTCATCAAGATGAAACCTATAGAATTTGTTTCATGTGAATCAGACTTCATTTCGAATTGTTATGATTTTAGAAGTAAGAGGGCTTAAGATGTCACTAACCCTTAATGATTTTCATTAAGACTAACTAAACACGACTAAAGAAACTAACGATGAATTGAGAACTACTAATGACCTTTAGCAAACACAAATCAGAGGTCAGCAAAAAGTTAAGCGCGAGTCGCGAAAGTTAAATTTCGATTAGTGAAAATTAATCTCGATTAGCGCTAATTATACGTCATTAGCAAATCTAGAAGCTTCTGGAAAGTTCTAACTTAAGACTTAGGTTTCTTATAAGGATTGGCCAAAAAGATGGGCCAAAACCATGAGCTGTTAACCATGATAAAGGACTAAATCATGGTTTACTAACCATGGTTAACGGTTTTCTGAAGCCTAATAGCCCCCCAACCCATTAATTCTCTATGATTTCCACTACCACCACTATCTTGAGGGCTAGGGTTGAGAGGTCGGGAGAAGGAGAGGGAGGTGGGGAAGAAGAGATAGCGAAGCGCTTTTGGGAGGACAAGATGAGAAAGACTGTGTGATCCTCTCTTTGGTTGCTTCAGAAGTAAGATCTTACATGAGCTAGGCTTTTTATTCATCTTCTTTTCAATCTAGATTTTCTATTCATCTTCCTTTCCAATTCTTTTTGTGTTATGGTTTGAGAAGGAATCTGAGTACAGCCCTACTCGGGTGCAAGCAGCTAGACTATCAATAGACATACATACGTGTTCTTCATATGACTCACTCACCCTTGACAAGAGATTAATCGATTCAACAGTTTTATCGATTTTATAGTTGTATTGGTGGATAAATCTATGTAACAACCTGATGAATCTCCATTTCATCGCCTTTATTCTATAATTTTGGTCTTAGAAATCCTAGTAATGCATGTAAATATCATTAATTTGTACAAAATGGCATTAATCATTTATTGTATTTATTATGTATATAATATTGTTTTTAATGCCAACTTTATAGAATAAAGAGAAGAAAAGAAAAAAGAATAAAATATCAAAGACATTTTATGGCCCTAAACCCTGAAACCAAGTCAAGAACTGAGTTGGTCAACAAGGAATAAAGTAGGGGGAGATAAGGGCCAAAAATAAAATAAAACCCATTTATATATTCATTCAATAATTTATGTTTGACCTCCATTTTATTATTTATTATTTCTTTATCAAATGAAGAAACTTTGTACATGAATGTTGTAGATAATAATGTAAAGAAAAATATAAAATTGAGTCTGTATAAAAAATAATATACAATGTACTTTTTATACACAGAACAAAAAACCTAAATCCCAAGTTCACAGACCCATATCTCCCAAATGAAAACTCAAAATTTATCAAAATAATCTCTAATTGTAGATAACTTTTCATAAGATATTTAATGAAAGCGGTTTCGTAATTTTTGGAGTTGAGATGTAAAATTTAGGTTTTGGACCCTCATTGTACATGATACCCTAATAAAATATTCTTTATATTCATTATGCATTATTTTCACAAATTTATAATTTTATAATTTTGTAAATGATATATATGACTTATGTGCATATTATAACAAAAATAAAACCAAAGAGAAAACACAAAATGAAATAAGTCTATATTAATATATAGGCAAAATACCTATCTTAATACCTATAAATAAATAAAAGGGGATTTTATTCTTTATGTTCTTATATTTTATACTATTATAAATTCCATTTATATTTTAATAAAAATATAAAGATAAATCAAAACCTAAAAAAATATATTAAAATAATATATTGTATATAAATCATAGTAAAATACCTATAAGTATACTTATATAATTTATAAACCTATTTATTTAATTGTACAAATAATATCGTAAAAATATAAAAAAATATATTTATGTATATAAAATAAGTTATAAATATATGAAATAAAAAATAAAAAATTATAGAAAATAAAAATAAAAAAGCTAAAATATAGATAAATATACCTATAAGTATACCCTTAAAAATTAACTCCTAATAAATAACATCAAAAAAGTAGATAAAAATCATAATAAAATACTACATTAAATAATAAACCATTTTATTTTTATATAAAAATATAAAAATCATTTACTAATTTTATTAATAATTTACGAATAAACATGTTATTTTGTCCTTTAGCGACCTGACGTGGACCAATCACATCAGGTCGCCTATTGACCTGAGGTCGACTGCCTCCCCTGACTCCTGACTTGACGCATATGTCAAATCCCGCAATTTCATGCCATTTTCCCGGTTAATCCATCGATTAATCAATCTCGCTTACTTCAGACGAAATGATCACTGATCATCTATAATCCATGCCCATGCCTTATATCTCTTGAACACATGCCCGATTCTTTCCATTTCGCCGGTCAATAAGTGTGCCTCGTTATGTTGATAAATAAAACCTCCAACTTCCATTGATGCTTTGGCCACTCATCCGAGTCTAGGAGCTCGATTCTTGCATCTAGGGAGTTCCCTTGTGATAGGAGGCACTTTCCGGTAGTTTCATTCAGCCCTAGGAGGACGGAGGTGCGCCCACGACCGTCGTGGGTGCCCCTGCTCCCTGAGCTCTCTCAGGTATAAGAGATGCTTCTTTTACACATTTTTAGGTAGATTTCATTCATGTAGTTCAATTTTAATCTTTTGTTTAGCATTATAATTAGTAGGTAGAGTAGTGTAGTTAGAAGTTGTAAAAACCCTGAAACCCGAACAGGGCTAAATTCCTAAATTCACTGAATTTGGGTATAATTGCAAAATATTTATTTAGCCAGAGCTCTAAAAATTCAAATTAGGAGCCCATCACGTAGTTTTCGTCGAGGTCTTTCCAACGAATCCAAGAACGTCCAAATCCGACATCGGATGAGGGAGATATGGTCATTTTATTACCATGGGTCAGAAATCGAATCCGGATCCGAAACTGGATCCGTTTAACTGAAACCGGGTATAAAAAGAGGCTAGGCCAAGGCTAGGTCGATCAGACCTCTTTAAATTTTCTTTCCCCTCACCCAAGCCACCGGAGCTCCGCCCCGGAGCACGCCGGAGAGCCGCAGATGTCGCCGAGTTCGTCGAAACCATCCAAACGCGAAGCTGAAGGCACCAGCACGAAGATCTCACTGCAGGGAACTCGTTTCTCACCTCCATAGGGTACGGATCATCCCCTCTTGTTGCCATTTTCAGTATATTATATCCTAGTGTTTGGATTGTATAGAACAGACGAATCTGGGTCATTGTGTTTTGTCGGAGGGAGATGGAGAATGGTGAGAAGGATTTGTTGTGTTAAGGTGGTTGTGCATGTTAGAACTTTTGTTGGACAGTTAGTTGGGGTGTAAAGGTGTAACACCCAACCCCAAAACATAGTGCCATACCTAAAACTCACGAAGTGTGGGTGTGGTTTATAAGTGGTGGGGATTACTACTTGACAACTTGGGCTTAAGCATTTTGGGTGGTTGCCATCGGATTCATTTGGGCCCGAACCCAACAAGTTGTCAGGGCCAGTTTTCCTCAATAACGGAACGGGGACCTAAGCCCGGGACGTTACAAATGGTATCAGAGCCGAACGCCCTCTGACAGTGGAAAGGGCTACCCAAGAGGTGGAGCCGCCCCTACAAGAGGTTGGAGGAAATGGCTACCCGGAGCGTGCAGCCGTCACTGTCACTGGGAAGAAGTAATGTGCCATGTCGCAACGAGGACGTTGCGAATATAAGTAGGGGAGGTTGTAAAAACCCCAAACAAAGTCCCATACCGTGGAAAACAAAACTTTCCGGTTGGTATAAATAGTGAGGAGATTACTACTTGATAACCCGGCTTAAGCATTTTGGGGGTGGTTAATCGGGTCCGTATGGGCCTGATCTCAAGAGGTTGTTAGGGCCAGTAATGCTCCGTTAACGGACCGGGGACCTAAGCCCGTTCTGTTACAAATGGTATCAGAGCCGAACACCCTCTGACAGTGGAAAGGGCTACCCGAGAGGTGGAGCCGCCCCTACAAGAGGTTGGAGGAAATGGCTACCCGGAGCGTGCAGCCGTCACTGTCACTGGGAAGAAGTAATGTGCCATGTCGCAATGAGGACGTTGCGAATATAAGTGGGGGAGGTTGTAAAAACCCCAAACAAAGTCCCATACCGTGGAAAACAAAACTTTCCGGGTGGGATAAATAGTGAGGAGATTACTACTTGATAACCCGGCTTAAGCATTTTGGGGGTGGTTAATCGGGTCCGTATGGGCCTGATCTCAAGAGGTTGTTAGGGCCAGTAATGCTCTGTTAATGGACCGGGGACCTAAGCCCGTTCTGTTACAAATGGTATCAGAGCCGAACGCCCTCTGACAGTGGAAAGGGCTACCTGAGAGGTGGAGCCGCCCCTACAAGAGGTTGGACGAAATGGCTACCCGGAGCGTGCAGCCGTCACTGTCACTGGGAAGAAGTAATGTGCCATGTCGCAACGAGGACGTTGCGAATATAAGTGGGGGAGGTTGTAACACCCAACCCCAAAACATAGTGCCATACCTAAAACTCACAAAGTGTGGGTGTGGTTTATAAGTGGTGTGGATTACTACTTGACAACTTGGGCTTAAGCATTTTGGGTGGTTGCCATCGGATTCATTTGGGCCCGAACCCAACAAGTTGTCAGGGCCAGTTTTCCTCAATAACGGACCGGGGACCTAAGCCCGGGACGTTACAAATGGTATCAGAGCCGAACGCCCTCTGACAGTGGAAAGGGCTACCCGAGAGGTGGAGCCGCCCCTACAAGAGGTTGGAGGAAATGGCTACCCGGAGCGTGCAGCCGTCACTGTCACTGGGAAGAAGTAATGTGCCATGTCGCAACGAGGACGTTGCGAATATAAGTGGGGGAGGTTGTAAAAACCCCAAACAAAGTCCCATACCGTGGAAAACAAAACTTTCCGGGTGGGATAAATAGTGAGGAGATTACTACTTGATAACCCGGCTTAAGCATTTTGGAGGTGGTTAATCGGGTCCGTATGGGCCTGATCTCAAGAGGTTGTTAGGGCCAGTAATGCTCCGTTAACGGACCGGGGACCTAAGCCCGTTCTGTTACAAAAGGTTGCGTTACAATTATTATCGGGGAGCCACATGGTGATTTTGACCTTAGATCTTTTCTCATGTCATGAGTTTTATCTATGTTAGATTGATGATATTTGATTGGTTATAATTGGGAGTACAGTAGGCTTTCTAAATTTCTTTTCAAGTGTTCTTTTTTTGTAAGAAAGTCTGGTATAATTACAGGGTCAGAGAGAATGCCCCTTCTATATGCAAAACGGTTCCTGCAAATTTCCTGTAAACTGTTGTTTTCATCGCCTGGATCCTAATGGCATGTGGGAAAATGACCATCATTTGGTGCAGAACGGTAGATCTCAATTGTAACACAAGTGGGTGGGGTTGTCTACATTATGTCAATCATGCACTTTGACTTTGTTCAACTGTTAACATACTATAGCAGGGACTAATATCAACCATCGTGTGAAGTAACTAAGGTCTACTAAGGAAAAGTAAATATGTGTTTGATTCATACAGTAATTTCAATTCCATGTTGCTTTTGAATATGATTAAATTTTTAGCATGGGTAAAAAAATGGGGCTTGGGATATATCGGAGTGACTACAAACTTGAGATAGGACTATCTGGAAAGTAGGGAATTTGATTTAGTGATGTCTGTGATTTTGTAATCATCAAGGGTTCTTAAATCAGAATCTTGCAAAGGGAATGGCCTTGCAACTAGAATGTTATTACAATTACCTTATTAATTCTATGATTAAACAATCGTATGTTTTACGTGAGCAGGGTATCCCTCTTGCAAATGCCAACTTGTCACAAATTGCAAGGGAAACTATCGCTAGTCCATCTTAATCTTGATTTTCTCTTCCTCACACCAAAGCAAGCCACTGCATTGACTGATTTTCAGATAAAAAAAGGCCAGCATCTTCGCTTCATTTAACACAAGTTTGGATCTGTTGGAGTATGTTTTCTTATTCTCCATGATCCACCAAAAGACTTGTCTTGATCCAATAGTGAAATGTTTGTAGTAATCCTCAACCCATGACTAGCAGGCAGTTGATCCTGCTATAACAAGATCTGATTATCTAAGATGCATGGGATCATTCAGTTCTTACTATGGTATGGGAGTGGGAAGAGCCTTACCTTCACTTTAACCTTGGTTCTTATAGTTACTTCACTCTTGTTGTCATCTTACATCACCACCAATTTCTACTCAGGATGGAAATATTGCTATTGCAATTATTCTCAAAGAAAGATGGAGAGGAAGAGAGAAGATGGCGATTTGGGGCTTCCGTTAGATGGTATGTTCTCTCCAAATCCATGGAGATATATATAGGGCCATTGTCCATCCCGTTCGCCCAAATCGTAACGCCCACATTCATTCCGGATTTATTCTCCATAAATCCCAATATTCATTGTCATAATCGCATTGTTATTACGATTTTGATTTCTCCATTATTATAGAGATTTGTAACCGAAATCTTGACCATTAAGGTCAATATTTCTAACATCTCCCACTTTGATCAATATGGTCAAGATTACTCTACACTCCCACTTTTCATGGAATGTGTCTAACTTCATGGGGAAAATAATCCGAGGTTCATTTTTCATGAATATCTCACTTGACTCAAAAATTCCTGAGTCCCATCAAACCAACATGTTTGATATAAATTCCTGCTTGTATTCCTTTTGTCATGGAATCTGCAAGCATATCTTCTGTAGGTATATATGTTACCTTAATTTCTTTCTTTTCCACTATATCTCTTATATAGTGATAATGGATCTCTATATGTTTCCCCTTAGAACTATTTGACCCGC
This sequence comes from Ottelia alismoides, assembly GCA_037367405.1. Taxonomy (NCBI): domain Eukaryota; kingdom Viridiplantae; phylum Streptophyta; class Magnoliopsida; order Alismatales; family Hydrocharitaceae; genus Ottelia; species Ottelia alismoides. Next base: position 670,003 of record JAZKJV010011262.1, read on the forward strand.
TGTTAATCAAGCTTATTGCTGCCTGATTGTCACAGAAAATTTCAATTGGGTCATTTGCCAATCCAAGGTTTAAGTTCTCTAAGAAACGTCTGATCCAGACTGCATGTGTAGAAGCCATACTACATGCAATATATTCAGCTTCTTGTGTGTGTCTCGACACACAACCTTGTTTCTTGCTTCCCCAAGAAATAGCTGCACCACCGAACATGAATAGATAACCCGATGTGGATTTCCTATCATCCATATCCCCTCCGAAATCTGCATCGGAGTATCCAACAACTTCAAGCGATTCTGCTTGATAGACAAGTTTGAAGCCAATAGTTCCTTTTAAATATCTCAATATTCTTTTTACGGCTTCCCAATGTTCTTGTCCGGGATTACTTTGGTATCTACTCACTAAACTGACGGGAAAAGCTAAATCAGGCCTGGTGCATAACATTGCATACATCAAACTACCTACCGCTTGAGCATATGGGACATTCAACGATTTCTGACTTTTACCCGGGCATTGACTTTTACTTAATCGTTTTCCCATAACCATTGGTGTAGGAGCAAGAGTGCTGTTCTGCATTCCAAATCTCTTTAGTATAGTATGCAAATATTTTTCTTGATCCAAACTCAATGTTCTTGAGTTTCTGTCTCTAGCGATCTGAATACCAAGGACATAGGATGCTTGCCCCATATCCTTCATCTCAAATTCATCACTCAGTTTATGCTTTACATCATTAAGCATATCTATGTCATTTCCGGCGAGCAAAATATCATCCACATATAATGATAGAATTATGAACTTGCTCCCACTATTCATGATATATACACAATTATCTAATTTATTTGCCACAAAACCAAATTGGATAATTGTTTTATGAAATTTGAGATACCATTGTCGTGATGATTGTTTCAGACCGTACAAGGATTTCTTTAACTTATACACTTTATTCTCTTGTCCTTCTACCTGAAAACCATCAGGTTGGCGCATGTATATAACTTCACTCAATTCTCCATTGAGAAAAGCTGTCTTAACATCCATTTGGAATAATTCCAAATCCATACACGCGACTAGTGCCAAAATCATCCTTATTGATGCAAATTTGGCTACAGGAGAATATGTTTCCTGGAAATCAATTCCAGCCTTCTGTGTATAACCCTTAGCAACTAATCTTGCTTTAAACTTATCAATGGTACCATCAACTTGGTACTTTTTCTTAAACACCCATTTACATCCTATGGACTTTCTATCTTTTGGTAAGTCACATAGTTCCCAAACACCATTCTTTTCAATCGAGTCTAGTTCTTCTTTCATGGCATCCATCCATGATTCTGACTCAGGAGAAGCCATTGCTTCATTAAAGGATATTGGATCTGTATAATCCATAATATCTTCATCAACAGTAAAACATGAAGCCTCGCATGAGTAAAAATAATAATCATTCATCCATGCAGGTTGTATTCTGGGTCGCTTGTTGCTAGTAGCATCTGTGGCTTGACTAGGCTCCCCTATCTCTTCTAAAGGTTGTTGATCATTCATAGGTTCTATTTCCATCTCTACTTCCGGATGAACTATTTCATCCCCTTCATTTTGATCTATTTCTGAGTCGGTCTGATCATAAAAGACAAGTAAAGGTTCTGATTCCTCTGTTTCTTGCTGCTTTTCTTCGCGATTTTCTAGAAAAGTAGCATCATGACTTTCTATCAGACCTTTTTCTTTGTGGAAGAACCTATAACCTTTAGATTTTTCAGAGTAGCCTATGAATCTGCATTTCATTGTCTTAAAATCAAGCTTATCTCTAAGCTGATTTGGCACCATGACATGTGCTATACATCCCCATTTTCTGAGATGATTTAATTCTGGCTTTCTACCAGTCCATACTTCATAAGGCGTAGAGTATACTGATTTAGTAGGGATTCTATTCTGTAAATAAGTAGCAGTCAATACAGCTTCTCCCCAGAATTTCTTGGAGAGACCAGAATGAGATAGCATACATCTCACTGTATTCATAAGAGTTCGATTCTTTCTCTCAGCCACTCCATTTTGTTGCGGAGTATATGGCATTGTAGTCTGCCTACGAATGCCCATTTGAGTGCAGTAATCGTTGAACTCCTTTGAATTGAATTCCCCTCCCCTATCAGTCCTTAACACCTTAATCGGTCTACCTAGATTTTTCTCAACTTCTGTTTTATATCTCTTGAAACTTTCAAAGGCCTCGGCCTTTCTTTCTAAGAGATAAATATATGAATACTTGGAATAATCATCAATGAATGTTATAAAGTATTCTTTATTTCCATGTGTACATACACTTAAGGGACCACAAATATCTGAGTGAACTAGTTCTAATAATTCTCTTGACCTTTGACCTTCAGAAAATGGTTTTCTGGTCATATTTCTAGTCAAGCAATGTTCACAGGGCAATGTTCTTGCACCCGTTATATTAGGTATTAAGTTCAATTTTATTATCTGGTCCATTTTTGAATTCCCTGGATGTCCTAATCTCATATGCCAAAGGTCATAATCAGATAGAAGACACTCAATATAGTTCAAACTAACATTCATTGATTCTTCAGAGGTAATCACCGGAAGACAAAAAAGATCATGCTCAGGTACAAATTTCCCCATGGCAAAGACTTTGCGATCTCGGCCAATGGAGACGCGATTATTGTAAAATCTGACTTCAAAATTTTTCTTCAGAAGGACGGGTACAGAGATAAGATTCCGGCGAATCCCTGGAGCGTAGAGAACTTCCTGCAGGATCATTACGCTTCCTCCAAGGTCCAACCTGTATGATCCAACACCTTCCACATCAAGGTAGGTGTTGTTTCCCATGTATATCCTCTGTTCACCCTTCTTTAATTCCTTGAAGTCCACTAGTCCCTCTTTTGTTTTTGCAATGTGGCGGGTTGCACCAGAGTCGATCCACCAGCCATCGCACTCAGTTGTGGCTGAGTTGCACTCAACCACTGCAGTGAATTCTGACTTGTTAGGGCCTTTCTTTCCCGGACCTTTGGATGGGTCTGGCCTCTTTCCCTGCGGACAGTTGGCCTTGAAATGACCAAACTTCTGGCAGTTGTAACAAGCTCCTCGTGGAGTTTTCCCACGCCGCCCCTTGAACTGTGCTTTGGAGGGTCCTAGGTACTTGCGATGATGTACCGCATGTACTTCCTCCTGTTCAGCTTCATACACCTCTGTTTTCTTCTTACTAGCAGCCAAGTCTTGCTCGGTTGCCAACTGAGCTGGCAAATCAGTAACCGACTTAATGGTCCCATTAAGTCGTAATGTGGTAGCAGCCATATCAAAAGATGATGGCAAACTATTGAGAATAGTCGCCACCTGCATCTTTTCCAGGATTTCTGTTCCCGCGATGGCTAGGTCCTTAGCCATGACAATCATTTTATTTACGTGTTCAATTACACTGTCAGATTCCTTCATCTTGCATGTATTGTACTTGTGCAAGAGAAGCTGTACGTTCACCTCCGTCTTGGAGTCGTACTTTTCCTTGACAGCATTCCACAACTCGTAGGCATTTCCATAATTTTCGAAAACTCTAATTAAATTATCCTCCATGTGAATTAACATGAAGCTACGAGCCTTTTTGTCATTCTTGTGCCACTGCTCATAAGTTTTCTCATAAGCTTTCTTTTCCTCATCAGTGGCTTCTTCGGAAAGCTTAGGAGCAGGGGCATCGATGACACCATCAAGATTGTCATGCATAAGTCCATATCGGATTTTTCGGCTCCACATATCATAATTCACACCATTGAGGTGTTCTAATTTAGCCAGCTCAGAGGCAATCAACTTGGTGGCCATGGAGACGAATGATCTAAGGATAAATTGATAAAGAGTCTATAAGACAATGATCGGATATATGAACAATCAGGTAGAAACGGCAAGTTTTTTTTGAAAAAAAACAAAAACGAGGATTATTACAAACTCGAATAAACAATCAGAATAAAAAAAAGAATGCACAGTTCCCTTTTTTGTTAAGAAACACTCTCCTGTTTTAATAAGGTAATACGAGATTCTTTGTTTAAAAAAAAGACAACCCCCTTCCCCTTTTTTATATTAAGAAACTAAATTAAACAATAAAGATAAAAAAAACGGACGTATCATGCACAAGTCTCCCCTTTTACAGAAAGGAGTATAATATCTATTTAAAACACATTAATCAAGCCCCAACAAAAAAAAACGGCAGAGATAAAGTTATAAATGTATTACAAAAAAAATATAAAATAACAATGCTTAGTAGAGATGGGGAAGATGTCAAGAACTACACGACAAGCAAAATCATAGCAAAGGATTAAACAAATGCATGAGAATGGAGTTGCAAAGATATGGTAAGATATGTATGTACTGTTGGCAGATAAAAGTAATGGCAAAGACTACTGCTACACAAAAAAAACAGTAAAATAAAAACTACACGACAAACCAGCGGACCAAATCAAGGGTACTATGCTATATTAAAAAAATGTACGACAGGTATGCGCTATTCGTGCAGAGAGAAGAAAACTTGCACAGCACGACAGGGCAAAGTAAAGGATAAGAGAGAGTGTTCGAGTTACCCTTCCGACACCAAAAAAAAATAAGAGCTTCTCTCGACCGAGAAGGTGAGGCACGCGTGTTTTGCCTGAGCAACGAGACTTAGTTTTTGCAACGACGTAAGGTGGCCGGCACAGTCGATGCAGCAATCCCTGGCCTGCTCTGATACCACTCAAAGAAAGATGGAGAGGAAGAGAGAAGATGGCGATTTGGGGCTTCCGTTAGATGGTATGTTCTCTCCAAATCCATGGAGATATATATAGGGCCATTCTCCATCCCGTTCGCCCAAATCGTAACGCCCACATTCATTCCGGATTTATTCTCCATAAATCCCAATATTCATTGTCATAATCGCATTGTTATTACGATTTTGATTTCTCCATTATTATAGAGATTTGTAACCGAAATCTTGACCATTAAGGTCAATATTTCTAACAAGATTGATGTGTATATACTGTCCTGAAGCTAATTCAATTGCAGATTACATGTGGTAATAGCTTGAAAAGCAATACAAAATAAAGTATAGTATGAAGGATAGCTGGGAAATGAGAAAAATGGGAAATGGCACATCTTCCTTTTCATTGGGGATGAGAAAATATCCCATAGAAGATCACGTGGATCTTAAATTTTTGAGCATGCCATTAGACTCTATAGGGAGATTTGGATCCCCAAAAGATCGATGGCAAATCCTTGTGGAGTGGGAAAAACACGGAGCACTTTATCTCATCAAATACATGGAAGCCAATTGCTAAAATTGTGTCTGGCATCATAATTGGCATGCTTCTTTAATTATCTATATCCTATCTACGTCCTATCTTGAATTGTTTCCGTTGAGACAGTTTTTCCTATTTGTTAACATCTCCATCTGAACTGCTATTAGTTTTGAAAATCGATAAGAGTATGATGAGTAATATATACACATTCTATTCACATTCCTTGGAGTTGAGTGGCAGATTATGGTCAAGAACCACATTATAAACAACTTGTTCTTCGAGTACCCGAACGGGTAAGATATAATTAAAGTTGGTTGGCTTAGCACATATTAATATTATTCATACTAATTTATAGTCTTGTATCTTATTTTTTTTGCCTGAGCAGTATTATAGAAAAAGGGGAACATAATACTTGTGGCCTTTTTATCTCATATCATTCTTGCTGACCAAAACCATGGCGATGTTCATCTTCTTTGTGCAAATATATTCTTATGCCGATCTTGGTCTTCTCTGTGCTAAGCTAGCATTGCATTTGATTCTCATACAAGTTGCAAATAACTTCCCAATCACGTCCATCATGGGGATAGGATTCATGACTAGTTTTTAATAAAATTTATTGTTATTGAGACAGTTATCTTGGCTTGGGGGTTAAAGGCCTCAGTGAGTTAGATCCTCTATAAGTGTTTCAACTTAATGTTTCAAATATGTTTTGTATTCAAAAGTAAATAATGATTAGTCATGAGGTACGACTATTCGACTCAAGTTGGTTCATGCCTAGGTGATCTCATATGAATATTTTTTTAGTATTAAGCTTGTTATTGATGAAGAGAAATAAACATCTAAGGAGAAGCATGCCTCCTTGGGAACTCGGATAGATACTTGGACAACCGTAAGAACCCGGTTGAGAGATTAATGCTACTTTAGCTCACCGTGTATTGTGTGTGCTGCTTAGCACTCCTTTTGGCGTCTTAGTGATTTTTCTGCCATGGCGTCGAGTGGTTTGCGCCTTGTGCTTTGTGCTGCGCTGTGTTCTGTATGATCTCCACCTGATGATGAGGCCTACGGGCTCTATGTGACTCCTCTTAAGAATGTGTGTTACTAACATGGGGTATGATTTGTAACCCTAAGCAGCATTAAATTACAGTCTAAGCTCATTTTTCCTTACCCACGTGACTTCTGGGTAGTTATATGTGTTGGCCCCACGTCTAAGTACCCGGATGCACCTTCGTGAGGAAAGACGCCGAGATTATCAAATAAAAATCAGTAAAACTGTGTCATTAGTAATGAATATCAAGATCAAATATATTGAATCAGATCGTGCCTTTTCATTGGGAACTCTATCGATAGAATGTGGAGTTCAATTATTTCTCTAGCATGGTCCTACTCTCTTATAAGTTACAAATTGTGACACTAAATATTCATATTTGGATTGGAACTATAAGTCGAGTTGATTAGAAGTCGCTTTGTGTGGGATCGTAGTTCTTTGTGAGGTGACATTTCTTAGTGGATAATGGTAACGGGGAAGTTGTTTATAGTTGTAGGTTCTCATAACTGTCTTCTTGTACACTTGTTGTTTAGCTTTCTAGTTGTTATTTATATCCATTGGGTGCTTTGCTCATAAACCTATTTGCGTGAATTCAGCATGTTTGCAGGAGCAGCAGCCGCAACAGTAAGCAACTATAGTTAACATGTTGCAGCACTGTTTTGTGGTACAGTTGAATTCCCGCTCTTTGTTTTTGCACCTGTACTTACATTTTAAGAGACAAAAGGATGTATCTATCCATGCGGCTATTTTTGTTTGGCAATGTACAACAATATTCTTTTTGTGGACATAATGTATGAATGGAATGAAAAAAAAAGAAAAAAATGCAGTCTTTCTTTCTCTACTGTTCTCCTGCATGGTTGTTAAAACTTGGTATTTCGAATGTAGAATTGTATGTTGCGAAAGTGTATTGCTGAGTATCTGGATCCCTGGGGGCATCACAGAAGTCCCTCGTAGGATCTTCCGATCTCCGGCCTGGTTTTACCATGATCTGAGTGATTTCCTCCTTCCACCTCATGTCCATTACCTCCCATTGCGTATTCTCCGTCTAAATCACTCATCGAGATCCCCTGATTGTGCTCCGATCAGCGAAGTGGAGTTCTTCCATTACCATTCGTCGAAGCTCCTCTGCCTTCCTTTGTTCTTGCGCAATCAGCTCCAAAATTTTGTTGAGGAGCACCCCCTCAAGTCGTTCTTTCTTTCTGTGCAGGTCACACGGACAACGGAGCCTTTCTAGGCTCAAATCGAGTCTGCCTACATGTACTTAGAGCTCTAATTTTCCTTGATATCTCCCGACTTCCACGTGAGGTTCTGGAGCTTCTTTTGACCCTCAACCACTGTGGAATGCCTCCCCGGATGTGTAGGGACCATTTCCATTGAAGGAAGCTCTGGGGAGGAGGAGTAATCGCCGATCAAAGGTCGGGGAAGAGCCGTTCTTCCATGTTCTTTGTGGGCAGCAGCAACCTTCTGACCTGGAGAGGAGCCTCAGATCAATCGCCAGCCGTCCGATGCGCTTCGCTGAGCACTATCAGATCTGGCTTGGGATCTAATCCCAAGCATCCATTGCCGAAGCGTCATACGTCGTCCAGACGTCGCCATGTGTCCAAGTGAAGGGTGTTGAACCATTCGATCGCATAAAATAAAGGGGTAAATTTCATCTTTTGCCCAACTTTTTTGTAAATTTAATGTCTAGTCCTGTAAATAAAATATAACATTTAAAATAAATTGGAAATTTTGCATGTAGGCCCCTACATTTCTATAAATTGCATTCCAGTTTGTGCCAAGTCACCTCACATGCTGTCCCACGTGAGGTGGCGAAATTGCATATAGGCCCCTAGCATTTTTGTAATTATTTATTAGTCCAATATAATTTAAAGTACGTTGTATATTTTTGATGAAATTGCACTGTGGACCCTGGTGTTTATTTTAATTGCAAATATGCCTTTGTTAGGACATGTATTTTTATGCATTTGATATAATTTTTATAAATAGCTAATGTTCTCCTAAAAATCCGTAAAAATAAGGATAGATGTCTTTCCCATGTACTTTCACGCCACAGATTTATTTCGTATTTTTATGCATTTACCTATTACATATAGACCTCCGATATTTTTGTTATTATTTATTAGTCCAATAAAATTTAAAGTACGTTGTATATATTTGGCGAAATTACATTGTGGACTGATGTTTATTTTAATTGTAAATACGCCCTTGTCAGGACATGTATTTTTATGCATTTGATCTTATTTTTATAAATAGCTAATGTTCTCCTAAAAATCTGCAAAAATAGGGATAGATGCCCTTTGCCATGTACTTTCATGCCACAGATTTATTTCGCAATTTTATGCATTAACATTCTTTAAAAATTAAAAGGAGCTTAATTTCGTACTGTCTAGTTTATAAAATACTAAAAAAATAAAAAGCATCTTAAAAATTAAAAAAATAGATATAGTATATTTTGCCCTATTTTAATTACAAAACAAAAAATCACTAAAAATGGAAAAAGAGAAACCTTAAAAATTAAAAAACCCCAAAATCTTTCATAAAATTCTGAAAATTCATTAAAAAAATCCAAAACTTAAGTTTTCCGTCTTATAATTTTCTTTAAATAAATACTTGTATATTAAAACTTATTTGAGTGATTTTGGACCTTATTTACTATTTTAAAAACACAAATCAATATCAACCTATCTATTTAATCCCTTAATTGGGATATTTTTCATTTTAAAAATACATAAAAATTAGCAAAAAATCCAGAAAAATTAAAAAAACATTAGAAAAATATATAAAACCCAAAAATATTATTATTATATATTTTATTTATATTTATTAGTATGTATAAACATATTATTCTATATATATCCTTATATGTCTTATATATATATCTAAAAAATATAAATATGAAAATATAAAAAGAAAATATAAAATTATAAAATTAAAAACAAAATACAAATTTGTAAAATTAAAAAATATAATATTTATAATTAAAAACCCATAAAAAGATAGATGTACATACATGCTAAATGACATGGTTGTAAATTAATAACCGTAGGCTACCAGTTTTGCTTTTTGTGGTTCGACCTCTACATGCTTAATCACTATGCATCTTATGGTAGAGATAATAAATTTTAACCTCACATTTTTTCTTATTCGTGACTTTATAAACATTGTGGGTTAATTGCTGATTAATTGGGGATTTTAGAGTGGTCAACACATCGACCGTGGTTTCACCTTGTGAAACTGTGCGGGCCTCTGATTTCTCCGTGTTATCAGATGGCGACGTTGCCGAGGAGCAATGAGCGTAACCTAATTTTGTCATTCATATGTTTGTATAGTCAATTATTCTGATTTATTGATTCATTGTGGTAAATATTTATTGATTTATTTTCATTCATTAATTGTTTGTCTATAGCTCAAGTTGATTTTATTTGATTATTTGTGCTAATGCCATCTCTTTGTGACTTTGATGCGAGGGCTCGCCACGTGAGGATGGCTTTTTAGGAGGAAGATGCAACCATGCTTGGAGGAGGCTAGTCTTCTCTTTCTGACCGGCTGGAGAGGCTATCAAGGAAACAAGGAGAAGGAATTAGCTTAGAATTAGTTTAATTTCATTTATGTAGTTATTAGTGAGAGAGAGATTATTTTGATATGTAATAATTAAGGATTTTGGACTCTACTCTCCACAACGAGGTCCAGTGCCTGGGTGTCTATTCACCTGGCGGCCTCGTTGTAGTTTTCCACATTTTCTTGCCTTCTTTTATATTGTTTTCCATTATTTTGAGTTTTCTGCCTTATTTTATTTTGTTTTGTGTGCATGGAGCCCCTAGACATAGCTTGCTTGATTCAGTAAGTAGGTACAAACCTTAATAAGATTGCATGTTCCTATAGTCCTTTACGATCGGATCTAGTCAAATTAATAATGTTAGTAATTTGGACTTGAGACCGCATGCCGAGAGAGGTCGTATACAGCGCTTGCAGGACCTGTTGTGGCGAGCACTGCTCAGCATCGAAGACCGGACCTTGGTCTTATTTCTAAATAACTAACAATTGGTTCTTCACGATTAACAGCAACTACTATTTTAGGTGATTTTGATAATTGCACACCGCCATGTAGAATAGGTTTAAAAATTCTGTTTTGCGTACCGCATGGAGAGAGCTGGGAACCTCTAATTCAGCATGCATCATTAGGTTCAATAGTGAGATTTCCATCATTGAATCGACTTGCATGACTTTTTCGCTATCTCTCTCTGATTTTTAGCACCTAGAACTTAAATGAAAATCTACAAAAACGTTAGGCTCTTGTAAATAAAAAAGATCCAAAAAAGTGAAAACCTAAAAAAATTATAATAAGGGGACTGCTAAAAAAACTTTGACCTTAATTAAAATCATTAATGGACTATCATTGTTTTGGGTTCATAAAGCCCTCATTATTTTCAAATACCTTAGGACGGGATCAAAACCCCTCCCATGAGTGAGGCACGATCCGCTAAGGATTAGAGCCCAAAACCCAGTCTATAACTGCCTTGTGTATCATCTGGATTTTTGAAGTAATGGCACTTTTATCGTACATGACCGAGTAGGTCCTTGTCAATGATGGTGTTCCCGCCTTGTGTGGAATATCGACATGGTCTGAAGTACTGAGCATAGGCCATGCCTTCACGGGAGGCTCTATCTCATCGGTTTGCATCCGAGTAGGTTCTTGCATGCTCACGGGTGATTCCGTTGTGAGCGAGCACCGAAGTAGCTGTTTCATCTATCGGCTTCCTCTCTATTTCTTTGGCAGGGTAGGGATCCAGGAAGGGTTACAATGACCTCAAAAAGTGCAAACAACATGTTAAAAAGGAGGAGGACAAGTACAAGATACTTTTCTGGCAGTACTCTCTCCTATAAGGTTTGCGTGCTAAGGGCTTGTTATAAGATATGCCTAAAATAACAACTCAAAAACTGAAAAGATAATAAATAGCCAAACCTTCACGGCTTCACATTGCGTGAGTTGGTGAACCCAATTTTATATTTTGTTTGTATGGATCTAGATTAAGGTTCAAAGAATAAAGTCTCGTACATTTACGTAATTTTTGTCGTATGTGTCTTCCTCTTGAACCCTGCTCGATTCGAGCCATTCTACTGTGTTGACCACCATATCTTTCCTCATGCATCGATCTCCTTCTTGCTTCATGATGTCGATTATGGATGGTTTAGTCGTGACACCTCCGAAATCTACATTGATTCCATTGACTCGACTTCGTTGATAATTTGAGGTGATTCTCGCAAACCCGATCCGGACCATGCGGGTCAGTCTCCATACTCCTCATCTTCTATCCATCCTTCTCGACCACCCAATAAACCGGATCACCTTGGTACCACCTTCACCATTGTGAATGAGAGTCGATTACAGTCCACATCTTTTTCTTTCACAACACTATGGAATTGACCCCAATTCCATATCCATCTTGGCAGCTGAAGATTCAATTACAAGTGGTCTGATTGTGGATTTTTCACATTGCAGATCGAAGACAATCCCAGTCCTGGATCCGAACATAGAATTCATCTGTTCAGACTCAGATCCTGAAATGGCTCCTCAAGGAAAGGGCAAGGGTCAGCAACCACCTTCTCAGTTAGAGCAAGGACAGATGTCTGATCAGAATCAGGTGAACGCTCAGTTGTTGGCATCTATCAAGGCCATTCAGCAGCTGACAGTGCAAGCCCTAGCATAGACTGCGTTTCAGGATATGCTGAATGACGTCATGAATAGACAAGCAACTGGAGGAGGAGGAGACAAACCAGGAGGAGGAGGACGTGGACACCGTGGGAACCCTGACGAGGGAGAGCCAGAACAATGGAGGACAAAACCCACACTGAAAGAGATATATAACCTTGGAGACATCCAAATGATCGAGTGGATCCTCATACCACCGGTGCATGCTGACTTTGTGCAGAATCATCAGTTCCTTTCTCTTCTCCCTTCTTTTCATGGGAACACCAATGAAGACACCTACATTCACCTGCAACAATTTTCACGCATCTGCCGTACTTCCCACTACCCCAATGTTCCGTTGGATGTAATGAAGATGATGGCGTTCCCCTTCAATCTATAGGACAAGGCCCTATATTGGGTCAATCATCTGGGAAAGGTCATGATGACATGGAAGGAGATGAAATCCGCCTTCCTGCACAAATTCTATCCTTTCGGTTGGCTCAACCATATGAGAGCTAGAATTAGCAACTTCTCTCAAGGAGCACACGAGACCATTCATGAAGCTTGGGAGAGGTTCATAGATCTGCAAGAGAAATGCCCCCATCATGAAATTTCAAGGACTAGCTTGGTCCAACACTTCTTCGGGGGGCTAAATGTAGAAAGCCAAAAGATTGTTGATGCAACCTGTAGGGGATCACATTTCAACAAGGATGAAGACGTAGTGTGGCAGATTTTTACGTAAATAGCCGAAGGAGAGGCCGCCCTCTCTTCATCCAAGGCATATCTGAAGCAACCCCAAATCATCCAGAAGCAAGTCCATATGGCATCATCTCATGAGGCGGATAGAGAAGAGTGCTCCAACCTCAGCATCATTGGGGGCCATCTCTCAAATGTTGATATTATTGAGAAGCGATCATAGGACCTTGAGAAACTCGATGTGATCGAAAAGAAGACGCAGAACCTCGACAAGATGGACGAGATCACCAAGCAGTTGGAGCTGCTGGTGGGCACCATTTGTTCAGCCAGTCGGCGACACCATCCACAGAAGCTCCAGTTGTGAAGAAAGATGAGCCATCACCGCCAGAACATCCTCAGCCGAGCCAGCAATCACTGGTAGTCCAGTACGTGTACTACGTGCAGGCGCCTAATCAGGGCTTGCAGCAGTAACAGATGGTTGTCTACCATCCAGAATTCCTTCCATCATTCGATCCAACCTTCCCACCACCATCCTTGATTCAAGAAATCAATGGTATTTGGAGTAATGATGCACAATTGGCCCGTCCTACCGGGCAGCCCCAGGGCCAACAACAAGCCAACAAGCAATACCACCAACCACAGGGTGGTCATTTTGGGTAGTCCTCACAACTCCCACCTCAGTATCATCAGCCTCCTCAGTATCGCAACCAATGGAGGCAGAATCAACAATACCAGCAACTGCAATACCGTCAGCCGCAGCAATACCACCAGTATGCACCTGCCCCACCTCCACAGTTCCAGCACTACCCTCCTCCCTCTTACCATCAATATAAGCTACGCCCACCAGCTCAGCACCACCAGTAGTCACCGCCTCAGCCCTAAAACACTCAACATCAATGTGGTCTGCATGTTGAACCTTTTGAGGCAAATCCTGTGAACCCAACCCTTGATTGTTTGGCCCAGCTTGTCAAAGGCCTATCAGACATGAGAAAGAAGTTAGACGACCTGACCGCTACGAAAAATACATTTCGTCATAGGTCGAAGCCAATTCCAACAGCTTCAAGAGAAGATAGCAGGTAGAATATGATGGCATGTCTATGCCTGTAGAGTCAGATGATTGTGCTATTGTTTTATCTAATGCCATCACTCTTGGGAGCGGTAGGGCCTTGCCTCCGCCTTCCACAAACCAGGGGAAGAATAAAGCTTCAGGTGAATCGTCATCTTCTGCATCAACCGTTCCAGCTACAGGGGCGGGTGAGGAAGAAGAAGAAGGATGAGTCATTGCAGGTACCATCCACCACCATCTCCATCATCAAAAGGAACAACAAAAATCAGAAAAAGCAAGAAGATCAAAAAGATGATCATCGCCAAAGTGAAACCGTGTCGAGGAGCTGCTAGCCGCAGCCAATCCTACACCAGCCGATGGAGCGGAGGCCCCACTTTTTTCCTGTCCACTAGCATTAGCATCTCGGCTTCCAGATTGTACTCTTTTTTTGCAACCCAGATGTACAACATATTGTGGACGAGGATTTCATTTGAATAAAAACTATATTTCTGGTTACAGTCATGTAAATATTCCTTTTCCTGATGCAATCTAAAAATCCAAAAAAATGCAAAAAGAAAAAGTGCATTATCTGACCCTAGTGTTGTATACATCACTAAGAATTTGACTGTTGAGATTCCATTGATGAAGGCAATGGAATACATGCCACCTCTAAAGAAAGGTTTGAAAGAGACATGTACAAGCAAGCGTCAACTATCATGTAATAGTAGACCCCGATAGGTTGAGAAGCATGTTCTCACCATGTCCACATTTGCATCCATCAGCAATCTTCCACAGAAGAAGCAAGACAAAGGAGCACCTTTAATCAGTTGCAAGATTTTCGATCAAGTTTTCGAGCGAACCCTGCTTGACAACGGTTCTTCCATCAACCTCATACCCTTGTTATTACTACATGAATTTGGGCTAGGACCTCTCAAGAAAACACGTATTATCCTTCAGTTTGCTGATCGATCCATTAAGCGACCTCGTGGTCTGTTGGAAGACGTTGTGGTGAAGGTACGGGAGATGCAGTTCCCAGATGATTTTTTAGTCCTTGATATGGACTCACTCGCACCCTTACTCAAAACTCCTATCATCCTAGGTCGGCCATTCCTACACACTTCAGAATCAGTAGTTGACTATGGGTCTTGCAAGATCACCTTTAGCTCGGGAAAAAACAGAATTATCATAGACATGACCAATGAGCCCAAAGTCGTAACTGATGAGGGACATGTAGCGAAGTCTGAAGCAGACGGTGCCTAATTACAAAAGTCAGACACACACAACTTTCCTTGAATGATCAATGGACCTAGGAAATCTTCTCTCTCGAGGAGGAACTAGAAAGCACAGTCGACTCAAGCTCCAAGGACATTTGGGAAACAGAGTCTAACTTGTTGATGCATCTTTTTGATCCCAATGATTTACTCCAACCCGAACACAATGATTCCATTATGGATCTGTTCGGCATATTATCAGAATCTCAATAGAGCACTGAGGTCAGCAACTCTGCAAAAGTTCAGGCAGAACATCCTCCCACGAGCACTGTTTCAGAAGTGACTGATAAGTTGGCCAAATCAGAGCTGAAACTGAAGCCACTTCCAGCAGGCCTGAAGTATGATTTCCTTGCAGATGCATACAATATGTATCCAGTCATCATCAGTAGTGGGCTGACCCCGGAGCAAGAATCTTGACTTCTCGAGGGTCTAGAGAAAAATCGTAAGGCACTTGGTTGGCATGTCTCTGATCTCCACGGGATAAATCCTACATTGTGCTCACAACACGTATACTTGGAAGAAGATGCCAAGACATCTCGTGAGTTTCAACGAAGATTGAATCGGAATCTAAGTAACGTCGTCATGAAGGAAATCATGAAATGGTGTGATGCATGCTTCATTTATCCCATCTCCGATTCAAAATGGGTAAGCCCATTACACGTCATTCTGAAAAAGTAAGGGCTTACTGTTGTTACAAATGACAGAGGATAGGAGACATCTACTCAGGTACTGACATCTTGGCATGTATATGTTGACTACCACCATCTTAATGCAACAACGAAGAAGGACCACTTTTTCCCTTACCTTTCATTGATTATATTTTGGAAAGACTGTTTGGCAAGGAGTTCTTCTTCTTTCTGGATGGGCATTCTGGGTACAACCAAGTGACAATCGCCCTAGAAGAGGAAGAGAAGACGACCTTCACTTTCCCATTCGATACCTATGATTTTAGGAGAATGCCCTTTTGGACTGTGCAATGCACCGACAACATTCCAGAGATGCATGCTTGTAGTTTTTGCCGATATGGTAGACAATTTTCTCGAGGTGTTTATGGATGACTTCTTCGTCTATGGTGACAGCTTCGTCTATTGTCTTTAGTACATGGATAGAGTACTTCAAAAGTTTTGTGAAGTCAATCTTGTATTGTCATGGGAAAAGAGCCACTTCATGGTTACAGAAGGGATTATGCTGGATCACGCCATTTCCAAACGTGGCATCGAAGTCGACCTAACAAAGGTAGATATGATTTCCAACCTTGAGCCACCTCATACAGTGAAGAATGCGAGTCCATTCCTATGGCATGTGGGATTCTACAGGAGGTTCATACGTGATTTCAGGTGCATTGCCTGACCTCTCACAGAGTTACTATGCAATGAGACTGAGTTTAATGTTGATTAGCAAGTTCTCCTTTCTATTCAATCAGATAAAGGAGTTGATCACCCAAGCTCCAGTCCTATAGCCGCTGGGTTGGTCTCTTCCATTTGAGATCATGACAGATACGTCAGACTTTGCAGTTAGGGCTGTGTTAGGATAAAGGAAAGATAAGGCACCCTATGCCACTCACTATTCTAGCAAAATATTAGACGAAGCTCAAAGGAATTACATTGTGATAGAGAAAGAATTGTTGGCTGTGGTATTTGCCTTGGAGAAGTTCAGATCCTATTTGCTTGGATCAAAAGTCACCATCTTTACTAACCACTCTGCTATCCGATACTTATAGCAGAAGAAGGATTCCAAACCAAGACTGATCAGATGGATCCTTCTCCTCTAGGATTTTGACTTGGAAATAAAAGACAAACATGGAGTTCAGAATGTAGTAGTAGATCACCTCTCCAGAATTGAACAGCAAGAGACTCCGCTGAGTAATACACCCATCACAGACACCTTTCTTGACGAATCAATTTTGGATATGGATCCGCTCCCTTGGTATGCCGATATTGTGAACGACCTCGTATCCGGTGTGGTTCCAAAAGATTGGACGAAAATCAAGAAGGACAAGTTCTTATCGACTTTTTATTTTTATCAATGGGAAGATCTACTTCTATTCAGGGATGGAGCAGATTGCATTTGGCGCAGGTGTATTCCCCAGGAGGAGCATCATAGTGTCCTCGAGCATTGTCACTCATTCGAATTTGGTGGACATCACTCTGGAGACAGAACGACAACGAAAGGGCTTCAGTGTGGTCTCTGGTGGGCCACACTATTTAAGGATGCAACAACCTTCGCCAAACGATGCACTGATTGTCAAAGATTGAAAGGAATCCTCACAGCAAAGGATTCAATGCTAGTAAAGATCATTCAGATAGCAGACGTATTCGATGCTTAGGGCATCGATTTCATGGGACCTTTTCCCAATAGTCAGGGATATAAGCACATCGTTCTTGTCGTTGATTGTGAGAGTCTGGGTTGAAGCTATCCTCGCTCAAGTCACAAACAACCGAACAATGTGCTATTTTCTGAAGGAAAATATAATCTCGTGGTTTGGATTCCGAAGATACTTATATCAGACAAGGGTAGTTACTTCATAAACAGAGAGGTCAAGGAGCTAACGAAGGAGTACATCATCGAGCACTATGTCGCATCTCCTTACCATCCTCAGACCAATGGCATGGCAGAGTTATCAAACAGAGAAATCAAGACGATCCTCCAGAAGCTTGTGAAGCCGAACAGAAAGAATTGGTCCCAACTCATGGACTCCGTCCTGTGGGCATACAGAACCGCTTACAAGTCTCCCTTGGGCATGTCGCCCTACCGTCTTGTATATGGGAAACCATGTCACTTGCCTATGGAATTAATTCACAAATCTTTATGGGCTATCAACATTTGCAATTGGGACTCACAAAGAAGTGGTCAGAAAAGAAAAGATGATATGAACATGCTCCTAGAATTTCGAGACTATGCATATGATAACACATTGATGTACAAGGAGAAGGTGAAATGCTGGCACGACTGACACATCAGACGAAAGACCTTCGAAGCTGGATAGAAATTTGGATATTTGATGCAAATTTGAAGGTCTTCCCCGGTAAATTGAAAAGCAAATGGTCATGGTCATTTAAATTCGAGAAGTGTGTGACAACGACAACATTGCAATATCAAAATTGTCTCCTGACACACAATCATTTATCATCAACGGTCAACTCCTGAAGCCTTACCTAGAGCATGACACTTTCTTGGCCGTCGTCAACTCTGTCCAAGTATTGCACTTTGATGATAAATCCATAGTAGTAGCCGCATCAAAAGTTTCAGATAATGCAGCTCAAACTTTTCCTTTAAGTTTTTATCTTTTCTTCTTTTCATTTTCAACGTCTATTCTCTATTAAAAAAATGCTTATGTGTATCACCCCTTTTTGCTAGTCTGTTATACATAGGATGTACTTTGTTCAAAGTATAGGGGGTGTGCACCCTGTGTTTTTTCATTCTTTGATTCTCTCCCATGTCTCCTCTTCTTGTCCTTACTCAGGGATATCTTACCTTGAGTATAGGGGGAGACAACCTGAGTACGATCTGTTCATTCTCACCCTTGACCCTCCTCGCTTTGGGTACAGTCTGCTATACTTAGGATTATTTGATACTAAGTATAGTGGGACGGTATGCTTCTTATTCTTTTATTCCTTCATTCATCATTTTAAGGTTTTCCAATACTCAGTTCGAGTTATGTCTTCTCTTTTTGTCTTCGATCTATGAGTACATAGCTCAAGCTAAGTATAGGGGGGTCGTATATACTCTATATATACTTTAAGCATAACTCGTACTTTCATATTTTTGAAATAATACTTATGGAAATACTGTTAAATTCATTATAATTTCCTAATAAAAGCATGCTTATATCTCCTCAAGCTCTTTTTATACATATTGATTGATAAATTAGGTGAAAATACTTTTGCAATATGTTTGAAAAATAGTTTGAAACGCTTCTTGAAAAAATCGCTTGAAAACTGTTTGGAAAATGTTATGTAAAAAATGTTGAACCTTTGTAAAAAGATTTTGGTTTCAAAAATTTTATTTTCTTTATGTGAAATAAAAATTTTTGAAAAACGATTTGCAAATGGTTTGAAAAATTGTTGAAAAAATATTCGAAAATGTATATATACTGTTTGAAAAACCTTTGCAAAATGATTTTCAGATGTGTGTAAATATTTTTAAAAAATGTTTGTAAAAATTTTTTTGGATTATAATTTTCAAAACTATGTATAATGGTTTTCAAAAAGTTTGAGGAGTATACACACCATGTTAAAATTCTTTATGCATATGTCTATAAAAGTGATCACTTATCCCTTGTAAATTCTTTAAAACCGAACTCTTGTAAATATATGATGCATCCCCATGTAAATATCTATAACTATATTCTTAATAAAAAACTTCTTTTTAAAAAATCACAAAACTAAAAATACGAAAAACATTTTTGCAAAATCAAAGAAAAATTTTCATATGCATCACCTTTTCAAAAGATCAAAACTTTGAAGAAAGTCCATCACGAAAATATTTTCTGCATTGTACATAATATTTGCATAGCATTCACATTCTTTCAGAATTGAGCTTGATGATTGAACTAGTCCAAATAAAGTCGAAGATTGGAGCTTTATAGGACCTTACTACACCTAATTGCATAGGAACCTTTCGGGAACTAAATTTAAGGTACTTCAGGTCTATTCAGACTTAATTCTTTGAGACTCAGGGTTGGGTTCAAGTCACCTCAACTGACTAAATAGAACTTTTCAAGACATGCACATGAATCTTGTCGGCTGTGACCTAACTTGGACACTTGCACCTTTCACTTGGCTCAACTCAGTTTGAGTGGTGAGGGGGTTGGATTTTCCAGTTTGAGACGGACACGAGTGGAAACATCCGTCCTCGTCTAGGGAGGGAAGTGCACCCCAACCTGATCCAATAGCCATGAGATCTAAAGACAGGAAAATGTGGGTTGCAATAATGCTTCAAAAGAGGGATAATCTTCTAGCTCAAGAGGAAAAACTCCTTATGTACATGCTGCTGTAAAAAGTATGTTGAAAAAAAACTCAAAAAAAGTGGACATGCCTGATTGAAAATAAAATGCCTGCCGGAGTATGTATATATGTTGTATAGAAAATAAGCAAGCCTGAGCACCAAAGTTATACCATGTGATCCTGCAGCTGGATGAGTTGACTACACTGGTCATGCATCCGTGGATAGGTAGCTACACTGGCTACCGTCCATTCTTCTCTTTACCCCCTCCTCTTGAGTTGGATGCCACTTGAACTTAGAAGGGAATACCCCGCTCCTCGAGGAAAGAGTTGTTGTATTGGGGAATCATTGGGTTGTCATTTTGGAGAACTTAGTTCCTTTATCATTCCAGTTGGGGAGAGCCACTATCACTTACACTGTACAAGTAAGCTTCATTGTCATAAGGGTTTGCGTATGATGTAGGCTAGTTCTGACCTGGCTATTGAGGTTGTTTGAACCAAGTTCTGTGACTCTCGAAGGCTATTGTGTTTTAAATTTGGTTCCCGACCATGTTCCACACACATTCTCACATCTAGGTCTAACTTGATATCCAAACTTTGATTTTGCAAAGACAAGTTTAATAATTGAAATCAATTCCATGTATTCTTTCTTTTTCTTTTCTTTTGTATTCAATTTATACTTATTGCATAAGTGTTTGATAGGGACTAGCAAAGGCAAGTATAGGGGGGGTGATGAATCTCCATTTCACACCTTTATTCTATCATTTTGGCATTAAAAACCCCGGCTAATGCATTTAAATATCATTAATTTGTACAAAATAACATTCATTATTTATTATATTTATTGTGTATATAATATTGTTTTTAATGCCAAAATTATAGAACAAAGAGAAGAAAAGAATAAAAGAATAAACGAATAAAATATCAATGATATTTTATGACCCTAAACCCCGAGACCAAGTCAAGAATTGAGTTGGTCGACAAGGAATTAAGTAGGGGGAGATAAGGGCCAAAATTACAATAAAAACCCATTTATTTATTCATTCAGTAATTCATGTTTGACCTCCATTTTATTCTTTATTATTTATTTAATTAAGAAACTTTGATGAAAGTTGTAGATAATAATGTAAATGAAAATACAAAATTGAGTTTGTACAAAAATAATATACAATGTACTTTTTATACACAAAACAAAACGCCAAAATCCCAACTTCACAGACCCATATCTCCCAAATAAAAACACAAAATGTATCAAAATCACCTCTAATTATAGATAACTTTTCATAAGCTATTTAATGAAGGTGGTTTATAATTTTTGGAGTTGAGATATGAAAGTTAGGTTTTTGACCCTCATTGTACATGATACTAGAATAAAATATTCATTATATTCATTCTGCAATATTTTTACAAATTCATATTTTTATAATTTTGTAAATATTATTTATGACTTATGTACATATAAAAACCAAAATAAAACCAAAGATAAAATATAAAATGAAATAAGTCTAAATTAACATATAAGTAAAATACTTATGTTAATACCTATAAATAAATAGAAGAGGATTTTATTCTTTATGCTATTATATTTTTATACTATTGTAAATATCATTTATATTTTAATAAAAATATAAAGAGAAATCTAATCCTAATAAATTACATTAAAATAAAATACTGTATAAAAATCATAGATAAAATACCTATAAGTATACTTACATAATTTATATACTATTTATTTAAGTGTACAAATAATATCATACAAATATCTATAATAAAAATATTTTTATGTACATAAAAATAAGTTATAAATATATAAAATAAAAGAATAAAAAAATAAAAAATATACAAAAAATAAAATAGCTAAAATATAGATAAATATATCTATAATTATACCCTAAAAAATTAATTCCTAATAAATAATATGAAAAAATAATTAAAAATCATAATTAAATACTACATTAAATAATAAACATTTTTTTATTTTTTTACACAAAAATGAAAACAAACCACTTACTAATTTTAGTTAATTATTTACGAATAAATATGTTATTTTGTCCTGTACCAACCTGACGTGGACCAATCACGTCAGGTCGCTTATTGACCTGCGGTCAACTGCCTCCCCTGACTCCTGACTTGACGCGTATGTCGAATCCCGTGATTTTAAGCCTTTTTCCCGGTTAATCCATCGATCAATCGACCTCGCATACTTCAGACGAAATGATCACTGATCATCTATAATCGACGCCCATGCCTTGCATCTCTTGAACATGCGCCCGATTCTTTCCATTTTGCCGGTCAATAAGGGTGCCCCATTACGTTGATAAATAAAACATCCGACTTCCATTGATTCTTTGGTCACTCATCCAAGTGAAGGAGCTTGATTCTTGCATCTAGAGAGTTCCCTCGAGATAGGAGGCACTCCCCGTGGTTTGATTCAGCCCTAGGAGGATGGAGGTGCGCCCACAATCGTCGTCGACCGCCATGCTCCCTAAGCACCCTCAGGTATAAGAGCTGCTTCTTTTACATTTTTAGGTATACTTTGTTCCTGTAGTTCAATTTTAGTCTTTTATTTAGCATTATAATTAGTATGTAGAGTAGTGTAGTTAGAAGTCCCTCGCTAGAGCTTCCGAGCTCTGGCCTGATTTCACCTCGATCTAAGTGATCTCCGCCTTCCACCTCACGTCCATCACCTCCCATTGCATATTCTCCGTCTAAACCACTCATCGAGACTCCCTAATCGTGCTCCGATCAGTGAAGTGGAGTTCTTCAATCGTTGTTCGCTGGATCTCCTCCGCCCACCTCTGTTCTTGCGCAATCAGATTCAAAAATTAGTCGAGGAGCACCCACTCGAGTCGTTCTCTCTTTTTTTGCAGGTCACGCGGACAATAGAATCTTTCTAGGCTCGAATCGAGTCTTCCTGCAGGTACCTGGAGTTCCAATTTTCCCTGAGCTCGCCCGACTTCCCCGTGAGGTCCTAGAGCTTTTTTTGACCCTCAGCCACTGCGGAACACCTCCCTAGATGTGTAGAGACCATTGCCATCGAAGGAGGTCATCGGGAGCAGGAGTAATCGTTGATCGAAGGCCGGGGAAGAGCTATACTTCCCTGTTCTTAGTGCATAGCAGCAACCGTCCAATCTGGGGAGGAGCCACAGATCAATCGCCAGCCGTCCGATTCAGTTGGCTGAGCACCATCAGATCCAGCTTGGGATCTAATCCCAAGCGTCCCTCGCCAAAGTGTCATCCGCCGTTCGGCCGCCACGTGTCCAAGTGAAGGGTGCTGAACCGTTTGATTGCAAAGAATAAAGGGGTAAATTTCATCTTTTGCCCCGCTTTTTTTTGTAAATTTAATGTCTAGTCCTGTAAATAAAATTTAACGTTTAAAATAAATGCGAAATTTTGCATGTAAGCCCCCATACTTCTGTAAATTGCATTTGGGTCCTTTCTACATTACCTCACGTGCCGTCCCTTGTGAGGTGGTGAAATTGCATATAGGCCCCTAATATTTTTGTAATTATTATTAGTCCAATAAAATTTAAAGTACGTTGTATATTTATGGCGAAATTGCATTGTGGACCCTGTTGTTTATTATAATTGCAAATATGCCCTTGCCAAGACATGTATTTTTATGCATTTGAGCTAATTTTTATAAATAGCTAATGTACTCCTAAAAATGCATAAAAATAGGGATAAATGCCATTTGTCATGTATTTTCACGTTACATATTTATTTCACATATTTGTGGATTTACAAATTTATTAAAAATTAAAAGGAGCTTAATTTTGTACTGTCTAGCTTATATAATACCAAAATATATAAAAACATTTTGAAAAATTCCCAAAAAATAGATATAGTCTATTTTACCCTATTTTATTTACAGACCAAAGATCACTAAATATTGAAAAAGAGAAACCTTAAAAATTAAAAAACTGAAAATCTTTCATAAAAATCTAAAAATTTCATCAAAAAGTCTAACACTTAGTCTTCTGTCTTGTAATTTTCTTATATAAATACTTATTTATTAAAATTTATTTGTGTGTTTTTGGACCATGTTTACTATTTTTAAAATTCGAATCAATTTCGACCTATCTATTTAATCCCTTATTTGTGATATTTTTATTTTAAAATACTAAAAATGAGCAAAAATTCTAGAAAATTACAAAAAATCATTAAAAAGTATATAAAACTCAAAAAAATATTATATATTTTATTTGTATTTATTAGTATGTATAAACGTATTATTCTATACGTGTATATATCCTTATATACCTTATATATGTTTATATTTCTAAAAAATATAAAAATATGAAAATATAAAAAGAAAATATAAAATTATAAAATTAAAAACAAAATACAAAATATTAAAACAAAAAATATAATATATACATAATTAAAAACCCATAAAAATATTGATGTACATACATGATAAATGACATCGTTGTAAATTACTAACCGTAGGCTACCCGTTTTGCTCTTTGTGGTTCGACCTCTACATGTTTAATTACTATGCATCTTATGGTCAAGATAATAAATTTTAGAGTAAATTACAATTTGGGTCCTCATCTATGGGTCAGATCTCAAAATGGGTCCATATCTTTAAATTGTAACGATTCGGGTCCCAGTACCATTTAAGAAATGGAAATTTTGGGGTTCATGATGAATATGCCCTTGTTGGGAAGAGAATGGGGGTTGAGTTCCAACTTTTAAACAAGGGCATACTTGTCATTAGCCCCAAAAAGTTCCTTACATTAATGACACTCGGACCCGAATCGTTACAATTTAAAGATCTGGACCCATTCTGGGATCTGACCTATAGACGGGGACCCAAATTGTAATTTACCCTTAATTGTAACCTCACTTTTTTTGTTATTCACGACTTTATATACATTGTGGGTTAATTATTGATTAACTGGGCATTTTAGCATGGTCAACAAACCGACCACGGTTTCGCCTTGTGAATGCGACCCTCTGATTTCTCCGTGTTATCACACCATACTTAGGTGTGGGCGTCTAGGCACGTCAGTGAATCCTATGATTCATTACATGATTCACTCACCTAAGACATATGGTGCCTACCGATTCTCCATTGCTTGTAATTCTATTATATTCTTTTTGTTTCGTTGTTGTTTTCCTCTTGATGATTTTATAGATGAATCTCTTTCTATTTTTCTTTTGTAATATGTCCTGATATAAGGGCAACTTTGCTGAAATGTTCATAGAAATATGACCCGATATAAGGGGAAACTCTGCTGAAATATTCCTAGAAATTGTTGGACAAGTGAATCCACGGTGAGCCATTATGCAATAAACGTTATTGCAAATATCATTCCCCGATCTGAAATGAAGAATAACTAATTTTCAAAATAGGCCCCCTAGTACAATTAGGGTTATATACCATGGCCATCTTAATGATCATACAACTATTGATTCAATTGTTGAATCATAGAGGCTGGTGCTTGGATGAATATCTAAAGAGTTAGTGTTCAACATGTTTTTGAGGTTTTAAATTATTAATGAAAATAAATGCACAATGATTGCTGCAACTCGAATATCCCGCAAAAAATAAATAATTTTTTTCTTCTCAAGCTACAAAATTAATTACAAGAGGATAATGAATCGAGAGAAATTTTTGCTACTTATTTACATGTATAACAACATCATCGAACTCAGTGAGGATACAATTCCCGAGGGTTATTCAAATAATCGAAAAAATCAATTAAAAGAAACATGGAATCTAAAATGCAAACTATCATGGTTTTTTGTGAATTTTTTTATCTTTTTAATTTTTTATTTCTATTTTTTTATTTTATGATTTTTCAAATCTGTAATGATTTTGATATTTGTAATTTTTATTTTCAAAAATATGATTTTCAAAACAATTTCATGCACAAAAAATACATTTGTTCTGAATATTTCAAATATAATAAAAATGCTAAAAATGTTCAAATAAATATTTTTGTCTTTTTATGATTTTGTTACTGTTTTGCAAATTTCTCAGGGATTTTTAGATATTTTTTTAGGATTTGTAATGAATAAAAACAAGGGAAAATGCAAACAGTGAATAAACATGACTATTTGACAATTTAAAAATATTAAATGAAATAAAAAATTGCTAAAATTATTTTATGAAAAACTAGAGGAAATTATCTATAAATAGGAAATGAAATGACATTTTTTTATTTTCCTACAATTTTATATGATTTTTTTAAGATTTTTAGTATTTTGCATTTTTTTTGATTTTATAAATAATTAACCACGAAAATTGGAAAAATTAAAGGATAATGAAATACACCTAATCTATTTTTTTTGGAAAATATTACTTCATATTTGATTTTTTTATATAATTTTCAAATTTAGACAGAGAAATTGATGCAGTTTTTTATTTTTTTAAACATCAACTAAAAATAAAATGAAATGAGATTTATTTTCAATGAAGATGCAAGGAGTCTAACTTGATTTTTGGGGAATTTATTGACGAATAAAAATATTTATTTCAATGAAAAGATCATGCAAAATCAAGTCTGGAAATGAAGGGATGTTGTAAATACTCAAAGTTTTTTGCATCAAAATATAATAATAAATAAACAAGAGGACAGAAAGTGTAAATTACCCATAAAACATGTGTGTAACATGTAAATGTCTTGAGAAGGGAATTTATTTGCGGACTTCAGAAGTTCCAGGTGCCTCTTCGATAATTTTCCAATTTTTTGTTTTTTAAATTGCCCCCTAGGGCTTCTTCTTGTGTTGCTCTTCGTTCTCAAGCCCTAAATCAAAGGAAGGGGCATTGGGGCACGTCGCCGCCCCTCTTGTTCTCTTGTAGATCAGCGAAGCTAGGAGGCATGAGTTAGGGATGCGAGAGGTGGAGGGAGGCTGCGATCTTTAGAGGGTGGTGTTGCTGGCCTGGATGAGGGCTTCACGCGGTGGGGCACCCAGGCATCGGTGTTTGGAGGAAGTCTGCAACACACTCACATGCGGGCGATGGTGTCGGTGTGGCGTAGGATGGCTAAGAAGCAGTTGCTTTGGCAGATATGGTCGGTGGAAGGTGGTGCTTCCCCTAGGAAGGTGGAGGACGGGGCGGACAACTACGGTGGTTGGCGCATCGTAGTCCAGGCACGAGGTCTTCTCTGATGGTCGGTGATGTCAAGGGGAGGGCGTAGACGTGGATGGGATGAACTCATGGAGGAGGGGGCTACGCACGTGGGGGTGCAGGCGCTGGCGATGGAGGCAGCTACAAGTGACCGCGACTGCAATGGTGGGAGCGGCTAGAGTGCCACCCCAATTTTATTTTTTTTTGTAAATTTTTATTTTTTTGCATAAACAGAAATAGAGGCAAAAAAAGTTTTTGAATTTTTAACAGAAATTGCAGGAATCTTTATTTTTATTTTTTTATTTTTTTAATCTTTTCTCTTTATCCCTGTAAAACAAATGTTAGGTAGAGAAACTATATATTTTTTTGTTTATATATATATATATATATATTTATAAACAAATTTAGATGCTAGCACAACGACTCAATCCCAAAATCAACATGGAATACATGAATGGGGATATGGCAAAAAATGAGGAATGGTTCCGTGTCTCCGACCATCGTACGCTGCCGGAGTTGGAAGATTGGGTGAGATAGAATAAGAACACGAATAGATCGAGATACGAAGGTGAAAAGTCGGATCGGATTCGGATCAAATCGTGATGGGTGATTCTATGATCTAGACAAAAAAATGACAAAGAAATAAAACTGCGAGAAGTAAACTACGATTAACCTAGGTTAAAAATAAGAGAAAATGGACCTCACATTAAGAGCGGAAAAGATCATGATCGCCTCGACGAAGGCCGACTCGTTGTCACCAGATGTCACGGAGGCTAGGCACCCTTATACGAAAAGATAACTCTCTGAGAATAGACTCCTATCACCAAAGATTGATTGTGCGAGAATGAGGGAGGAGGAGCCAACTAAATAGAGGATTAATTGAATTTGAATTCGAATTTAAAAATTGAATGGAGATAAAGAGATAAGAAAGAATTTGAAATGATATAAAGATAAAAAATAAATTAGTGTTGAAATTATTTACAATTTTTTTTTGTATTTTCATCACTATATTAAATTGAATAATAAGTGTTGATTTTTTTATTTATTTATGGTGGTTATTTAAGAACAACAACTATATCCATATACTATATACATATGGTACATTATATATAGTTAAATAAAGAAATTAATTTTTTTATGTTTAATTTTTTTATGTTTTAATTTTTTGTTTTTTATTTTTATTTTAAATAATTAGTAAAAATATTTACAAATATAATATGTACAAATAAATGGTAAAATTGCACAAACCATCCTAGAAAATATTCTATCAAACTGTAATTCCAAAAATTATAAAATCACAACCGTTTTAAATATAATTTAATTTAGAATATAATGGAAGTGAGTTTGGTTCAATTTGAGTTCATATGGAGCCGAAATTGGTCTTTCAAGTATCAGTTTATGGCTGTTTCCGGATGTGGTTACTTTTTTTCTGTTCATGAGTTTATTTTGCAAACATTTTTATTACTTAGAAAACATTTTTATTTACAACTTTTGTTTTTAAAATTTTTAAACTTGAGGTCAATTTATATACAAATATTTACAACACACATTTTTTTTGGATTTTATGATTAAGGACCCTATCTCCCCCTACTTTATTCCTAGTCACTCAGGTCAAGTCTTGACCTTCTCTCGAGGTTCGGGTCATCCTGTATCTATTACATATATCTAGTCTTCTTTTCTTTTTTTTCCTTTTTTCCTTTCATTATTTTTCCTTACTTTATTTATTTATTTATTTATTTTAGGTTAAAATAGTAATAGTGTACAATATTTACACACAGATGCTAGTTAATAAGAATATGAAATTAGTATTATATACATGTTTTTTATGAGGGATTTTAAGCTAAAATAAATGAATAAAGATGATGAAATGCAGATTCATCATACCCCTATGCTTTATCTTTTCTATTCCCTTAGCAAACAATTATTTGAAAAAATAAGTGAATAAAAGAAAAAGAATGGAAAAATAAAGTAATTAGGAAAATATTGAGTATTAAACCTATCTTCATAAAATTGTAGTATGGAGCTCTGTCAGACCTTTGGATTATTAGTGTGGCGGAGCCTTAATGGGAAATGCATTTAAAACCTAACAACCTCTAAGTTCCACAAGACCCCTATTCAGGTCTCCTCAATAGTCAGGTTAGAACAAGTCTACATACATAAATTCTTATGACTATGAATTTTTACTTGTAAAGTGTAAGTAAAATATAGCTCCTCATCTCAAAAGTAGCAAAGAAACAGCCTCCCTCAACATGGTAACTCTAGTCCCTCGATCTAGCAACTCTTTCCTCGAGGACCGGGATATTTCCTTCTAAGTTCAAGTATAACCAGCTCAAGAAGAGGAGATGGAGAAAAGAATGGACGATAACTAGTGTAGCTAGCTATCCTAGGATGCATGTCCAGTGTAAACAAGTCATCCAGCTGCAAGCTTACAAAAATTTGATTGAAGCTCTTATTATTTCTTTTTTCTTTATCCTTGTATATACATTCTAGTAGGCATTTTACTTTTCAATCAGGCATGTCCACTTTTGGAGATTCTACATTTTCTTTTTTTTTGAAAATATATACAAGGTGCATCATGTACATAAGGAGTTTTTCCTCTTGAGCTAGTAGACTATCCCTCTTTTGAAGCATTATTCCAACTCCACATCATCCTATCTTTAGACCTCAATGCTGCTAGATAAGGTTGAGATGCACAACCCTCCCTAGAGGAAGACGAGAGGTTCTGCCTAGAAGTACTACCCTCGTATGCTACTCCAAGCCAAAAGATTCCGCCTCCTCACTACCTCCTCCATGAAGATCTACTTGTAGAGTGCTTGTCTAAGATAAGCCACAGTCTGAAAGAATTATGCGTGTGTTGTTAAATGTTCTACTTAAACTAATCAAGATGACATGTGAACTTAGTCTTATGGACTCAAAGAATTAAATCACTAGGACCTGAAAGGTCCTAACTCCAGTTCTTATAAGGATCCTCTGAAATTATATATATTAAGGCCTGACTAAGCTCCATTCTTCAATTTTATTCTAGACTTAGTTTAAATATCAATACTATCATGAAAAATGCACATGTAATTGCAAGAAATATGTACAATGCAAGAAGAAAGCAAATTTTTTAAACAATTTTCTAATTTTGAACTTTTTTTATGGATTTTTGAAAGAAAAAATGATGCACATGTGAAAAGAGATTTTTTAAGGGAAAAAGGGTTAGTAAAATATATACAAATATATACAAGAATTTTTTTGTTTTTTCCGTTTATATTTTTTTTGTTAGTTTTTGTTTGTTAGTTTTTGTTTGTTGTTTGTTGTTTTTGTTATTTTTTTTGTTTTTTTTGTTGTTTTTTAAAGGTGATCAAAGTCTATACACATGTGGATTTTATGAATTTATATATGTATCCCTAAAAATAATTATATTTAAAATACGAGTTATGTCTAAAGTATATATACAATATATACGACACCCCTATACTTAGCTCGAACTATGTCCTCATAGTGATTAAAGAACAGCAAAGGAAGAAAACTCGTGCTAAGTATAGAAAAGTGAAAAGACTCTGATGCTACAACGACACAAAGAGAAAATGAAAAGAAAAGAAGTCGGTGATCCTCCCTATACTTAGGATCAAGTTATCCTAAGTATAGAAGACTGTACAAAAGGGGAAAACTGATGCAGAGAATGTACGGACTCAACGGAAAAAAACAAAAAAGATGACATGAACAAAATCACCCCCTATCACAAATAATCTTCTAATGATATCACATATCATCAATGGTTATCATGATATAGATGATCCACATACATCAATATGTATGAGATCTTGAATACCTCAGCATCTAACACCATTCTCAAAGAAGGATACATTTTTTGACATTTTCTACATTTTGAATACAATATTCACAAGTGTGTAAGATTTGAAATTTTAGACACTCTAAAGTTTCATTTCTTACTTATCTATTAATTTCATCAATAGACTTATGTCCAAGACTCGATGCCAGATCATTATCAAATGATCTTCATCCTCCTATTGATCTTTTAAGGTTTAATTTCATTATTAGAAATGTTATTGAACCATTCATTAATTTTCTAATTTAGCATAGTCCACTAGATGTTAGATTACTATCTGAAATATATCCATCATAACTCTTTATGATAGGTAAATTTCAGAATTTATGTTTATTCCGAACATTTAGAAATAAGTAGTGAGTGAATTCTAATATCTAGGTCATAGAGACCTTCTCTAAGACAAAGAGTTCTCCGACTGAAAATATGAAGTCTTTCTATCCAATAGAGATCGTTGTAACAATTGCATCAATTTCCATGTGGATGACATTAAACCTTAAGATCAAATTTTCTAGTCTTCCAAAACATATGCAACCAATTGCAAGTGTTATTAGAAGATTGAGATACAATTATTAGACTTTTATCTTATCAAATAAGAAAGCCAATTTCAATGATTGTATATAGATTGTAGATTATTCAAATGCACTATCCGAGTCCCTCTCTAAGGATTCCAGATACATATGATAGTCATACTATTAGTACATCAGCTTATTGCAATATTGACATTCATCCAACTCTTTGGATGTCATAAGTATGGAACAGAAGCATAGTCAACTCTTTGACTTTCCTTCTTTACTTGGGCCCGACCCATGCTTCGACTACGCTCCCTTCATCTATAAACAACCATTGCTTACGACAAAGATTCTCTTATGTTGAATTCAAAAGATTTCAATATAAGAGCACTTAAACATTTATACACGCTTCATTCAATTCATACAATATGAATGTTATGTAGCGTCATGAATGACTTGAGTATAGACAGTAGAATGATGACACTCATCGTATCTACATCCATCTAAACTCTTAAAACATTGGTTCAGGTAGGTACTCAAATATTTTGAATACATCATCTTTTATAGAGCCACCATTCTGCATGATGCAGTGAACCATGTCATTCATGATTAAATGTCAAGAGCACATATGTATGCCAAAACATCTTCTTAGATTTTTATAACGATTATTTAACAATTACGATCATCTTGACATGTCACTTCCAAAGTACATTCAATGAGAGATCAAGACTATCACTACAAAAAAAGTGCGATTGGCGTGCACTCTATGGCGTGCACTGGGTGAGCACATGTGCTCGCTCAAAGCCTTGTGAGCACTTAGGCTGCACATGTGCTCGCCAGCATGATCATCCTTTTGAATCTGGTGGTGCGGTTATGTTTTCGTAAATGGGCGAACACTTTAATAGCACAAGTGCTCGCCCGGATGTGCTCGCCAAGTTGAAATTTAAGGCCCGACGGAACGGGCGCGTGTCATTTTCGGGTCGAGCACCTAAAGAGCACAGGGCGAGCACATAAGTGTGCTTGCCCGTGCCCGTAAACAGAACGTCGGGCATCCCCAACCATCATTCTTGCGGGAGTTGCTCTTTGTCTCGTCCCCTCCGGTGACAAGAGCTCCGCCAGTAGCATGTAGAGAGCTTCCCTTTTGACCATTCATTCGCACACACACCCCTCTTTTGTTATATCTTATCATCCTTTATCTTTTTTTTTGCATTTTTCATTCGATTTCATACTTGTTTTAGAGGTTTAGGGTTTTTGTTCTTAAATTTAATATCACTAGTTGTTAATGTTGTTGCTTATGCTTCATATAGATGTTTAATGTGTAGTTGTATTTAGATTTGAGTAAATTTTTTGTCCAATATAAATGAAATATTATAAGCATGTCAAGTGTTTGATTAAATGACACAATAAGTAAAGTGCTTAATAGTGATGTAGGTGAATGTTGGTATAGATGGGATGAGAGATACATTAGTTTTATAACACTAGGTTCATAATATTAGGTTCATTGAAAAGTGTCATAAGACTAGTTTAATAACATTAGGAATGTTGACATAGAGAAGTGCCATAACACTAGTTTCATAACACTAGGTTCACTGAAAGTGGTGATGGGAGATACAAATCCTTTGAGAATAAGAACTATATAATGGATGTAAAATTAGACATTTATTTAAGTTAAAATCATTGGTGCGTGATAATAACTATAAATAGAAATTTTGCTTCTGTGAAAATTTATTATCACATTAAATTATAGTTAATGTGATTAAGTATATTACATTAAATTATAGTTAGGTTGATGATAAGTCTAAAACACTAACCATTAATTATTATAAAATCGCACAAAATCATTCACACACAGTGCGTCCCTCCACACCGGGTGGGGTTTGGCCCTGCACAACGGGAGGCGTGTGCAACACATAAGAGGATTAGATCAGCTCTAACTTTGTTATATTTTTTTATTTTTTCACAGTACTATTGAAATCATTTTGGGATGTTTATCCCAGTCCAATGGTTGTGGATTTTGATGTTTGCAGGTTTAAAATTCGTTTTATTGCAGGTGCCCATCAAATATTAGTGACCCAAGCATTGTATTAGGTACTAAATTAAGATCACACTTATCCCTATCCCCATCGTTAACTAATCAAATTTACGTAATTGCCCGACTAATATAAATGAATAAATATTTTAATATTATTTTATAGTCCCATTTGTAGCACATACAAATGTATGACGTAAAGCGATCTTAAAGTATTACATTTATGTTAGCTTTCCTTAGTTCGGAGATCCCGGACTACGGGGGTCCGTAAGGATTCAAACTTACTAAAAGGTGATCGTTGTCACAAGCTCTTTATTTCTTATGGAAATTCGATTCATAACCCCTTCCTCTTCGGTATACCAAATCAATCATAGTTTACTATCGAAATAATCACTAGTATGATTATTTTGAAAGTTGATTGCGATTGATTTGTGAGGTATATGGGAGAGGTGCAGGGTTATGCTGGCAACTTTTCGTTAGAAATAAACAAGCTTGTGACAACGATCATCTTTTAGTAAGTTTGAATCCTTATGGACATGCTCATGTAATAACATAATTAAAATACTTCTCTTCTCATCTTTTATCTCAATAATGGGATACATTTAGCTTTCCTCACATATTTTCCTGGATTTGACATTATAAATTATTTAATTCAGGTTGACCAATATGACAAATAGAGAGTGGATGTATAACCATGTAGTAGATGGACGTATAGAAGATACCTTTCAAAGAGGTGTTCAGGAATTTTTACAATTGGCTTATGCACAAGGTTCCCGGGTCGTGGATTTAGATGGAACTATCTTTTGTCCGTGTAAGAAATGTCGTTTAATGAGGAAGAGATCAAAGGATGAAACTCAGTTACATCTTTATAAAATGGGTTTCATGGAAGGATATCAGATTTGGTGGAGGCATATTGAGGATTACGAGGACAGGATGAATGATGTGGAAGAAGCTAACAATAATAATCCTTCTGCAGATATGGTTATGGACATTGCGGGTCCAGATTTTAATGCTACTTTTTTAGATGATGAGAAACCATATGGAGAGTCTGTAGAATTTTACGAGCTTTTGAAAAAAGCGGAAGAGCTATTGTGGTTGGGTTGCAAGACGTATTCAAAACTTTCTGCGGTTTCGGATCTTCTATTGATGAAGATGGAGTATAATATGACCGATCGTAATTTTGATGCAATGTTTAGGATTATCAAGAAAATGTTACCAGAAGATGCAGAATTACCTGATAATTATTACAAAATGAAAAAGATAATGCAGAAGATGGGTTTAGCGGAAGTTAAAATAGACTTTTTCATAAATCACCATATTTTATATTATGGTGAATACCCGCATTTACAATGGTGTCCTGAATGTAACGAGCCAAGATATCAAGAAGCTAGTAAAAGTGGGACAAAAATATCGAGAGAGATTTTACGTTATTTCCCGTTGACTCCGAGATTAAAATGACTATATTATTGCAAAAAAACGACGAAGTACATGACATGGCACGTGGAACATAAAGTCGATGAGTACATGGAGCATACATCTGAGTCTGATTGTTGGAAAGTATCTATGTCAACTTTTCCTACATTTAACGAACAAAAGAAGAATTGTGTTATAGGTTTATGTACAGATGGGTTTAATCCTCATGGAAGAAGTAAAGATTACTCTTGTTGGTCAGTAATGACAACACCATACAATCTACTCCCATGGTTATGTAATAAGCTACATGTTATGTTTCTTTCGCTGTTGGTAACAGGACCTACACATCCGAGAAAATACATCGACGTTTATTTACGTCCTCTTATAGATGAGTTGAAAATGTTATGGGTTGATGGAGTTGATACTTATGATGCTAAAGTAGCTCTGCTTTGGACGATAAATGACTTCCCAGCATATGGAATGTTATCTGGATGGAGTACGCATGGACGTAAAAGTTGTCCATATTGTATGGAGAGTACTAAATCATTCCATGATCAACACGGTCAGAAACCATTTTTTTTATTGTTACAGACGATTTCTTCCAAACAATCATCGATATCGAAGACAGAAGCAGTCATTTAAAAAGAATACAATTGATCTTTCAGATCCCCTAGCATTTAAGACTGGCGATACGATATTGTCATGTTTGGAAGAATTGGAGAAATCAACCGCAGAGAATGGAGATAAAACAAAAAATCTTCATGGTTTTGGTGACAATCATAATTGGATTAAGACGAGTATATTTTGGGAATTACCATATTGGAGTAAGTTACTGATACGACACAACTTAGATGTTATGTATATAGAGAAAAATGTATTTGATAACATCTTCTATACTGTTATAAATGTAACCGGTCGATCAAAAGATACCGTAAAGTTTTGTCGTGATTTACAAATCATATGCAATCGGCAAGAGCTGCATATAAATCTCATGTATTCAGATGACGAAGTTCTAAACATCTACGAGAATCAATTTCCAGCTTGGTTTAAAGATCGCTCAAAACAGTTGGACGGTGGTGATTTTTATTCTCATATATTGAAATATTTAGGAGGACATGTTTATAAGGTCCTATCTTACAACTCTTGCTGCAGCAATGGTTATCATTTTCATACCTTAAATTCCAGTAAATATTTAACAACTCAGAATCATGAAGTGATGGTTCGTGGACCTTATTGTGAGGAAGATCATATGAATTATTATAGAATTTTAAAGGAGATACTAGAAGTGGAATATAGTATACCGGGCTTGAATAAAGTAATTATCTTCTTGTGTGATTGGTATGAACCCAATGGGGGTGTAGTACTCGATAGAAGAAACAACAATGTCGACGTGGTACCAAAAAAATTTATACGCAGATTTGAACCATTCGTCTTAGCTTCTCAAGCGGATCAACAATGCTATCTCCCATAAGTATCAAAGAAGAGAAAGAGCATTGAAACTTTAACTGTTGTGAAGATAAATTCTCGAGGTTATAGTTCTAATGATTTCACTCATCATGAAGATGACATAGATGAAGCATTCACACCGACACATGAACGAATAGTCTTAACAGAAGAAGTCCCAATCATCAAATCGATTCGATTGCCAGATAATGAAGTTTTTTGTGTTGACCTACAAGATGATACTGACTCCAAAAATGATGATTCAGAAATCTCAGAAAACGAAGAAAACGAAGAAATATCCTTTAATCTCACCGAAATAAATGATGAAGATTAGTTGTAGGCGGCTATGGAGAGCCATCTACCTCAGCCGCTCCTACTGGATTCCCGGTCCTCATACCAGCATGGACATCGATGGGTTCTGATTCTCCTTCTTCTGGACGTCCGAGCACCTCCGTGCCTTTACCTGCTGTAGTTGGACAGACTTCGGTGTCCCACCCTTGGAGGTTACGACGGATGGGAGGTAAGATTTTAATAAATTTTGTCATTTAAATTTTTCCAAATATTTATAAATTGTATCATATTTACAAATTTTACCAAATGTAGAGATTTTTTGAATAGCAACAGGGTGGCAAAGGAGATAACCAACATAATCAAGACACAATTGACTTGCATGCAATTTAGATGGTGTCGCATCCCTGCTACAGAACATGAGAGATTGTTTGACATGTTTCTGGTAAGAAAAATTTCTAAGAAGTGATATAGAAATTTTTTGGTCAAGTTTTTTGGATTCGATATTTTGTTGTAATTTTTAGAGTAGTATCGCCTTGGTTCTGGTCTAGGGAAGGAGGCTTATCGTCGAGCCTTTATTCATTTAGCGGAAAAGAGAATGAGTGATGCATTTTTCAGGGCAAAGAGAGACTCGCATATGAAGACGGGATGCGGGGAGATGAATTTTGAGGAGATGAAGAGGCCGCCAACGTGGTGTACGAAGGATAGGTATTGCATTTCTTAAATAATTTATAATAAACTTTTTAAAGTAATCAATAATCATAACACATTCCTTGCAGATGGGCAGGTTTCTGTGATGCATTCGTTGCGGGTGCGGAGTTTGGAAGAAGATCCACAGCGGGAAGTACAAACCACCAAAAACACATGATTAAATCGACAAGTGGCTCTAAAAGCCACAATCAGATCAGAGCGGAGTTGGTATTACAATATAAAATTTATTTTTTGAAATCTACTTTAATATAATGTAATGTTGTTATCACATCTTAAAATTATTTTTCAGGCAGCTAGGTTGGAAAGAGAACCCTCTTTTCAGGAGTGGTTGTCGAGGTCCCACATGAGTGGGAAAAAAAGGATAGTCGCAATGGTCCAGTTCTGAAGCAGGAGCATTGTTGGTAAGTTTATCAATTTATTTGCAATTGAATGATATATTATAACTCATTTTTCTATATTTCACTTTATATTTCAAGAACGTTATTTGGCACTATCTGCAGAAAAATAGGGTGGTGATCCAACTGGAGAGCAACCACCATTTGATAAAACAATCTGGAAGCAGGTATAGATAAATATTATCTTACTATACTCATTTGTAATATATAATTTCATATTAAATAATGAAAATCTTATAAGGTGTTGGAGGAGAGGGACGCTGTGGCGAATAGGAAGCAGACGCTTGGTGGTCATCCTCCATACTATGTGGAGGAACATCGTCATTCCTATTCTGCATACTCCCAGCCGTCGTACACACAACCACATCCATTCCAATCATTAATTCCAATGGAGTCGTAGATGGCGATGATGGTGGAGCAGGTGATGAAGCTCCGAGAAGATTTCGCAACGCACATGTAAGTATTCTACTTAGAATGAGTAATAATTTTATATTTCTATATCTATAAAATGCATGTAACATGTATATATCTTCCATATATAATATAGGTCACAAGGGCGTGCATCTCAACTTGAGGAGATTGAATCTGATGACGAAGAGGAGGAGGAGAACGACCCTGAAGAAGAGGCACGCATGTATGCTAGATTCAAAGAAAAGGAGAAGGAAAAAAAAGAAATCAAAGCAGAGTTTAATGTCTAAATTTTTTAGATCAAAGAAGAAGTAAATTGTTGTTGGTATTGACTTATATTGTTGATATTTGTAGTATTTAGATGTTAAATTTGAATGTTTATTTCTAAGTTTATGTATATTGCGTGACTTTGACTTGTCAGTGCTAGTTATCTGATAAGCACCTGCAGTGGTTTATTGGCAGGCTATGTATGTTTGACGGGGCGTCAAAACCCCATCGAACATGTATAATTGTTTTCCTGGAAATCAGTTTGGGCGAGCACATGTGCTCGCCAAGTGCTCCGCGATTGATCTCCCTAATTAATAGGGTGTGATCATTTCGGCGAGCACATTTCTACACGTCAGCAAGCTGGCAAGCACATAGCGTCCCAATGTGCTCGCCAACCTGCCGGAGCGACTCTCGTAGAGGCGAGCATGCTCTGAACGAGCACATGTGCTCGCCCATCAGTCGGGCGTGCACATGGTGTGCACTTGGCGTGCACATTATGAGCCATCATGTGTACGCCAATCCCGTTTTTTTTGTTGTGTATAGCAACATACAAACCCTAAGGTTGTAGTCCTATTATCTATTTAATTGTCAATTCTCATTATTATGAAGAAACTTGCACATTGCAACCACATACATTATGTGTCTAACTGCAAGTACAATATCTTGATCATGAATCAAATCCATGAAGCTTACTGGTTATTATTGAGTATATTATTGAGTGGGTTTAATGAAGGATTATCTGAAATAAGAAATTTGCATATATATATATATCATTTTGATTTAGGAATTTATATATCAAAGTTTCCCTGCCTTATCAATATTGAAATTTCATTCCCCTAATCACTTTCAATGTAAGAGATATACTTACCATATATCTCAAACAAGATATGGGATCTCCTTCCTTATCTTTGTTACATCCCAAAAATATGAGAACTTGCAACTTGAATAAAAAGAAGCGGGAACACATTCGGCCTTGCAAGTCCAACTTGCATTCTCAATTCGACCTTTAACACCCGGGCCCACCACCCCTAAGGTGATGTTGACCCGTCGTTAATTGAACTAACCGTCAACTGGAATAGAACTCGTTATGCGCAATCCAATATCGCCCTAATAATATAAGGATTCGATATTAAGGTCACTACGCATATGGCCTTACTCTTTCGAGAAGCAAAGAGCCCGATCCAAATGCGCTTGCATACATGAGTTGTTACTTCGGACTGGCATCTCCTACATACAATCCCTGGCGACAGAACTCTTCATCTTGACGGGAGACCATGAATGTCACTTATGTGATCCTCCATATCATATTCAAATTCTAATTAATAATTATGAATCATATTCATTACGATTAATTCTTCTAAGGGAAATAACAACTCTACTCATAATCGAGTGTTTTAACTTTATAATTGGATTCCAATTAATCTAATCACAATAAATTAATGATCCAATTAATATCCAACAAACATTCTTTATTGTTACTTGAATTATGGTATTATCTCAAATACGTATTATTTCTAATTTTAATAATTAGAAAATACATCATGATTTCTCAAGAATTATACTAACCCTATACTCTGTCATACCCAATACCGACAGGAGTGGGACAGACCGCACACGATGCAACCTGCTACCCCAATGCTCCCCGACCAAAAATCATATCCCCCTCGAGAAAGGATAATGCAAAATAGATCACTTTGTACTTGAGATGATAATAGGTTTTTCAAACTAAGTTATACCATGTATAATAATAATCAAAATATTTTTGGTTAACATTATAAGGAGATTTGCTATACAAATCTCTAATCCTATTCAAGCAACTTTGTTTGTTGGAATGTTCATGTAACCAATTGTGATCGAGATCATATCTAATCTATCATTGGTTAAGGCAATGCCATTTATAGAAATAATTATCATAAAATATTTCACAAATATTTATCCATAATTATTCCAAGAAATTAAACCATTAAACTTCAATAATTGATTAAATGACAATCACAAGGTTCTTGATTAGGAAAATAATTTCCAGCAGTGACCCTCACTTACTAAAATTAGCATATCTCAATCAATTTAAATCTAAATTAAGCAAGGTAAGTTTTCAAAGTTTGCTAATTTGATTTACAATAGAACCCAATGATTTGTATGCATTTCTAAGCGTTTCAAAGTAATTAACTCTTTAATTTCATCTAGAATTGCAGTCCCTGAAACAGTGGATAAATGTTCACTAAAATGATCATAACTTGAGCATTCAGAATCCAAATTACACAAAAATTAAATCCAACGGTTTCCTTATTTAATGGAGAACATAATACAAGTGAATATTTCATGTTTAAACATTTTAAACATGGCTGAATTTATTCACTAAACGAAGATGCGAAATTGAGATGCGATAAAACTTTCGCAAACCCTAACGAACCCAAGTCTTCCTAGGTTCACGGATAGCATCCAAAAACTCTGACCTATGGATATGATACCACTTAAAGGATATGGTGAGATCCTTAAGTGCATCACGGATGCGTGAAGATTGCATCTTATGTGATCGGGAGCGACTAGTCGCACTAGATGCTCGAGGTAGCAGAATTTAAAAAAAATCATGCATTGAAACTACATGATCCAAGAACACTTCTCGGATCATTTCATCTAAACCACAAATAAGTATACGATTACCTGTTGAAGCGTTGTTGCAATCGAGTCTCTAAACGAAGAGACCTCCTGTCTCAAGTCCGATCCGACGGAGGAGACGCCTGCGATCGCGTGGATGAGACGCGTGCTTCTCGCAATCCATGTTGATGATCCATGCGGCGAGTCTCCTGATCTCCTCACATGAGATCCGATATATTCTTCACGAGCATGATGCACTGAAGGAGACGGAGATCCATGAGCAAACGATCCGGCATCATAACGGCGAAGCTGCGATGAGAGCGACTCTCTCCAGGGCTCCTTAGTGGACGGCCACAAGAGAGAGGGAGAGAGAGATGGCGTGCAGAGAATGAGAGAGAGAGAGAGAGTTGTTGATCACAACTTTTGTGTTGTGTTGTAACCTAGAAGAGCAAGGGGTGCCTCTTCTTATATCGTACTTTGGGAGTCCATGGATCACAATCCATGGACTACACAAAATCAATAGATTATATTGATTTGTGCTTCTTTCAATGGCCAAGATTTTGTTGGTAAAAACCAACAATAATTAATTTAATTTATATTAAATATATATTGATAAATAAATATGATTTAATCCCAAAATTAAATCAATTAAACTCGGAGATAATGGATTGGAGGCTCTCCCCTTCCAAATAGGAAGAGTGGACGACCACCCTTTCCTTGTAGGAATTGGTGGCCGTCCCCCTCACCTATTAGGAAAGGGCGGATCTCAATGCATTATTCAAGATTGCATGATCCCATGTATCTCCAATATTTACAACAACAATTGTTATAAATTATTCTACAAAAATAACTCATAATTATTTTGTGAATATGACAATCTTGCCATTGGAATAATGTGAATCACATTCACAACCCAAAATAAAATGTAAATTACATTTTTAATTAATGGTCCAATGTCAATCCAATTAACATCAATATTTAATTAACAAATGTAAGTTACAAATAGCTCTTTCTTATATATTATGAATCACATTGATAATATATATATGAATAATTAGGTTAGTGCTATCCACATTATTCATATCCATGATAATTAAATCACATTTAATCATCTCGGATCCCTATTCTCATGTGCCCAAATAATATGAATCTCGTTCACATTATTTACATCTTTGATAATTAAATAAAATTTAATTATATTATATAACGCTCCTTACAATATGAATCAAATTCACATTATTCATGACAATTAAATCACATTTAATTATCCATTTTCTCAATGCTCGGATACATATATTAACAATGAAATTATACATGAACTCTTTCAAGGATAATGTGCTTTCTCCGTGGATACTTGGAGATAAGGACATGGCGATTGTATTGTTCCACGTATAGTGACTTAGATATTGAGATCACATCTCAAATCCAAATCTTGCGGACCTCCCATAGATGCTTGATTAAATCAAGGCCGTCGATCCAATCTTCTCATTGCATATGAATCACATTCATATCAATGTCCAACTCTTGGACCAAGATTAGATTACTTTTCTACTGAGAGGAGTCACTAAAATCCAGACCCGTTTCATCACTCCCTAGGAATGGAAGGGTCATGGTTATACAATCGTTTATGATCACATCACTCTCAGGTATTCCTAATACTTGTATATCCTTCATACTGGAAGACTCAGAATAATCCCGAAGTAAAAGATCAATTTTACGCTTTCTACTTCAGGGATTTATCATTAAGTTTCTCATTCGATCATTGGGAGTCGGTATCGATCATATACTTTCTAAAAGCATATATCATACCTAGGTATTGATTATATACATTCCAAAAGCATATATCAAACCTTACAAATTCAGTCAAGCTTCCAACGCTAGATGATCGCACGTGAAATTTGATTCTTCCCAATATCTCATGTGTGAGCTCACATCTTCCTGTTCAGTAATGAACATGTATGATCGATTTGAGAGATCGTATTCTTATATGCCCTTGTATGCACACCAGCACGTCGGTGTATAGACCATGAATAGGTCATCAACCTATTGATCTACCAAATGTACATACTCAGACA
This sequence comes from Ottelia alismoides, assembly GCA_037367405.1. NCBI lineage: Eukaryota > Viridiplantae > Streptophyta > Magnoliopsida > Alismatales > Hydrocharitaceae > Ottelia > Ottelia alismoides. Next base: position 712,991 of record JAZKJV010011262.1, read on the forward strand.
TATAGTAACACATTTGTCTCTGGTCAGAGGATGTGTGCCTATATTGTGATAGCTTACGACATAGGACTTTGGTTATCTCGATCTCGATAAGTCAACTCTTTGACCTAACTAATCTAACACCTTCGAATCTCTATTCCTATGCAGAGGACCTACATCAAGAGATCAGTTAGATATCAACCTTTAGAGAAAGGATTGCCATCTCCTTCTCAGGCTGGAGATCCTCTCTTAATAATCATTTGATGGTGCTGGATGAGTCCTTAATCTAATTCTTTAGATATTCATCCAAGCACCAGCCTCTATGATTCAATAATTGAATCAATAGATATATGATTATTAAGATGGCCATGGTACATAACCCTAATTGTACTAAGGGACCTATAATGCAAATTAATTATACTTTATTTCAGATCTGGGAATGATATTCACAATAACATTTATTGCATAATGGCTCGTCTTGGTCTCGCATGTCCAACAATCTCCACTAGCCCCAAGAGCCATTAATGGGCTAATCATTTAAACCTGCACTCATGTGACTATCATAGTCTATTTAGAAAAGTAGCTAGGTAAGCTGATCAGTCACTCTATTCCCAAGAGACTACGTCAAGTCCTTTTACGGCACTTGCATATCTCCTAGCATCAGTGATCACATCCAATGCAAATGTTGCATATATGCAATCGATACTTAATATTAAGGCAGTTATAGTGTCCATGACACTACAACTCAATAATTATTATAACTAGTATGTAATTTCCATTATCCTTATCAGAATACCCTTATTCCTGGAGATCTCTATCTCCTAAGGTATATGCAATTAAGACCTTCTAGATTACTATCTATAAAGTCTTAAGTTATTGAGATAAGACTTTGAGATCACTATCTCTAAGTCTTGTCATCTTTGAAGATATTGTTATTGCTGCAATCAAGTCTTTTTTTATCTCCATAGTAGGATTAGTAACAGGTTACTACCCCATTGCCTGGTAGACATCTGGCTTTTGTATACATCTAGCATGCACTTGGCTTCTCGTAACTGATGCACAAGGGCAAGCAGTTCTAGTATTCATTTACTCATCTCTTAGAGGTGTTATCCCTTCAGATAGATCAGTACCATATCTTAAGGGGAGGAAGCCTCCCTTGGGGTTTTTCAAGAATGGAATATGTCCAAGGTGTATCACTAATGTGACGATCCCAATACTCTCTTCTCTTTACATCTGGACAGCTTTAGAAATAAGATCCAAGAGGTGTCCTTGAAATCATATATCATGGTATGGAATAGCCCGATCATAAAGCACTCATTTTTATCCTTAAATCATTCCAAATGATTCGGATATTATCTACATTTAGCATGATGAACACAATGACACTCCCGCTAAGCGTCACATTGTTCATCAAGATTTTATCTGATATCATAACATTTATAATTTCATTAAATCTTATGTTCCAACTACAAGAAACTTATTTGAGTCCGTAGATTGAGTTCTTTAGCTTGCACACCTTGTGTTCCTCATTCATGAAGCCATGAGGCTACTTCATATGAATATCCTAGGAGAGGTATTCATAGAGGAATGCAATCTTGACTTCCATCTTGAAGATTTCAAGGTCAAGTTGTGTGGCTATAGTTAGCAATAATATGATGAGTTTAAGCATGGTCAATAGAAATCAAGTCTCATCGCAAGCGATGTCTTCTTTCTTCGCGTGTATCATGTGGATACGAGACGTGCTTTGGAAGTCTCTACCTTCTCACCTGGTTCCCTCTTTCTCTTGAAGATCCATTTACACCTAACGGGTCTTACCCAAATAGGTGGATCCTCGAGGGTCCATATACAACACTTGTATATGAAGTCTATATTAGACTTTATTGCTAACATCTATCTTTCCATGTCATGATACTTATGAGCTTCATCACATGAATTCTGATCATTGCCAAAATTCTGTGAAATATGGAAACTATCCTCAAACTAATTTGAATGAGCTTTAGTGTTTTGTCTTTAATTGTCGTTTTAATTTCCGATTTCAGGAGCCTCATTATCGATCAAATGAGTTCCTTCACTTCATTTCCTTCTTGATTATTAAGAGAGTCATCCTCTAAGAATCATATTCTCAGAGATGAGATCTTTTAAGAATCTCAAGGTTATAAAGTAGGTATCCAATACCGTCCGTTATTTTTCTAATGAAGTAGCACTCTCTAGTGCTAGATTCCAGCTTACTAGCATGGAACCTTATTAAGGATATATATTGTAGTCTCTACTACATATACATATACCTTGGAAACTAAGAGATAATTACTCTAAGATTCATCATTGACCATATCATGTCATACATAATCCAATTGTATCTCCCTATATCTCTTTTGAGTTTACGTTTATTAGGAGGAGTGAGATAGGAATAATTTTCATATATGTATAAGGTATTCCTTGAATTCATCTAATAGGTACTTGCTACCTAGGTTAGATAAAATTCATTTCATCTTTCTTAAAACTTTGGTTATAAACAAAAATTGTGAAATCTTTGAATATTTCAAAGGTTTCTAAGGTGAAGGGAAGAAGTCTCATATCATAAATAATCATCTAATGATATAACATATCATCAATGTTTATCATGATAACGATGATCCACATACATCAATATGTATGAGATCTTGAATACCTTGGCATCTAACACCATTCTCAAAGAAGGGTACATTGGACATTTTCTACATTTTGAATATATTATTCACAAGTATATAAGAATTGAAATTTTAGACACCCTAAAGTTTCATTTCTTATTTATCGATTGATTTCATCAATAGACTTATGTCCAAGACTCGACGCCAGATCATTATCAAATGATCTTAATCCTCCTATTGATCTTTTAAGGTTTAATTTTAGTATTAGAAATGTTAATGAACCATTTTAATTTTCTAATTTAGTAGAGTTCACTAGATGTTAGATTACTACCTGAAATATATCCATCATAACTCTTTATGATAGGTATATTGAAGAATTCATGTTTATTACCAACATTTAGGCATAAACAGTGAGTGTATTCTAATATCTAGGTACTAGAGACATTCTTTAAGACTAAGAGCTCTCCCACTGAAAATATGAAGTCTTTCTATCCAATGGAGATCGTTATAACAATTGCATCAATATCCTTGTGGATGACATTAAACCTTAAGATCAATTTTTCTAGTCTTTTAAAACATATGCAACCAATTGCAAGTGTTATTAGAAAATTGAGATACAATTATTAGACTTTTATCTTATCTAATAAGAAAGTCAATTTCAATGATTGTATATAGATTGTAGATTATTCTAATGCACTATTCGAGTCCTTCTCTAAGGATTCCAGATACACATGATAGTCATACTATCATTACATCGACTATTTGCAGTATTGACACTCATCCAACTCTTTGTATGCCATATGTATGGAACACAAGTATAGTCAACTCTTTGACTTTCCTTCTTAACTTGGGTCCGTCCCATGCTTCCACTGCGCTCCCTTCATCTATAAACAACCATTGCTTAAGACAAAGGATCTCTTATGTTGAATTCAAAATATTTTAATATAACAGCACTTAAACATTTATACATGCTTCATTCAATTCATACAATATGAATGTTATGAAGCATCATGAATGACTTGATCCATCCAAACTATTAAAACATTGGTTCAGGTAGGTACTCAAATATTTTGAATACATCATCTCTTATAGAGCCACCATTCTGCATGATGTAGTGAACCATTTCGTCACGAGCACATATGTATGTCAAAACATCTTCCTTTTTTTATAAGGATTATTTTGCAATTACGATCATCATTGACATGTCACTTCCAAAGTACATTCAAGGAGAGATCAAGACTATATCAACTTACAAACCTTAAGGTTGTAGTCCTATTGTCTATTTAATTGTCATTCTCATTATTATGAGGAAACTTACACATTGCAACCACATACATTATGTGTCCAGCTGTAAGTACAATATCTTGATCGTGGATCCAATACATGATACTTACTGGTTATTATTGAGTAGATTATTTAGTGGGTTTAATAAATTATCTGAAATATGAAATTTGCATCTATATGTATATATATTACTTTGATTTAGGAATTTTTATATCAAAGTTTTCCTGCCTTATCAATATTGAAAGTTCATTCCCTTAATCACTTTCAATGTAAGAGATATACTTACCATTATATCTCAAGCATGATCTGGGATCTCCTTCCTTATCTTCGTTACATCCCAATAATATGTGAACTTGCAACGCGGATAAAAAGAAGCAGGAATACATTCTTCCTTGCAAGTCCAACTTGCATTCCCAATTCAGTCTTTAACACCCGGGCCCACTACCTCTAAGGTGATGTTGACCCGTCATTAATTGAACCAACCGTCAATAGGAATAGAACTTGTTACGCACAATCCAATATTGTCCCAATAATACGAGGACTCGATATTGGGGTCACTACTGATGTGCCGAAATATCGATCAATTCGGATCAGATAAAAATAATCGCTTCGGGTCGTTGCGACCCGGATCAATAGAGATCTCAGCTCAATCAAGAAAAATAAAGAGCAGACCACCATTCAATAAGATAAAACAATAAAAGCAAAAATAGTGGCCCTGGCTATGAGATTATCCTGGTGTAGCACCCAGGGTCGGACTCAGGGAGCACGAGTTGGCCTCGCGGCCTATGAAGTAGTCTAAAAGCCAAATAAAATAAAAACAAGTATTTTTGGTGGTTTTTAAATATTTTTATATTTTTTTGGATTTTTAATAATGAAAGAAAATAAGAAAAAGACAAAAACAATCACAATAAACAAATTATTTAAACACTTTAAAAAGGTCCAAAATTTCAAACAAAAATATTTTTATGTTTGATATTTTTTACTATTTTTGCTGAATTTTTGTGATTTTTATGATTTTTATGTAATTTCTAAAAATCAAAGAAGGTAGAAACACAAGCAAACTTCCAATCAGGCTTGAAAGGACCAAGAAAAATATCCAATGGTCCTGTAATAGCTGGAGGTAATTTTTATGAAAAGTATAAACAACAAGGAAAATTCAAAAAAAGAGTTTATTAATTTTCGAGTTTTCTATAATTTTTTTGAATTTTTATGAGTTTTTAAGTGTTTTCTAATTTTTAAGGTTTTTATAAGTCCAAAAATAGCCAAATTTGCATAGAAATTCAAACACACAAAAACAAACAGAACTTAATTTTTTTAGAATTTTTAAAAGGGTTTTAATATTTTTTTATGATTTTCTATTCTGTCCAGAGGCAAAAGTCACTGTTTTTAAATTTTTAAAAATACCAAAATACCTCAAAATTGTACCAAATTTTTGGTAAAAATTTTACACAGTGGCAGGAGCCACATGTCCAATTTTCACGCGATTTGGACTTAAATTGATATTTTATTTAATTAGCACAAGGTCTCACAGTGCACAGGGACATGTACGTAATAAAAAATATTTACAGGGGCTGAAAAGTAACAAATCCAGAAAGTTGGGGGTCCCTCTGCAAAAATTCCAAGAACGCATGCGCTGCACGTGTTCTGGGCACAGAGGGACCTAAATGTAAGAAAACTTAGTTCCAGGGGCTTATTAGCAACACATGCTAAAAGCCCAGGGAATAAGTTGTAAAATACCCAAAGAATTCAGCACACGTTGAATAAAAACATTCATAGGGGCATGGAAGAAAATATCAGAAAATATATTTCATTTAGTAACTCATTAAAATTTCAGCCTATACAATGCAATTTCTCCAAAAATTCACGTGACGAAGAATGTGTCTCACACAAACAAGGATGAAAATGCAAAAACAAGAAAGGTTCAGGTCCTAGGTGCAATTGTTCAAAAATAAAAACAACTGAAATAAATATTTACAGGACTGACAAGTAAATGCGATAAAATAACGGGCCTAAGAACAATTTACCCCTTTATTATTGGACGGCTGAAGGCGTGCCACGAGGCTGATCTGACGGCTGCTAAGCGAGGGCACCCCATCAGTGGATCAACGGTCACGATCGCGCCTCTGATAGATCTGACAGTGGCTGGCTCCTCGCAAGTGGATGCTCGAGATCAAATCTGGGCAAGTGGGCACGATCGAACGGTGAGGACGGATGCTCCAAGAACTCGACGCCGACAAAGTTCTCCAACCAAATGTGCGCGCTGGGGTTCTCCTCTGCTGCTGATGAGATGTGGAATAGCTTCGCCTAGGCGCTCCGCAGCTGATGAGCCCCTCCGATGAGGTCGGGAAGCTCCGAGGAGCTCCGGCGACGAAGGCGGAGCTCGGCCTCTGTGCTTGAACCATGGACCTCCAAATGAGGTCCCTTTGACCTGCAAAATCGCATGAGAGGACTCCTGGGTCAAGGGCAAACTGCCTCGACCCGGATAGGGGTGGTGTGGGTGGCTGGATGGGTCGCGGCGAGGACCTTCGGCGAGGTGATGGCGAGGGAGGTCGAGTTCTTGATTTCGGGTCGAATCTGTTAGCAATGTGAGCCTGAGGCGAACCATTCCTACAATAAATGTTATTGTAATAAATGATTCATCAATAAAAGTTATTGGTTTTGTTTCACTCCCTTTCTGATATTGAATGAATGAATGCACTATAAGGTCCCTCTGTACAATAAGGGTTATGTACCATGGCCAACTTGATAATCACACAGCTGTTGATTCAATGATTGAATCATAGAGGCTGATGCTTGGATGAATATCTAAGGAGTTAGATAGAGGACTCATCAAGCATCATCAATGATTAACAAGTAGTGATCTCCAGTCTGAGTGGGAGATGGAAATCCCATCTCATTAGACTGATATCTGATCGACCTCTTGATGTAGGTCCTCTGCATAGGAATATAGATTCGGAGGTATCAGATTAGTTGAGTCAATGGGTTGACTTAGCGAGATCGAGATAACCAAAGACCTATGATGAATACTGTCACATCACAGGCAAACATCCTCTGACCAGAGACAGATATATTACTATATGTCTGAGCATGTACATTTGGCAGACCAATAGGTTGATGACCTAATCAAGGTCTATACACCGACGAGCTGGTGTGCATGTAAGGGCATATGAGTAATATGATCTCTCAAAGGGATCATACAGGTTCACTTGTGAACCGGGAGACATGAGCTCACTCATGAGGTATTGGGATTGACCAAATTCCATGCATGGTCATCATGCTTTAGAAGCATGATATGAATTTGAAGGTAAGATATATGCTTTGTGAAAGCATATGATCTGTACCATATCTCAAGGACCAAGATTGAGAAACTTAATGATCAGATTATGAAGATGACAGTGTAAAAGTGATCTTTATCTTCATGATGATCATGAGTCTTCCAATATACAGGATGTGCAGGTATTAGGAATACCTGAAGGGTGATTTGATCATAAACGATTGTATAACCATGACGCTTCCATTCCGAGGGAGTGATGAAACAGGTCTGGATTTTAGTGACTCCTCTCATGAGAGAAGTGACCTAATCTTAGTCCATGTACTGGACATTGATCTGAATGAGATTCAGATGCAATGAGAAGATTAGGTTTACGGTCTTGATTTAATCAAGCATCTATGAGAGGTCCATGGGATCTGGATTTGAGATGTGATCTCAATATCCAAGTCACTATACGTGGAACAATACAATCGCCCTGTCCTTATCTCCAAGTATCTGAGGAGAAATAGCATTGTTCTTAAATGGTATGAGAACAATTCCATGAGATCTAAGCAAAGAGAAGTTGATAATTAAATGTGATTTAATTATCATGATGTATGAGAAATTATCCAATATAATTAAATGTGGTTTATTTATTATGGATATGAATAATGTGGATAGTAATATCCAATTATTCCTAATATATTATAAATGTGATTTATAATGTATTAGAGAGAGTTAAATATAATTTATATTAGTAGATTAATTATTAATGTGTATTGGATACGCATTGTCTAATTAATTGAAAATGTAAATTACATTTTGTTTTGGGTTGTGAATGTGATTCACAATATTCCAATGTCAAGATTGCAATATTCCCAAAATTAATTGAGAATTATTTTTTGGTGAATAATTGTTGGAAAATAAGTTGAGAGAAAAACAAGGAGATATGCAATCCCATGGGAATCCATGGGATTGCCCTCCCCATATGGGAAGAGGGGGGCGGCACCAATCCTTCTATGGAGTTGGTGGCCGTCCACTCCTCCCAATAGGGAAGGAGGCTCTCAATTGTTTTTTCACTCCTTATTTAGTTGGTTTAATTTGGTATTAATATATATTTGATTTATCAAATATATTTAATCAAAATTAAATCACAAGTTGTTGGCTTTTACCAACAACAATCTTGACCATTGGATTGTCATAAATCAATCTCAACCATTGATTTTATATGACACATGGATTGAGATCCATGGATCCCAAAACCCTATAAATAGAGAGGCACTCTTGGCTCTCTCTTTACACATGCTATTGTAGCAAATCTCTCTCTCTCTTTCTCTCATACTCGACAGCCCTCTCTCCCTCTTCCTCTTGGTGGCCGTCCACCCTAGTGGAGGGAATCGTCGTCGTCCTCGCCTTCGTGCTACCGCTTCGATGCTCTGCAGTTCTCCGTCTACTTCGAGTGCTTCGCCCGTGAAGGAGACGTTCGATCTCGTGCGACGAGATCAGGAGCAACTGCGCTTGGATCAACTTCTTGGATTGCGAGGACACCGCGGTTCATCCCCGCGCTCGCAAGCGATCTCTCCGACGATCGGACTTGAGACAGGAGGTCTCTTCTCTTAGAGACTCGATCAACCACGCTTCAAGAGGTATTGCATTATACTTGCTGTGGTTATAGATGAAACGATCCGAGAATGGTTCTTGGATCATGTGGTTTCATCGAATAAAAAATTTTAAATTCCGCTGCACCGAACAACTAGCACGACTAGTCGTTCTTCGTCGTATCCGATACGACGCTCACGCTTCCGTGATGCGCTTGAGGATCTCTCCATATCCTTCAAGTGGTATCAGATCCTTAGGTCGACGGTTTCGAATAGTGATTCGTTAACCAAGGACGACTTGGGTTCGCTAAGGTCGCGAAAGTTTTCATCGCATTTGATTTCGCAGATCTGTTTAGTAAATATATTCGGCACTGTTTAAATTGTTTAAACACGAATTTTATATTTGGATTATGTTCCCCATTAAATAAGGAAACCATAGGATCTGAGTTTGCGTAAATCGGATTTCGTATGCTCGAGATATGGTCGTTTTAATGAACATGTATGCACTGTTGCGGGAACTGTGAATCTGAACGTGATTAGAATGTTAATTACTGTTTAGACTTTCCTCGAAATGCGTGAAACATCACTTAGGTTCTGTCCTAAATCAAATTAGCAAACTTTAGAAATTGACTTTGCTTAATTTGGATTTAATATGATTGAGATATGCCAATTTTAGTAAGTTGGGGTCACTGCTGAAATTGCTTTCCTAATCTAGAACCAAGTGATTGTCAATTAGTGAAATTAATTGTTAATTTCGTGAAATAATCTTGAAAAATATTTGTGAAATATTGAAACATGATTATTTGCCTAATTGACTTGGTCCCAACCAATTAGTTGATTAGATTTGATCTAAACCTTAATTGGAATTACAATCATCAAACTTCTTGCTTGAATAGGACTTGGGAATTTGCCTAGCAAATTTCCTTAAAATCAAAATTGTTTTGATTACTATATGGTATAATTTCGGTTGAAGAACCGATGATCATCTCAAGTACAAAATAATCAATTTGGCATTATCCTTTCCCGAGGTGGATATGGTGTCTAGTCGGGGATCGCTGGGTCAGCGGGTTGCAACGTATATGGTCCGCCCCACTCCCGCCGGTACTGGCCATGACAGCGGGTAGGGCCGGGACAATGTCCGAGGGATTATGATGTATTTTTCTAATTATTAAAATTTGAATTAATACGTACTTTGAGAATAATATCATATATGTATATTCAAGCATAAAATTAAGTTTGATTGATTAAATTGGATTGATAATTAATTTAATATGATTAAGTTAATTATATCCAATTGAGAATACTCTAATATGATTAGAGTTAATAATTCCCTTGGAAGAATTAATTATATGAATGTGATTCATAGTAATTAATTGAATTTGAATAAGAGGTGGAGGATCACATAAGTGACATCCATGGTCTCCCGTCAAGGCGAAGGGTCTCCGTCGCCAGGGATTGTATATAGGAGACGCCTGTACGTAGTGACAGCTCCTATATACAAGCGCATCTGGATCGGACTCTTTGCTTCTCGAAAGAGTAAGGCCGTATGCGTAGTGACCCCAATATCGGATCCTCATATTATTGGGGCGATATTGGATTGCGTATAGCGAGTTCTAATCCTGTTGACGGTTGGTTCAATTAATGACAGGTCAACATCACCTTAGGGGTGGTGGGCCTGGGTATTAAAGACCGAATTGGGAATGCAAGTTGGACTTGCAAGGCGGAATGTGTTCCCGCTTCTCTTTATTGGAGTTACAGTTTCTCATATTATTGGGATGTAACAAAGATAAAGAGGAGATCCCAGTTCTTGCTTGAGATATATCGGTAAGTATATCTCCTACTTTGAAAGTGAATAAGGGAATAGACTTTCATAGTTGGCATAGCAAGACTAATTTGATTTAAATTGCCTTAATCAAATAAAATTAAATTGAATATATGATTATATGTTCTCATATAATGCATTCTCAATTTCAGAAAATGAAGGCCATGAACCCACTGAACAGGCTTCTGGAGGTCAACCAATTGACCGGACCAAATTACTCGTATTGGATCCGTAATTTGGAGCTTGTGCTTTCGGCATAGCGTATCAGTTATGTGCTCTCTGAAAACAAACTTGAAAACCCTAAATCTAAGGAAGACAAAGCCTATAATGACAAGTATGATGAAGATCATGTCTTGGCTAGGTGCTATATCTTAGGTTCTCTCTCCAATGTTCTTCAGAAGCAACATGTGGAGATGAGTACTTGCCAGGATATCATGCAGAATCTAAAGGATATGTTTGGCGACATTAACCGCACCCAGCGGTACAATGTTATGAAAGATCTCATTCGCTGCAAGATGCAGGAAGGGACCTCGGTCCGCGAGCATGTACTCAAAATGTTTGGGTACTTGTCGGAGCTTGAGACTCTGGGGGCGACGATGGATGCAGACATACAATCTGATTTCATTCTGCTGTCATTGCCCAAATCTTTCAATAACTTTGTGGTGTCATTCCACATGAATAAGTTGGAACTGACAAATGCTGGGCTTCTTGCTGCATTAAAGTCTGCAGAAGATGTAATGAAGAAAGATGGTCCCTCTGGCACTGCAATGGTTGCACAGGTCAAAGGGAAGCGCGGTCGGAAGCAAGGTTCTCGGAAGGGCCCGACCCAGAAGAGAAAGAAGAAGGGACAAAGTGTTACCTCATCTTCCAATGCATCCACTTTAATGGCGTCGAAGAAAACCGACGTCTGTCACCACTGCAAGAAGCCGGGGCACTGGAGGCGTAATTGCCCAGATTACCTGAAGTCGGTCGACAAAGGTAAAGCCCCAGCAGGTATGAAATCTACTCTTATCATTGAAACCAGCTTTCTCGTTGGACGAGAAGGAAGTTGGGTAGTTGATTCTGGTGCTTCTGTTCATGTATGCAATTTGTTGCATTTGTTTCAGGAAACTAGACAGCTTGAAGAAGGGGAGATAGTCATCCAGATGGGATCTGATGCAAGTGTTGCAGCAGTCGCCGTCGGGACCTGCAGACTATCATTATCTAGTGGTAGAGTCCTAGTACTTAAAGAGTGTCTTTATGTACCTGAAGTCAGAAGGAATCTAATATCTGTATCTAAGTTAGTTAGAAGTGGGTATTCATTCCTGTTCTGTAATAAATTAGCCATAAACCGTTATGATAAATATATTGCAGATGGTATTTTGACTTCTGGAGGACTCTATGAATTGTGCATTGATAAATGTGTTATGAATGTTACAAGCACTAATAAAAACCCTAAAAGATCCAGGGAGAATGAAAATCTCTCAAATGAGATTTGGCATCAAAGGCTTGGTCATTTGTCTGTTGATAAGATCAATAGATTAATTAAGGATGGACCTTTAGACTTTCTACAGGTTCAACCTTTGCCTACTTGCAAGAATTGCATCCAAGTAAAAATGACCAGGATGCCTTTTCGTAACAAGGTTACAAGATGTGAAGGTATTATTGACCTAATACATACTGATGTATGCGGTCCCTTCAGTACCGCGACCCGAAATGGATATCGATATTATTTGACGTTTATTGATGACCATTCGCGATACGGGTTTATCTTCTTATTACGTCATAAGTCTGAAACCTTTGAAAAGTTCAAAGAATTCAAGGCTTTGGTTGAGAACCAAACTGATAGGAAGATTAAACGAATTCGATCTGATCGAGGTGGTGAATACCTATCAGATGAATTTAAGGAATACCTTAAAGAGAATGGAATTATTTCCAATCTCACTCCTCCTGGAACTCCCCAACTTAATGGTGTTGCTGAAAGATGCAACAGAACCATCATGGATATGGTTCGTTCAATGATGAGCAAAGCACATTTACCACTTAGTTTCTGGGGATATGCAGTAGAGACTGCAATATATATCCTGAATAAGATTCCTAGCAAATCTATACCTAAGACTCCACATGAGCTCTGGTATGGAACCAAACCTAGTGTTAATCACTTGAGGGTTAGGGGTTGCTTGGTCCATGCAAAGAATGTGGATTCAAGCAAGCTAGAATCTCGCTCTCGTGAGTGTTACTTCATAGGATATGTTAGAGATGGTATTGGATACCAACTCTATGACCCTGAGACTCAAAAGGTTTTTGTTTCTAGAGATGTGAAATTTCTGGAGAATGATTTCCTTAAGGGTCAAGATAAATATGAAGTAAAGGAACTCATTGAATCTCCTGAGGATTCTGAGCTTCCTGAACCAGAAACTGAAGAAGTAAATAAAGATGATACACCCATACCTCTTCGAAGGAGTTCGAGGGTGGTTGCACCACCTGAAAGGTATGGATTCCATGTGTCAGGTGAAACTAACTGTGATCCTACTTCATTTGATGAAGCACTTGCGGATCATGACATGGATAGATTTATGCTAGCAATGAAGTCAGAAATTGACTCCATGCATAAGAATGGTGTATGGACCCTAGAGGATCCACCTAAAGGGGTAAAACCCATTGGGTGCAAATGGATCTTCAAGAGAAAGAGGGGATCTGATGGGAAAATAGAGACTTTCAAGGCACGGCTCATAGCCAAGGGCTACATACAGAGAGAAGGCATCGACTACGATGAGACATTCTCTCCTGTGGCTATGCTTAAATCCATCAGGGCACTTCTAGCTATAGCTGCATATCTTGACTACGACATCTGGCAGATGGACGTCAAGACGGCTTTCCTCAATGGATACCTCGAGGAGGATATCTACATGGAGCAGCCCCAGGGCTTCATGATTGAGGATGGAAAAGTATGCAAGCTGAAGAAATCCATCTATGGGCTCAAGCAAGCTTCTCGTAGTTGGAACATCAGATTTGACGAAACCATAAAGAGTTATGATTTTGTGCAGAATCCTGATGAACCTTGTGTGTACAAGAAGCTTAGTGGGAGCGGCTTGTGTTCATCGTGCTCTATGTAGATGACATCCTTATCATTGGGAATGATACAGGGATAATGACCAGTGTGAAGATTTGGCTGTCCCATACCTTTGAGATGAAAGATCTTGGAGAAGCCTCTTACATCTTGGGTCTGAAGCTGTTCAGAAATCGAGAGAAGAGGATATTGGGATTGTCACAACAAGGATACATTAAGAAGATTCTTGAACGATTCCATATGGATAGTTCCAAGAAAGGATTCCTACCCTTAAGACATGGTATCCACCTGTCTAAAGGAATGGCTCCTCAAACTGTTGAGGAAAAGAAGGCCATGGCTGGATGTCCTTATGCATCAACCGTAGGAAGCTTAATGTATGCCATGATGTGTACCAGGCTAGATATCAGCCATGCAGTGGGAGTGGTAAGTCGTTACCAATCCTGCTATGGAGAACAACACTGGAATGCAGTAAAGAACATATTCAAATATCTTAGACGGACGCAAGATTACATCTTGGTCTATGGAGATGGTGATCTCCAAGTCTTGGGATATACAGATTCTGACTTCCAATCAGATATTGATGATCGAAAGTCGACATCAGGGTTTGTGTTCCTGTTGAACGGTGGTGCTGTGAGCTGGAGAAGCAAGAAGCAGGACACTACGGCAGATTCAACAACAGAAGCCGAATACATTGCCGCATCGGATGCTGCAAAGGAGGCGGTGTGGTTGCGCAAGTTCGTCCAGGAGCTTGGCGTAGTTTCCTCTGATACTCCCATCCCGCTACTCTGTGATAACACGGGAGCCATTGCCCAGGCGAAGGAACCCAGATGGCATCAGAAGAGCAAGCACGTAGTAAGGAAATACCACATCATTCGGGAGATTCAAAAGCGTGGTGATATCATCATCACCAAGGTGGCCTCCGCCGACAACGTTGCTGATCCTCTTACCAAACCTCTGACACAGAAGGTTTTTGACCAACATGTAATGAGTATGGGTTTAAGGCTTGTTCCTGAATGGTTCTGAGGGCTAGTGGGAGATTGTTAGCAATGTGAGCCCGAGGCGAACCATTCCTACAATAAATGTTATTTTAATAAATGATTCATCAATAAAAGTTATTGGTTTTGTTTCACTCCCTTTCTGATATTGAATGAATGAATGCACTATAAGGTCCCTCTATACAATAAGGGTTATGTACCATGGCCAACTTGATAATCACACAACTGTTGATTCAATGATTGAATCATAGAGGCTGATGCTTGGATGAATATCTAAGGAGTTAGATAGAGGACTCATCAAGCATCATCAATGATTAAGAAGTAGTGATCTCCAGTCTGAGTGGGAGATGGCAATCCCATCTCATTAGACTGATATCTGATCGACCTCTTGATGCAGGTCCTCTGCATAGGAATATTGATTCGGAGGTATCAGATTAGTTGAGTCAATGGGTTGACTTAGCGAGATCGAGATAACCAAAGACCTATGATGAATACTGTCACATCACAGGCAAACATCCTCTGACCAGAGACAGATATATTACTATATGTTTGAGCATGTACATTTGGCAGACCAATAGGTTGATGACCTAATCAAGGTCTATACACTGGCGAGCTGGTGTGCATGTAAGGGCATATGAGTAATATGATCTCTCAAAGGGATCATACAGGTTCACTTGTGAACCGGGAGACATGAGCTCACTCATGAGGTATTGGGATTGACCAAATTCCATGCATGGTCGTCATGCTTTAGAAGCATGATATGAATTTGAAGGTAAGATATATGCTTTGTGAAAGCATATGATCTGTACCATATCCCAAGGACCAAGATTGAGAAACTTAATGATCAGATTATGAAGATGACAGTGTAAAAGTGATCTTTATCTTCATGATGATCATGAGTCTTCCAGTAGACAGGATGTGCAGGTATTAGGAATACCTGAAGGGTGATTTGATCATAAACGATTGTATAACCGTGACGCTTCCATTTCGAGGGAGTGATGAAACAGGTCTGGATTTTAGTGACTCCTCTCATGAGAGAAGTGACCTAATCTTAGTCCATGTACTGGACATTAATCTGAATGAGATTCAGATGCAATGAGAAGATTAGGTTTACGGTCTTGATTTAATCAAGCATCTATGAGAGGTCCATGGGATCTGGATTTGAGATGTGATCTCAATATCCAAGTCACTATACGTGGAACAATACAATCGCCCTGTCCTTATCTCCAAGTATCTGAGGAGAAATAGCATTGTTCTTAAATGGTTTGAGAACAATTCCATGAGATCTAAGCAAAGAGAAGTTGATAATTAAATGTGATTTAATTATCATGATGTATGAGAAATTATCCAATATAATTAAATGTGGTTTAATTATTATGGATATGAATAATGTGGATAGTAATATCCAATTATTCCTAATATATTATAAATGTGATTTATAATGTATTAGAGAGAGTTAAATATAATTTATATTAGTAGATTAATTATTAATGTGTATTGGATACGCATTGTCTAATTAATTGAAAATGTAAATTACATTTTGTTTTGGGTTGTGAATGCGATTCACAATATTCCAATGTCAAGATTGCAATATTCCCAAAATTAATTGAGAATTAATTTTTGGTGAATAATTGTTGGAAAATAAGTTGAGAGAAAAACAAGGAGATATGGAATCCCATGGGAATCCATGGGATTGCCCTCCCCATATGGGAAGAGGGGGGCGGTGATGAATCTGTGATTCATCACTTCAACAGTCAAAAATAGAGCCTTGTTCCCGAGAAAATAGAGGCATATTTCCTTTTATATTGCATAAATAGCACTCATGCATGCAGTCATAAATCATACATTTTAGCAGCTCATTTTGCATTTAAATAAGAAGCCTAAATCCCTTGTAAAATACCCAATCCCTAAAATAACCTCTTCTCTATAATATATACTCCTTAGTTGATAATATAGGGAAGAATGCCAAAAATCACCCTTGTAAAATAGCCAATGTAGCATGAGAACCCTTGTACACTAAAATACACATAAAGCCCTCATACAAATTCCGAATTAGGTCTACTTACTCTTAGAATACTACATATTAAAAGACATTCAAAATGAGACTAATTTCATTAAATTTGGAGCTCGTATGAGAAACTTGGGTTCTTGGGCCACTTTGTATACTACATATGTATATTTATGTATCCTTGTATTTATGTATCATATTTGACCTCATCTCCATCTTTGGTCAACATGAAACTTGTAGATCTCATCGAGATCTACAACTTTCATGTTTTGAGTTTTTCCAAATTCGGCTCTCTCTTCTCTCTACACGTGCATCTTATTCCAGCCACTCACAGCAGGCCACGTGGCGCCCTCTGATTGCGCCACGCGGCCCGCCTCCCATCGCCTCATCCGCCTGCGCCCTCAGCCGTTGGATCTCACTTCAGATCCAACGGTCCAGCCTTTTCCAAGTGCGTTTAAATCCATGGTCGTCAGATCTTCTCTTGCCTTGATCTGCACCGCACATTAGCGTCTTCACCAGGGCCACCCACGTGGCAGCATCTACGCCGCTTGATCGCATCCCCGATCCTCTGATCTCAGCCGTCTCATTTCCCAGCGAGCCTCGTCCGTTCGATCATCTCTATCTTCTCATCCAGGCCGCCCGCTCGCGCTTCGTCCCCATCTCGCCACGTGGCTCCACCACAGCCCATCATCTACGCGCCCCAAATCTAATCCTACCCGACCAGCTCCCCCTTGATCCCCACCGTTGGATCACACGATCCAACGGTGGAGACCTCGTCTCCTACCTCCAGGCGCCCCTCTCCCCCACGTCCCTTGCCTTGCGGGAGGGGCGCCTCCTTCCTATTCTTGGATGCACGTTAGCCACCCTCTTCCACCGCTGACACCCCCACGACGTCAACCACTCATCCCTCTCCCTCGCCAGCTCCCTCACGCTCCACCATCTCCACCATAGTCGCCCCACGTCGACCACCAACCTCGCTACTCCACCAGCCAACCCACCACCTTCACCTTATAAATACGTCGCCACCGGCAACGTTCAGCGCCATCCGCCACTCCAGAGAGGTTCCTCGAGCTCCGTTCGATCCATTGGTGACAACAATTGGGTGTGTTGTCGAGCGAAGACAAGGTTCGTCTCCGGCGAGATCCACGGCAAGCTCCGCCGTGTCGCAGCCTCCCTCCGCGAAGCTGCACGAGCTCGGGACCCTACCGATCCCTCGAGCGAAGACCTGGAGCTCAAATCTGAGCTCCATTCCCCAGGTAACCCCCTCCATCATCCTCTGATCTTCTCCTTAATTTTTCCTTTGATTTCTCCTAATTTATTCGCCGTCCAACATCACTTTCTCGCTCCACCTTCATCCCTCCGAGCTCCACGACGGAGCACCGATCTTTGCGCACCATTCCGTTCCCTCAAACACCGCATCTCGACTTTCCCCGACTCCAGCTCCGCCACCTCGATGGAGCTCGCTCGCCTGACCGCTCACACTCCGCCTTAGGCCTCGCCGTTCACGCTACAGACCTCCACGCGCACACATGTGCTTCGGCTATACCCCTAACCCCTTGCAGGTCCTCGCTTCTTCACTGGCCGGAGCTCCGCCGGAGCCCCCTTCGAGCTTCTTCACCATCGAGCTTCAGCGCATCACCACCGCTCCTGAGCCAACCGGAGGCTTCGCCGTATGCTCCCGCATCTTCCGAGCTACTCGAGAGCCTACGAAGAGCTTCATCGACGCCGGGCGACCGAGGCGGCGCAGAGCCAGCCCCGCCGGAGCCCCGCCTTCTCCTCCGCAGGTGGCGGAGGACCTTTGGAGACGACGTACAGCCACCGTTCGATCATCTTGATCGAACGGTCCGAAGCACGCCACGACAACCGCTACCGGAGCAGCCAAAGACCGTAGGATCTCCCTTGATCCCACGATCAGGAGAACGCCACGTCGACTCTTTCAACCCCGATCGACCGCCGTTAGATCTCTCCAGATCTGACGGCTTCTGAGCCAGCCACGCGTCTTCATCGCCAACCTTTGGATTGACCTTGATCCAAAGGCCCTCAGGCCGCCACGTCGACGAGTCCGAGCCTCGGCCTCCAAGCCTAGGCTCGGGCGACCCGAGGCTCCCCCGAACCTAACTCCGGACCTCCAGAGCGCCCGAGCCTCACTCCAAGCCGCCGCCGCCTTCCGAACCTAGGCCGCCCACGTGAGGAGCACGTGCGGCCTGGGTAAATTGCACAGAGGCCCCTGGAGCTTTCCAAAATTGCAAAGAGGTCCCTGTGAAGCAGACCCCACGTGAGGAGCACGTGCCTTGTGGAGAATTTGCATAAGATTCCCCCACATTATAGGTAATTGTATTTTAGTCCCTGTCTGCATGTTTGTTTATTGAAATTTTAATTTTCCTGTATTGCATTTACACCCCTGTGTTTGCACGCATCCATAGAGTGCATTTTTCATCATTTTGAAATTCTAAAAATTGCATTTTGTTGGAAATTTTGTCCTCTGTCTATTGGTACACGTGTCTTTTTTTTGTAAGCTCAATTGAATTATTAATGAATTAATTGGTGCATTGTTGACATATTTTGCCCAGTGATGCCTTTTGATTTTTAATTAATTCTCTATGCCTTCAAAAATTATCAAAAATTCACAGTAGCTTAAGGACATCATTTTTAACATACCGTAAAAATTTCATAGCATTTGCACGCATATCGAGGCCTAAATAAATTGAATAGTGATTTTCTTAAATTAATTTTAATTAATTCATTTCACAGTGAAATTAAGTTCTGTTAATTTTCCTAGGTCCCTTATCATTAGAGCCACCTAGGATAATTAAGTTCTTGAAGAAATTGTGGTTTCATATTTATTAAAAATTAAATACTGAAAATCACTCTGTTTGTTTATTTAATTCACAGTAAATTCATTTAGTGTCGAAAAATTCCAAAAAAATTAGTGTAGGTTCTTTTCATCATAATTAACCATCTGGCCAATTTGCATGATTTTTGGACTTCATTTGATACCATAATTAAATAGAACAGTAAATTGGCCTGCATTGTCTGCATAAGTCTGCATAACTCTTAAAAAGACCAAAAAAAAATTACTCCTCGAAAATCAACACTTAAATAATTGCTCAAATTTTTACTCCTCGAAAATCAACACTTAAATAATTGCTCGAATTTATCTAAGGAGACAGATGCCTCCCTGAGATCGACCTTGGACTTCCACCAAGTAAAAAAATATTGCCGCTTAAAATTAACTTCACATTAATCGTTAAGTGGTTTTTGATTAACCCCTCGTATCCGACTACAACGAGACATATTAAGTAATTTGGACATTAATGTGACCGAATTAACTAAGGGTGCGGGGCGCTTATCAAAATGGCGCCGTTGCCGGGGAGGCACGGCTTAGGCTAATTTGTAGCACATTTTTTAGTGTTTGATTTTCATTCCCCGGGTAGTCTGGCCCCCGGTTTTCTTGTGATTATTTTCTCTCATTTATTTTTGCATTATTTTATTTTTGTCACTCTCTGACCTCCATTTTATTTTTGTGCGAGGACCGCGAGGAGTCGGCGACGCTTCGAGGACTTAGCATTTACATTTTTTGAGTGACAGAGAGGCATTGTATATTTTTATTATTTTATTTCTTTTTTCTTTTGCATCATTTCCAGCGGTTCCCGTTTGGGATCTCGCGCGTGTAAAGATAGTGGAACTGTGTCCCGTGTGCTGTGTGGGTGATTGTAACTTAGCTTGCACTAGCAGCTCCTCGAGCCACTCTAGGAATTGTTTGTGCTCGTAATCAATAGGACCATACATCACACATAAAAGACGCACTTAGACCGTAGGACTTAGTCAAAATTAAAATGTTCTTCACGCTAATAGAACTGCCTGTCTAGGAGCGGCTTTTCATCGCTTGCATTTGCATGTAGAGTAAAAAGATTTCAATTCTGTTCTGCATCCTGCATCAAAAAGCGAAGGGATCACTGTAAGTATTCTCTACTCAGCATACCATCATCGATTTTTCGTGCATCGGCTTTTCTCGATTTCCCCCTCTGATTTTCTCACTTAAATTAAAAAGGAAATTGGGACTGTCCGATAAGCGTGCTTTGTGGTGGATTAATTAAAGTGATAACTTAACTTAAAATCGGGACTGCTAACAGTATTGACCAAAAAAAAGAATAAAATCTGAAAATTATTTGCGGGAGATTAATCCCCGACCTTGTATTCAGGCTGAGTGAGGGTACCTGAGTGTGTGTGAACACCCTAAGGTAGAGCCCAAATCCCCGTCTTCCATATCACGTTCTAACTAATCCTAGCAAATATCACAAGCCGAATAATTTCAGATTCTGTGACTAGTACCAAGTAGCCTTCGCCTGTCTCAGGTAGATAGGAGCGAAATTGCAGTACTTCGCGACAAGCTGCCAGTAACCCCCCGGGGTGAAGTTCCGGCCTTGTCAGCCTCCGCCTGCTTGCAGGTAGATAGGGGCGTGGTCACTGAATCCATCGGCTTGGGATAGGAGCGAAGAAAGGAAGGAGCGGCGGTATCTTAGACGACAGGATAAACAGGGAAGACGCATCCGGCTCTGAGCCGACTTCCCTCTAGGCCGTGTAATCCTTTCTATTCTTGCTTGAATATCACACTTAAAAACTACAAGATTAATTGGACTCAACTTTGAGTCCTTCACTGTGTTGAGTGTGAACCCAGGGTCTTGGATTTGTCTTGTTGCTTGCTTCAGGTAGGAGTAAAACCCTATCTTCTTCTCGCTTCATTAACATGAGTGATTGGGGAGATCTTGACGCACTATTCACTGATCTCTCTATGAGTCCCCCAAGTAACTCGTCTTTCTCGGTCCGAGCACACCTTAGACCACCCAGGACTCATGACCCTCTTGAGTCCTGGTTCCCTAATGCTCAGGGTGGTTACTCTCAAACCAACCCTTTTATCTCCTCCGAGATTACCGAGGAAGACCATTGCCTCGGTAATCCCTTCCTTGATTCACCCTCTAACACCGATCTTATTTTCCAATCCCCAGAACTAGAGGGCGAAATGCCGCCAAGGATGCCGCCAGATGAGGATCAGATGCGACAAATTCTCAGACGCCTCGCTGAAGCCGAACAGAAAAATGCAGATCTCAAGGCGCGGATGGGACAGATAATTGTAGCTGAAGGGATTGACCGACCAATGGTCGATACTTACAACCCGGCGGAGAACGAGATCCAAAACTGGTTAGCACCTGCAGTTCCCGACCAGGAATTCGAGTTGAAGCCCCACTTCCTTAGCCTGCTGCCGAAGTTTAATGGAAACCTCAGTGAAGAGCCTTACACCTTCCTCCGTGACTTCGAACTAGTGTGCAACAATCTTAGCCATCCCAATGTTGGCCAAGATTATATCCGGCTGAAGGCCACCCCGTTTGCCTTAGGACATAAGGCTGCTCATTGGCTGAAAAACTTAGGGGTGGTATGTACTACCTGGATGCAGTTCAAGGACCTCTTCTTGAAGAAGTTCTACCCTCTCAGTAGAACCAATCAGATGCGAACAAAGATCGCCAGCTTCGCCCAAGGACCCAGCGAACCTTTCCATGAGGCTTGGGACAGGTTCAATGACTTAGTACAGAAATGCCCATGCCACGGCATTTCTAAGGCGATCTTAGTCCAGACCTTGTTCCGTGGTCTAACCCGAGAGATGCAGGGGTTAGTCAGTGCCGCCTGTGGAGGAAGCTATCTGAACAAGAACGAGCACGCTGTATGGAAGATCCTAGAGCAGATGGCAGAAACCGGTAGGTCACAGGCCACAAGGGCCTATCAGTTGTCTCCCTCGATCTTATCCAATGAGACAACTAGAAGGACTGTTGCAGATCTGACTGAGGACCTCATCCCCAGCATGGGGATGATAGCCGACAAGCTTACCATGGTCGAGCAGATCCACAAGAGAGTCGCGGAGATGGAGTCTCTTTCGAGCCTTCCCAAGAAAGTGGAGGAACTCTCTGAAAAGGTAGCTAAGATCAAGCTACCCACCCCTTCTGCACCACCTGTACCTGTACACCGAGTTCGTCTTGTACAGGAACAGGCACCGGGGTCTCAGAGCAGCTGGGATCAGACGTATACCCAGCAGAACCATCATGCACCCCCACCAGTGGTGACAGAATACGAGGAGCCTCCGCCTGTATACGAGATCAACGGGCTTTGGTATAGCCGTGACCCGATAGTCCGGCAAATCGAGATGGGGAAGGATCAACCGCACCTCCCATCCTCAGTCTACCAAGAGACCAGGCCCGTCACAGTCCCGCGATACCAGTCCAGGCCAGAACAGGGGTACCAGCCGCAGCAGCGCACCTACCAGCAGGGGCCAGCACTGTCCCATCAGCAGCAGTATCGGCACGGCCAGCAGGGCCAGTACAGGACCGCAACCACTCAGCAGCCAGCCCAACCCACCGAATTGAAGTCCCTCACCTTGGCGATCCAGACCCTGTCTGATAGGGTCCAACAGATGCAGAATGACTACCTGGACATGAGGATCGACATCAATCGGGTCTCTCGTGCCCAGGACCAACAAATGGCGCCAAGGACTCCAATTCCCGCACAGGTTCAGGCCAACCCGAACAGCGTACACCAGGGCCAGAACCGACCTCGAGATCAGGTATATTATTCAGATAATTATCTATCTGAACATGAGATCCTTTCGTACGATAATGTTAATCATATGTCCCTCAGGAGCGGAAGGACCGTGACCATACCTGATCGGGCACGGGCGCAGAAGGAAGGAGCCTCCGAGAATCTGCCTGAGGAGAATTCGGAGGAAGAAGAGGAGGAGCATCACCACCACCACAGCCAGTGGAAGAAGAGGACATCTGAGTCCTCGAAGCAGCACCCTCGCATCCACCTAGAGTCAGACGGCACCGATGAGCCCGCACCTCCATCTGAGGAGGATCGTCCAGAAGAAGCGGAAGAAGCATCACCGGTCTCGCCCCAGCATTTTCTTTTTGGTCAGAGTCCAAGTCCGAGTCTGTATCAGAGTCATGTCAAAAACTCAGTTCCAGAAGTTAATGAGAATATTTCAGTTCCAGAACCTGATTTGGAGTCAATAATCCCTTTCCCCCGAGCTCTCAAGGGTGGAAAGAAGAAAATCAAAAAAATCCAAAAAGATGACCCTGAGATGGCTGAATTTTGCAATAAACACATCAAGGTCACAATCCCTTTTGACAAGTTCGTGGAAATGACACCTGCATTCCAAAAATACCTTAAGGTGAGATGCACACCTACTAGAGTTAGCAGGAAGACCAAAAGCCGTATTGAGAAACACGTTCTATCAGTAGCCACGACTTGTGCAATAAAGAACTCGTTTCCTCGGAAACGAAGAGACATGGGTGCACACTTTGTAGTGAGTCATGTTGATGACATCGCGTTTGCACGCACTCTCCTGGACAATGGTTCCTCGATCAACTTGATGCCCACAGCCCTTATGAGCGGCTCAATCTCGGACCTCTTAGGAAATCTAGAGCTATTCTGCAGTTTGCTGACAAATCTACTAAGAGGTCCCAAGGAGAGTTAAGGAACATTGTGATCAAAGTCGAGGGGCAAGAATACATGGTGGACTTCACTGTCCTGGATATGGAAACCCCTCGTAATTGGAGAGATTCCCAGATCATTTTAGGTAGGTCCTTCCTCAGAATAGCGGGGGCCTTATTTGATTATAAGAATGGGAAAATTCAGTTCCAAACTCCAGGCGGAGATGAGGAACTTGAGATGAAGCAGACGAGATGGCAAAGACCGGACTCCGAATCCAGCACCGAGTACTCTTCTACCGGAACAGACTGTGAGCATGTAGACGTAGTTGGGTCATGGAGACAGAACCGAGCCAGCATCGATGTGTCCATCTCCTTTGAAGATGATCCAGTGCATGAGTCAGTCTGCGAGATCCTCAGGAACGAGTACAGCTCTGAGCCTGCATCGCCCTACATCTTCGATGACGTAGAGGCCCAGTTGGGCCTGTCAGTCCTTACATCCTTAGGACAATCAGAAGATGAGGATGATGAGTCGGACGAGGCGTTTGCCGATTGCATGGAGACCTTTGACGATCCGACTCCAGAGCCGAGTTTGGTGGCAGCTACTACAGAACATGATCCAGCCACTTCCAACACCGAACCAGATCAGATTGAGCCAGACTTTCTAGACGATCACACTATTCCTGAGCTCAAGCCTTTACCCACAACCCTGAAATATGCCTTCCTTGTGGGCCAAGACAAGAAATTTCCGGTCATTATCAGTTCGCAATTGACCGAGGAGCAGGAATCTCGCTTGCTAGAGATCCTGGAAAAGAACCACAAGGCAATAGGCTGGAGCATTTCCGATCTCCACGGGATAAATCCCGCTCTGTGTTCGCACCATATTTACTTGGAGAACGAAGCCAGACCCTCTCGTGAATTCCAACGCCGATTGAATCCAAATTTACGAGAGGTAGTGAAGAAAGAGATAGAAAAATGGTGCGACGCGGGTTTCCTTTACCCAATCTCTGACTCTAAGTGGGTGGCCCCAATCCATGTTGTCCCGAAAAAGTCGGGAATTCAGACGACCACCAATGAGGACGGAGAGGAGATCGTAACGAGAGTACCCACGTCGTGGCACGTCTGTGTGGATTACAGACGCTTGAATGCCGCGACGAAGAAGGATCATTTCCCCCTACCGTTCATTGATCAGATCCTAGAAAGATTAGCTGGGAAAGAATTCTTCTACTTCCTTGATGGGTTCTCGGGCTACAATCAAGTAACCATAGCTCCGGAGGACCAGGAAAAGACCACGTTTACATGTCCCTTTGGTACCTATGCTTTCAGGCGCATGCCTTTTGGGCTATGCAATGCTCCAGGTACTTTTCAAAGGTGCATGATTGCTGTATTCGCCGAAATGGTCGGCGAATTCCTGGAAGTCTTCATGGATGACTTCTCGATCCACGGCGATTCTTTTGATTCCTGTCTTAGAAATCTGGACCGAGTCCTCAAAAGATGTTGTGAGGTCAATCTGGTGCTCTCCTGGGACAAAAGTCACTTCATGGTGACGGAGGGCATAGTGTTGGGGCATGTCATCTCCAAGAGAGGAATGGAGGTTGACCCTGCCAAGGTGGACGTGATCAGACGTCTCCAGCCACCAACCAACGTAAGGCAGTTGCGGTCGTTCCTCGGGCATGTCGGATTTTATCGAAGATTTATCAAGGATTTTTCTAAGATTGCCCGACCGCTAACTGAGCTTTTAGGCAAAGACACGGAGATTATTGTAGATAACAAATGTCTTGAGGCCTTTAAGCTGTTACAAGGAATGATCATGGACGCACCCATCTTACAAGCCCCAGATTGGTCTCTACCTTTTGAGATCATGACGGACGCCTCAGATTATGCCGTTGGGGCTGTATTGGGACAAAGAAGAGACGGCGTCCCGTTCGCAATTCACTATGCAAGCAAAGTGCTTGATTCTGCCCAGCGTAACTATACAGTTACATAAAAGGAAATGCTTGCGGTAGTGTTTGCCTTGGAAAATTCAGATCTCACTTACTCGGATCCAAGGTAACTGTGTTCACGGACCATACGGCACTACGATACTTGATGGAGAAAAAGGACGCGAAGGCGCGTCTTCTTCGGTGGATTTTACTTATCCAGGAGTTTGATTTGGATATCCGTGATAAACCTGGAAAGAAGAATGTAGTGGCCGATCATCTTTCTCGTCTCGAAGATCTTAATACTTCCAAGGTTTCCCCGATTCGAGACTCCTTCCCTGACGAGTCGATTTTTGTCATCGACTCACTCCCATGGTATGCCAATATCGTGAACTATCTTGTCTCCAAGAAAGTTCCCGAGGATTGGCCCAAGAGCCAAATCGACCGACTAAATTCGGACGCTAGACACTACCATTGGGAGGATCCGATCCTTTTCTTTGAAGGACCGGATTGTGTCTGGAGACGTTGTATTCCTCAGGAGGAATACCAGAGTGTCCTTTCTTTATGCCATAGCTTAGAGGCAGGAGGACACCACTCCGGGAAGAGGACCGTATGGAAGGTACTTCAGTGTGGCTTCTACTGGCCGACTCTGTTTCGCGATGCCACCGCCTTCGCGAAGTCGTGCCCAGTTTGCCAGAGAATGGGAGGAACCGTTGGTTCCAAGGATGAGATGCCAATGCAGCCGGTCATCATTTGTGATGTCTTTGACGCCTGGGGCATCGATTTCATGGGCCCATTCCATGTCAGCCACGGGTTCGAATACATCCTTCTTGCGGTAGACTATCTATCCAGATGGGTGGAGGCTATCCTGACCCGAGCCACAGACAGCAGGACTGTCTATAAATTCATCAGAGAAAACATAATCTCTAGGTTCGGGATCCCCAAAATGATGATATCAGATGGGGGTAGCCACTTCATGAATCGGGAGGTGAAGAAACTCCTGAAGGACTACGGCATCGAACACCGTGTCGCAAGTCCTTACCACCCACAAACCAATGGTATGGCTGAGGTGTCGAATAGGGAGGTGAAAACCATATTGCAAAAGCTTGTCCGCCCGGACAGGAAGGACTGGTCTCAGATCTTAGATCAAGTCCTCTGGGCGTATAGGACGGCTTACAAGACACCGTTAGGCACCTCCCCATTCTGAATGGTATTCGGAAAGCCGTGCCATTTGCCCGCAGAATTAGTGCACAAATCAGAATGGGCAATAAAGAAGGTCAACTGGAACACACACTGGGTCAGAAACAGAGAGACATGGATCTGAATGAGCTTGTGGAAGTCAGAATCCGAGCATACGACAATAGTTTGGTGTACAAGGACAAGGTGAAGCATTGGCATGATAGATATATCAGACGAAAGATCTTTGTTCCTGGACAAAAGGTATGGTTGTTCAATGCTAGGCTGAAGATTTTCCAAGGCAAGTTAAAGTCTAAGTGGACGGGACCATTTGTCGTCCGTACGGTGCATGATAGTGGATGTGTCGAGATCTCAGATCTCGCAGATGATGCACCGACATTCCTAGTAAATGTGCAGCTGTTGAAGCACTTCGTTGAATCCAATGAACAGTTAGTCCATGTGGAGGAGATTGTATTCATGCGCGAGACAGATATATCAGATACATCTCAAGCCGCGTATGAAACCTTGCAGCAATGAACTCCAGCCATCAGCAACATCTTCGAAAGATTCAGACCGACTAATTTGTATATATCATTCTTCCTGTATATCCTATCCTTTACCCCACGATTCTAGTAACCCATCCCATCTCCACATCATCGAGCTATTATCTTGGACTATACTTAGGATGACCAGATCCTAAGTATAGGGGGAAGGGGTCACCCGAGTCGATTCACTGTACATCCTCCAGATCACATTGGTCCTCATACTCATTTCCTACCGATACTTAGGCTGACCTGAGCCTAAGTATAGGGGGGACCGATGCCCGCATTGATACTCACCCACATCTCATCTTTCCCTAGTCTGCCCCATTTCTGATCTTCTTCTGCACTTAGGCTGCCAGAGCCTAAGTATAGGGGGGCGAGACGACTTCTATACTTTCCGTTCCTTTTGGCTCTCCTACGCTTAGCACGAGCTATGTCTTTTTTCTCGCTCTTCGTGCTCTGAGGACATAGCACCCGCTAAGTATAGGGGGCGTGTATATATTACATATATACTTTACCCATATCTCGTACTTTCGCGTATTTTTGTGTAATTACGGGTGGGTAAAAAAAATAAAAAAATAAAAAAATAAAAAAAATGAAAAATATAAAAATAGGCTTCTTATTTACTCTTGCATATCATCTCTGCATAGAAAAATAAAAAGAGTCTTGCATTTTCATAGCATGACATCTCATCTCATCTGCATATCTTTGCATATGCAAAGTGAAAAGCTAGTGGGTTCTGGACCAAGCTATGAGTAGATATTGAGGATGGACTTGATTTGACCTTAATCCACCTAATTTCAGAGGAACCTTATAGGAACTGGAGTTAAGATTTTTTAGATCAAGTGACTTAATTCTTTGAGTCCGCATGTCTATGTTCACATGTCATCTTGATTAGTCTAAGTAGAATATCTCGTGCATATGCATGATTCTTTTAGATAATGACCTAACCTGGACAAGCACTATGCACGTAGCTCTTCATTGATGAGGTGGTGAGGAGGTAGAATCCTTTAGCTTGGAGTAGCGCACGGGTGGAAACATCCGTCCTCCTCTAGGGAGGGTAGTGCGTCTCAACCTAGTCTGGTGGTGTTGACATCTAAGGACAGGATGCTGTGGGTTGCAATAATGCTTCAAAAAAGGGATAGTCTACTGACTCAAGAGGAAAAACTCCTGATGTACATGCTGCTCTTTTCGAAAAAAAAATGCAAAAACTCCAAAAAAATCAGACAGGTTTAAGAAAAAAATAAAATACCTGTCGGAGTATGTATACTAGTAAAGAAATGCAGACAGGTTTATAATGTATTAGAGAGAGTTAAATATAATTTATATTAGTAGATTAATTATTAATGTGTATTGGATACGCATTGTCTAATTAATTGAAAATGTAAATTACATTTTGTTTTGGGTTGTGAATGCGATTCACAATATTCCAATGTCAAGATTGCAATATTCCCAAAATTAATTGAGAATTAATTTTTGGTGAATAATTGTTGGAAAATAAGTTGAGAGAAAAACAAGGAGATATGCAATCCCATGGGAATCCATGGGATTGCTCTCCCCATATGGGAAGAGGGGGGCGGTGATGAATCTGTGATTCATCACTTCAACAGTCAAAAATAGAGCCTTGTTCCCGAGAAAATAGAGGCATATTTCCTTTTATATTGCATAAATAGCACTCATGCATGCAGTCATAAATCATACATTTTAGCAGCTCATTTTGCATTTAAATAAGAAGCCAAAATCCCTTGTAAAATACCCAATCCCTAAAATAACCTCTTCTTTATAATATATACTCCTTAGTTGATAATATAGGGAAGAATGCCAAAAATCACCCTTGTAAAATAGCCAATGTAGCCTGAGAACCCTTGTACACTAAAATACACATAAAGCCCTCATACAAACTCCGAATTAGGTCTACTTACTCTTAGAATACTACATATTAAAAGACCTTCAAAATGAGACTAATTTCATTAAATTTGGAGCTCGTATGAGAAACTTGGGTTTTTGGGCCACTTTGTATACTACATATGTATATTTATGTATCCTTGTATTTATGTATCATATTTGACCTCATCTCCATCTTTGGTCAACATAAAACTTGTAGATCTCATCGAGATCTACAACTTTCATGTTTTGAGTTTTTCCAAATTCGGCTCTCTCTTCTCTCTACACGTGCATCTTATTCCAGCCACTCACAGCAGGCCACGTGGCGCCCTCTGGTTGCGCCACGCGGCCCGCCTCCCATCGCCTCATCCGCCTGCGCCCTCAGCCGTTGGATCTCGCTTCAGATCCAACGGTCCAGCCTTTTCCACGTGCGTTTAAATCCATGGCCGTCAGATCTTCTCTTGCCTTGATCTGCACCGCACATTAGCGCCTTCACCAGGGCCACCCACGTGGCAGCATCTACACCACTTGATCGCATCCCCGATCCTCTGATCTCAGCCGTCTCATTTCCCAGCGAGCCTCGTCCGTTCGATCATCTCTATCTTCTCATCCAGGCCGCCCGCTCGTGCTTCGTCCCCATCTCGCCACGTGGCTCCACCACAGCCCATCATCTACGCGCCCCAGATCTAATCCTACCCGACCAGCTCCCCCTTGATCCCCACCGTTGGATCACACGATCCAACGGTGGAGACCTCGTCTCCTACCTCCAGGCGCCCCTCTCCCCCACGACCCTTGCCTTGCGGGAGGGGCGCTCCCTTCCTATTCTTGGACGCACGTCAGCCACCCTCTTCCACCGCTGACACCCCCACGACGTAACCCACTCATCCCTCTCCCTCGCCAGCTCCCTCACGCTCCACCATCTCCACCATAGTCGCCCCACGTCGACCACCAACCTCGCTACTCCACCAGCCAACCCTCCACCTTCACCTTATAAATACGTCGCCACCGGCAACGTTCAGCGCCATCCGCCACTCCAGAGAGGTTCCTCGAGCTCCGAACGATCCATTAGTGACAGCAATTGGGTGTGTTGTCGAGTGAAGACAAGGTTCGTCTCCGGCGAGATCCACGGCATGCTCGCCGTGTCGCAGCCTCCCTCCGCGAAGCTGCACGAGCTCGGGACCCTACCGATCCCTCGAGCGAAGACCTGGAGCTCAAATCTGAGCTCCATTCCCCAGGTAACCCCCTCCATCATCCTCTGATCTTCTCCTTAATATTTCCTTTGATTTCTCCTAATTTATTAGCCGTCCACCATCACTTTCTCGCTCCACCTTCATCCCTCCGAGCTCCACGACGGAGCACCGGATCTTCGCGCACCATTCCGTTTCCTCAAACACCGCATCTCGACTTTCCCCGACTCTAGCTCCGCCACCTCGGCGGAGCTCGCTCGCCTGACCACTCACACTCCGCCTTAGGCCTCGCCGTTCACGCTACAGACCTCCACGCGCACACACGTGCTTCGACTATACCCCTAACCCCTTGCAGGTCCTCGCTTCTTCACTGGCCGGAGCTTCGCCGGAGCCCCCTTCGAGCTTCTTCGCCATCGAGCTTCAGCGCATCACCACCGCTCCTGAGCCAACCGGAGGCTTCGCCGTATGCTCCCGCATCTTCCGAGCTACTCGAGAGCCTACGAAGAGCTTCATCGACGCCGGGCGACCGAGGCGGAGCAGAGCCAGCCACGTCGGAGCCCCGCCTTCTCCTCCGCAGGTGGCGGAGGACCTTTGGAGACGACGTACAACCACCGTTCGATCATCTTGATCGAACGGTCCGAAGCACGCCACGACAACCGCTACCGGAGCAGCAAAGACCGTAGGATCTCCCTTGATCTCACGATCAGGAGAACGCCACGTCGACTCTTTAAACCCCGATCGACTACCGTTAGATCTCTCCAGATCTGACGGCTTCTGAGCCAGCCATGCGTCTTCATCGCCAACCTTTGGATTGACCTTGATCCAAAGGCCCTCAGGCCGCCACGTCGACGAGTCCGAGCCTCGGCCTCCAAGCCTAGGCTCGGGCTACCGAGGCTCCCCCGAACCTAACTCCGGACCTCCAGAGCGCCCAAGCCTCACTCCAAGCTGCTGCTGCCTTCCGAACCTAGGCCGCCCACGTAAGGAGCACGTGCGTCCTGGGTAAATTGCACAGAGGCCCCTGGAGCTTTCCAAAATTGCAAAGAGTTCCCTGTGAAGCAGACCCCACGTGAGGAGCACGTGCCCTGTGGAGAATTTGCATAGAGTCCCCCACATTATAGGTAATTGCATTTTAGTCCCTGTCTGCATGTTTGTTTATTGAAATTTTAATTTTCCTGTATTGCATTTACACCCCTATGTTTGCACGCATCCCTAGAGTGCATTTTTCATCATTTTGAAATTCTAAAAATTGCATTTTGTTGGAAATTTTGTCCTCTGTCTATTGGTACACGTTCTTTTTTTGTAAGCTCAATTGAATTATTAATGAATTAATTGGTGCATTGTTGACATATTTGCCCAGTGATGCCTTTTGATTTTTAATTAATTCTCTGTGCCTTCAAAAATTATCAAAAATTCCACATTGCTTAAGGACATCATTTTTAACATACCATAAAAATTTCATAGCATTTGCATGCATATCGAGGCCTAAATAAATTGAATAGTGATTTTCTTAAATTAATTTTAATTAATTCATTTCACAGTGAAATTAAGTTCTGTTAATTTTCCCAGGTCCCTTATCATTAGAGCCACCTAAAATAATTTTAGTTCTTGAAGAAATTGTGGTTTGATATTTATTAAAAATTAAATACTGAAAATCACTCTGTCTGTTTATTTAATTCACAGTAAATTCATTTAGTGTCGAAAAATTCCAAAAACATTAGTGTAGGTTCTTTTCATCATAATTAACCATCTGGCCATTTTTCATGATTTTTGACTTCATTTGATACCATAATTAAATAGAACAGTAAATTGGCCTGCATTGTCTGCATAAGTCTGCATAACTCTTAAAAAGACCAAAAAAAATTACTCCTCGAAAATCAACACTTATATAATTGCTCAAATTTATCTAAGGAGACAGATGCCTCCCTGAGATCGACCTTGGACATCCACCAAGTAAAAAAATATTGCCGCTTAAAATTAACTTCACATTAATCGTTAAGTGGTTTTTGATTAACCCCTCGTATCCGACTACAACGAGACATATTAAGTAATTTGGACATTAATGTGACCGAATTAACTAAGGGTGCGGGGCGCTTATCAGGCAGCACCAATTCCTTTATGGAATTGGTGGCCGTCCACTCCTCCCAATAGGAAGGAGGCTCTCAATTGTTTTTTCACTCCTTATTTAGTTGGTTTAATTTGGTATTAATATATATTTGATTTATCAAATATATTTAACAAAATTAAATCACAAGTTGTTGGCTTTTACCAACAACAATCTTGACCATTGGATTGTCATAAATCAATCTCAACCATTGATTTTATATGACACATGGATTGAGATCCATGGATCCCAAAACCCTATAAATAGAGAGGCACTCTTGGCTCTCTCTTTACACATGCTATTGTAGCAAATCTCTCTCTCTCTCTTTCTCTCATACTCGACAACCCTCTCTCCCTCTTCCTCTTGGTGGCCGTCCACCCTAGTGGAGGGAATCGTCGTCGCCCTCGCCTTCGTGCTACCGCTTCGACGCTCTGCGGTTCTCCGTCTACTTCGAGTGCTTCGCCCGCGAAGGAGACATTCGATCTCGTGCGACGAGATCAGGAGCAACTGCGCTTGGATCAACTTCTTGGATTGCGAGGACACCGCAGTTCATCCCCGCGCTCGCAAGCGATCTCTCCGACGATCGGACTTGAGACAGGAGGTCTCTTCTCTTAGAGACTCGATCAACCACGCTTCAAGAGGGTATTGCATTATACTTGCTGTGGTTATAGATGAAACGATCCGAGAATGGTTCTTGGATCATGTGGTTTCATCGAATAAAAATTTTAAATTCCGCTGCACCGAACAACTAGCACGACTAGTCGTTCTTCGTCGTATCCGATACGACGCTCACGCTTCCGTGATGCGCTTGAGGATCTCTCCATATCCTTCAGAATCAAGATGAGCGAATGGGCGAAAAATGTGAAGAGGGGTCTCGTGAGTGTGATGGTCTGGTCGAATGAATGAAACGATGATCGGAGCGGGTCGAATCGGTCGGAGACGGCGATGGGTCGATTTGGGGGTAATCGGAAATTAAAGAAAGATAGGAAGAATCGGGTCTACCTGATGATGGAAGCCTACTGTGGATGAGCTCAGGGGGCTCTGGGTCGTCGCCTCGAAGGGTTGTCGGAACTCCGAGGCTCGGGCGCAGCTCGTGGCGACGCACGGCGGTAGAATGTCGCCAGGATTAGTGGTGCAGACGTCCTCTCCTCTCTTCTACACCACCCTCGTACTGCTGTCACTCAGAGGAAGGGGGTGGAGGTCCTGGGACAAAGGAGTAACACCAAAGATGGCGTGAATTGTGCGGTGGAGCTGGAGCTATATAGTGTGAGGGGTCTGAAAAGAAGGGAGTCGGGCACGCACGTCGATGGCACGGACCCCTAGAATGGAGGTCGGGCGGAGGTCTCGGATCATCAGGCTGCAATTGGAGCATGGGGTTTAGTCGAATGGAAGGCGGATCAGATGGGGAAAAATAGGAGAACTCGGGTCAAAAACCCGATCCGCCTGGAAGGGGGTCCGCGGGGGAGAGTTAACCGGGGGTCAATAATCCCCTGTGGACCAATGGAAATTCAACTTTTATTAATTCTTGATAATTCAATAAAAAATATTAAATGAAGTAATTTCGAAAAACTTAAAACATGAAAATTGTTTATTTATTTTTAAATTATTTTTTAGTGATTTTTATTTATTTTTTTGAAATAAAAATAATGTATTTACAATATAGTATTATTATATATAGGTATATACTATATGGATTTTTTATTTTTAATATTTAATTGTTTATTTTTATACAACTAATCCCATTTTATATTTTATTTATTTATAGAATAAAATTTGGGATAAAAGGGTATTTTTATTTTTATTTTTATTATTTATTTACAAGGGTAAAATAAATACTTTTATTTATATACATACATGGTATATATACTAGGTTGGGAACTCATTTTATTTCATTTTATTTTTATTTTTATGGTTTTTTTTATTTACATCATGAAATATGGGATGAGAAAATATTTTTATTATTTATTTATTTATTTATAAGGGGAAATAAATAGATTTGTGGTTCTATGTACATGGTAGGTATATACAATGATGAAGGGAATTTTTATTTATTTTTATTTTTGTTTTGTTTTTTATAATTTATTTTAATCTAATATTTACAAATATATACAAATAAATACACACCCATTTTTATTTGGAATAAGAGGAAAATAATTTTTATTTATTTATAGGTGTATGTACAAACACATGAGCTTCCCTATCTCTCTCTACTTGGGTTCTTATGCGGTCAGGCCCATGTTGAGCCCTCCCTTGTGATTAGGTCACTCAATATTTATTCTAAATATCTCACTCTTTTTCTTTTATTTCTTTATTCTTTTATTTATGCACAAAAACATGTTAATTATGCATATTTACACAATGCATGCAATTTGACAATTATTGCTATTTACACGAATATACATGTTTTTTGCATAGATTTTGTAGCTAAAATAAAAGAATAAAGAGTGATGAATGGGTATTCATCACCACCCTATACTTAAATTTGCTAGTCCCTTAGCAAACACTTATTTGAAAAATAAGTGAAAATGAAAAAGAAAAAGAACAAGAAAAAGAGGAGAAAATGCATGGATCAACGCTGATTATTAAACTTGCCTTCATTGAATTGAAATATGGAGCTCGATCAGATCTTTGGATTATTAATGTGTCGGAACCTTATTTGGACTTAGGTTTAAAACTTAATAGCCTCTAAGATCCACTAATCTATATTCAAGACTCCTTAACAATCCGGATCAGAACAAGTTTACATACACAAACCCTGAAGACCATGAATCTTTCCTTGTAAAGTGTATGTGAAGTATAGCTCTCCACCTCAGAAGTAGCAACTTGACATCCTCCCCAACAAGGTAACTCTATGACCCTAATCTGGCCACTCTTTCCTCGAGGAGCGGGGGATTCCCTTCTAAGTTCAAGTTCAACCGGCTCAAGAAGAGGGGGAGAAGAGAATGGACCATGGCCAGTGTAGCCATTTATCCCTGGGAGCTCAACCAGTGTAGCTAAGTCTCCCTGCTGCAAGCTACATAAGATGGAACATGAGTCTCAAGCTTTGCTTATTTGCACTATATACATACTCCGGTGGGATTATCATTTTCTACCAGACCCACCACTTTTTTTGGATTTATTTTCTTTTTGCATTTTTTTTTCAAGTTCATATGTACAACATATTTACAAGGTGCAGCATATGTACATAAGAGTTTTTCCTCTTGAGCCAATAGACTATCCCTCTTTTGAAGCATTATTACAACCCACAACTCCTGTCGTTAGACCTCATGGCAACCCGACCAAAATGAGACGCACTTCCTTCACTAAAAGAAGAAGAGAGGTTCCGCCTAAAAGTACTACCCTCATATGCTACCCCAAGTCAAGGAAGACTGCCTCCTCACCACCTCATTCGTAGAGAGCTCGGTGTAAAGTGTGGGTCCAAGTCAAGCCATTGTCTATGTGAGTCATGTGTGTTTTGTTAAGTGCTCTACTTAGGCTCATTGAGATGACATGTGATCATAGTCTAGTGGACTCAAAGAATTAAGTCACCATGGACCTGAAAAGCCTTAACCCTAAGCCCCATAAGGTTCCTCTTGTAAAGAGGTGGATTAAGATCTTAATCAAGCTCTATTTCCCAATTTAATTTCAGGCTAGTTTAAATGTCAACTGTAATCGAGGAAAAAATTATACAAATATATACAAAGATGCTATTTACACAATATTTACACATATGCAAAATTTGTGAAAAATGTTTTGAAACCATGAATGTATGCATGAATGCAAGTTTTGCAAAATATTTACATAAATTTACACAAGGTTTTTGCAAACTTTTGATTTTCAAAACATTTTGGAAAAATTTTGTACTATATACATAATTTTGATATGCACATATTTACACACTATTTACACAAAAAGTTTTTGAAAACATTTTTACAAAAATAATTTGTACAATAGCTATGTATGTGCGAATAAAAGAATGTTTATTTACAAGGGAAATTTTTTAATTTTTATGGATTTTTGGTTTTTAGCCATTTTTATTTATTCACACACTCACACAAAGTGCGAGTTATGGCTAAAGTATATATGAAATATATACACACCCCCTATACTTAGCTCGAACGATGTCCTCAGAGTCAAGAGCGATGAAAAAGACATAACTCGTGCTTAGGATAGGGCAGTGAAAAGGAGGCTATATACAAAGACGAATGAAAGAATAGAAAATCAAGAGTATCTCGGCATTTCCTCCTATACTTAGGATCAAATAATCCTAAGTATAGCTGGCTGTACACAAAGGGAAAACCGAGTGAAGGATGTACAGGGTCTACCCCCCTATACTTAGGGTAAAATATCCATAAATATAGGCAGCAAAAACAGTGGTAAAAATGAATCAAAAGAATACCCGAGAGTCCGACATCCCCCCTATACTTAGGGTAAAGTACACCCTAAGTATAGCATAATCATAAGATGAAAGACTGGATGTGGGACTAAAGAATAGAGTGATATGGACAACTAGATCTATACAAGTCGGAAGAACAGTGATAATCAGGCATGAGATGCAATAGATGTGAGTTAAGAGACCACATCTCACGCAAAGTGAATCGGGGCAACAGTAACGACCCACGGCTCATGATCTAGAAATGGCTTGAGCCATTTGTCATTCACTCGAAAGGTACTCTCAGAAGACAACTCAGATATGTCGATACTCCCATTGTCATGTACCTTTCTCACCAAATATGGTCCCTTCCATTTGATCTGTAGCTTCCCTGGAAATAGACGAAGCCTAGCATCAAACAGCCATACTCTCTGTCTAGACTCAAAATGCTTGTGGCTGATATGAGAATCATGCCACTCCTTCACTCTCTCCTTATATTGTAGGTTGTTTGAGAAGGCGGTATCACGAAGCTCCTCCAAGGAGGCTAACTCTGCCCTCCTCTGATCTCCTACACTATCTGGATCCAAAAGTATATCAGTGACAGCCCAAAGTGACCTATGTCTCAACTCAATGGATAAATGGCACGGCTTGTCATAAACGAGGCGAAAGGGAGATGTGCCCAAAGGTGTCTTGAAAGACGTCCAATATGCCCAAAAGACTGAGTCCAAAAGCTGTGACCAATCCTTTCGGTCAGGGTGGACGACTTTCTACAATATAGTCTTGATCTCCCTGTTCGACACTTCGGCAAGACCATTCATCTGAGGATGGTATGGGGTGGCAACTCGATGGTCTATGCCGAACTCGCTAGCAAGGGCCTTTACCTTGTCGTTGACGAAATACGACCCCCCGTCAAATATCAACACTCGAGGTACCCCGAACCGTGAAATGATATACTTCCTCAAAAATCTGCAAACAGTCGTAGCATCTGCGGTTCGGGTGGGGATGGCCTCAACCCAACGACTAACATAATCTACGACCAACAGAATGTACTCGAATCCCTGAGTCTTAGGGAATGGGCCTATGAAATCGATGCCCCATGTGTCAAAAACCTCACAGAAGTGAATGTGCTACATAGGCATCATATCACGCTGTCCACAAGTGCCCATCCTCTGACAGTCAGTACACCTCTTCACGAACTCATCAGATTCCTTGAAGAGGGTAGGCCACCATAGGCCGGATTGGAGCACTTTTTGTGCCGTTCTCCTCCCAGAGTGATGTCCCCCTGCCTCAAGCTTGTGGCAGTAAGTGAGGACGCTATGGTGCTCCTCCTGAGGAATGCACCTACGCCAGACACTATCCCCTCCTTCATGATAAAGGATGGGATCCTCCCAGTGGTAAAACTTGTCCTTCGCGAGGAAGGACTCAAGTCTCTGCCTGGGCCAATCTTGTGGAAATTTCTTAGCAACAAGAAAGTTCACAATATCGGCATACCACGGGAGAGAGGCGATAGCAAGGATCGCTTCATCTAGGAAGGTCTCACAAATAGGCTCAGTCTGCTCAGAATCCTCAAGATACTCTAATCGGGAGAGATGATCCGCCACCACATTCTTGACTCCAGGCTTATCCTTAATCTCTATGTCAAACTCCTGGAGTAGAAGGATCCATCTGGTCAAACTGGCTTTGGCATCCTTCTTTGCCATGAGGTACCTGATGGCGGTATGGTCAGTGTAAATGGTCACTCTAGATCCGATAATGTAAGATCTGAACTTATCTAGGGCAAAAACTACATCTAGCATCTCCTTCTTAGTGAATGTGTAGTTCCGTTGCACGGCATCCAATGTACAGCTAGCGTAGTGAATGGAAAATGGGACTCCATCCCTCCTCTGTCCCAGCACGACCCCTACGGCAAAATCGGAGGCATCCATCATGATCTCGAATGGGAGAGACCAATCAGGCGGCTGAAAGACATGAGCCTCTACAACACATCTCTTGAGAGTCTCGAACGACGAAAGACACTTGTCATCGATAAGGAACTCGGTGTCTTTCGTCAACAGATCAGTCAACAATTGGGCAATCCTACTGAAATCATGAATGAAGCACCGGTAGAAACCGACGTGCCCCAGGAAAGACCTTAACTACCGCAAGTTGGACGGTGGTGCGAGTATTCTATAGACATCTACCTTGGCCGGATCAACCTCCATGCCACTGTTGGAGATGATATGGCCAAGCATCATCCCTTGAGTCACCATGAAGTGACTCTTCTCCCAAGACAACACAAGGCGAACCTCAATGCATCGCTGAAGGACTTGGTCTAGGCAGTCAAGATAGGAGTCGAATCCGTCACCGTAGACCGAGAAATCAGCCATGAAGACCTCCAATCACTCCCCCACCATGTCCGAAAAGATCGACAGCATGCATCTCTGAAAAGTCGTAGGGGCGTTGCATAGCCCAAGTGGCATGCGTCTGAAGGCGTATGTGCCGAAGGGACAGGTGAAGGTAGTCTTGTCCTGGTCCTCGGACGCGATGGCCACCTGGTTATAGCCGGAGTACCCATCCAAGAAACAGTAATGGATCTTCCCTGCCAATCTCTCAATGATCTGATCTATAAAGGGCAGGGGAAATGATCCTTCTTGGTGGCCTGGTTGAGTCGTCTATAATCCACACAGACCCGCCAAGAAGTGGGTACCCGGGTAGCGATCTCCTCTCCAGACTCGCTGACTACTGTAGTGATGCCCGTCTTCTTGGGCACCACATGTAACAGACTGACCCACTTGGAGTCGGAGATGGGGTAGATAAAATCGGCGCTCAACCTATTCGAGATCACCTTTACGACAACCTCTCTCCGATTCGGGTTCAGCCGCCACTGGAACTCACGTGACGGCTTCGCCTCATCCTCGAGATAGATATGGTGGGAGCACAGGGCCGGACTTATCCCCTGGAGATCGGCTACGCTCCATCCTATTGCATTGCGATTCTTTTCAAGAACCCCCATCAAACGGGATTCCTGCTCTCCAGTCAAATCGGCGGAGATAATGAATGGGTACATCTCACGCTCACCCGCAAGGAACCTATACTTCAGCGATGCAGGAAGTGGCTTCAGCTCTGGACAAGTAGGTGCTGGCGGGTCTGGCCTCTGAAAGCTCTGAGTGAATGCAGCCAAATCCGCATGGGAAAATTGAAACTCTCGCTCACAATCAGAATTTAGAGATGGCTGCTCTGCTGGACTGTCTCTGCTCTGCATGGCATCTACCTCCTCCCTAGCTGTAGGCTCAGTAGAAGTTAGACATGGTATGAGATCATCAAACTATGCCCAATCAACATCTGACTCCGAGGGATCTGTATCATCATCACAAAACAACTCTGTCTCACGTTCAAGAACCGGCTCTGCCGATGGGAAAGTATCCTGGACCGAGAATGCACTCTCCAAGCTCTCCTCTGCTGGCGTCTCTGCATCCGCGGACTCTGAAGGTGAGAGGATGGCCTGTGCGACTGGATCTGCCCAAACTGCCTCATCGTCTGTGATCACAAAATCGCAGTCTTGGTGGATGTCTGGCCCTGCATCTGTCATCTTCTCTGAATCTGTAATCTGCTCTGAGCAATCTGACTCTCTGGCTCTGATGTCCTCGACTGTCTCTATTTGTACACTTTCGCCCTCGACGTGAAAGTATACCTTCCCGCTATCATGGTCGGTCACTGCCTTGGCTGTGGCCAAGAACGGGCGACCTAGAATGATGGGGGTATCGGTCACTGACTCAGGGATCTCCATGTCCAACACAACGAAGTCCACGAGGAATTGCAGGACCTGAATCGTGATGACAACGTCCCTCAACAATCCCTTCGGCCTCTTGACAGATCGATCAGGAAACTGAAGGACTGTCCTGCTCTGTCGTAGAGTGCCCAACTCGAAGCGATCGAGAAGGGCTGCCGGAAGTAGGTTGATCGATGAACCGCTGTCTAATAGAGTGCAGTCGAACCTTTGCTCTCTGATATGGCATCTGAAAGATGGGGCTCCTGAATTGGGCCTCTTGGCAGGAAGACGGTTCTGAATCACGAAACACGTGGCTCTGATCAGCACATGGATTTCAGACTAGTGGTTCCTTGATGGGCCAAAATGAGCGACTAAGGTAAAGTGTGTAAATGGTCGTTGCGACCTCAATTACTCAGCTAGCTCAATCAAGAAAAATATTAGACCACCAAGAGAGATGAAAATCAATCAAAAATACGATAGCGGTCTTGCTATTAGTTTAACCTGGTATAGCGACCAGGGTCGAACACAAGGAGCACGGATTGGCCTTGCGGCCTACGAAGTAGTCAAAAAGGAAATAAAATAAAAGAAGAAAATATTTTTGGTGGTTTTTAATTATTTTATAATTTTTTTTGGATTTTTAATGTGTTAAGAAAATAATAAAAGCAAAGAAACTACACACTTCAGCAATTTATTAAATGCAATAAAAATCAACCAAAAATTCTAACAAAAATATTTTTATGTGTTTTATAATTTTTAGTGTTTTTGGTGAATTTTTGGGATTTTGCTGATATTATTTAATTTTCTAAAAATCAAACAGTGACTGAAAATGTAGGTACTGTCCAACCGAGTTAAAAGGACCTAGATAAAATATCTAGAAGCCCCAAATTAGCTGGGAGGTAATTTTCCTGTAAAGAGAATAAAACAAGGAAAATTTAGGCACCTATATTATTATTTTTGGATTTTTAATTTATTTACTAGAGTTTTTATAAGATTTTGATTGTTTTTTCAATTTTTAGGGGTTTTCAGTAATGACAAATAGCCGAAATTGGCTAGAAAATCAAACACAACAAAATAGACAGTAGACAATTTTTTTGTAATTTTTAAAGGAGTTTTAATATTTTTTTGGGGTTCTTAAAGTTAGACAGTGACAAAAATAGAAGTTTTTGAATTTTTAAAAATATCAAATAAAAACAAAAATGTCCCCAAGAATCCTCGAAAATTTTACACTATGGCAGGAGCCATGTGTCCAATTTTCGTTGTATTTGGAGGTGATTTGCTATTTTATTCAAAAATAAAGAGGGGGCACTGTGCACAAGGACCGATGTGCAAATACCCAGAGTTCTGGGGTTTCTGGTGCAATTAACCCAGCAAAACACGTGCTACGCGCGTGCCTGGGGCACTCAGGGACCCAAATGTAACGAAAATAAGTCCCGAGGGCTATTTGGTAACAGGTACCAAAAGCCCAGTGGCTTATCTGCCAATAACCCAAAAATAAACGCACATGCTCAAATGTTTCACGCACATGGGTATAAATGCAAATAAACAAAAACTTTCATTCATTCATTAACAGTCAGAACTACAGGGGCATAAGATGCAAATAACCTAGAGACTCACGTGTCGATGCACGTGTCAGACCATACACAAGGGCATAAATGCAAATAAAACTAAGCACGAGGTCCTCTATGCAAATATCCCAAAAAATAAACAACTATATTACGTAATTACAGGACAAAATACGAAACAAAATAACAGAGGGGGCCTAAGGGTAATTTACCCTTTATTAATGCGGACCGCTGGATGGACGCCACGTGGTGCTCTGGACGGTGGAGATCAGGTTGCGCTCCAAAGCTTCGCTACTCGGGCAAATCCAGCGGCTGGGGCTACGCCACGTGGTGTATCGAAC
Organism: Ottelia alismoides; assembly: GCA_037367405.1. Taxonomy (NCBI): domain Eukaryota; kingdom Viridiplantae; phylum Streptophyta; class Magnoliopsida; order Alismatales; family Hydrocharitaceae; genus Ottelia; species Ottelia alismoides. The sequence continues at coordinate 755,886 of JAZKJV010011262.1, forward strand.
GATGGTGGCTCTTTGTGGCTAACCCTCGAGCATCGGGTGGTCCAGATCTATCCTCCTCAGATCAAACGATGGCTGCTGCTCCTGAACGGACGGCCTAGATGCAAACTGGAGCTGGAGGTCTGATCGGACGGTGAACGAGGGTCGAGGAAGAACAGTTCGCCGGCGAACTTCGCCGGCCCAAGGTGCGCGCTCCTGACCTCCTCTGCTGCGCCTGAAGATCGGAGAAGCTCCGCGATGACGTTCCACAGCTGCTGGTGAACTCCGATGATCCCGCCGAGCTCTGGAGAACCTCGGCAAGGTCGGCGGAGGGAGAGCTCCTGGCACGAATGACCCAAGCCCTCAGATGGGCTGTGGAGTACCTGCAAAGAAGACCAGGAGACTCGCAGGTCGAGGGCAAACTGCCTCGACCCGGTTAGGCGGGGTGACGGTGAACGGAGGGTCGAAGAGGGCGAGCTCCGGCGAAGGGGGGATGGTGAAGCTCGAATCCCAGCTCCTATGCGAGCTGGGTTGGGTGGAGATATGGAGAAGGTGTGCGGAAGGGAGGCGATGGCTATGGCGAAGCCCGATGATCGATTGGGGGTCGGACGTGGACGGAATCGACGATGGACGTCGGCGGAGCGATTTGGGGGAAATGGGAAATCAAAGAAAAAGAAAGGCCTAAGAGGCTACCTGGGTGGACGAGGAGACTGGGGATGAGCTTGCGCAGCTCTGGGTCGTCGCCTCGAGGAGCGTCTCCCTCCGAGGCTCGAGCTCCTGCTGGTGGCGGAGAAGGCGGCGAAGCTTCGCCGGATCAGTGGTCTCGCTCCCTCTCCTCGCTTCAACAGCACAGGACGCGAGCTGTCACTCTCACGCACACGCTGGAGCTCACTGGGGGTGGAATCGAATGGCCGAAGATGAGAAATGAGGAGGCAGAGCTCGAGCTAAATAGGGGTGCGGGTCCGGCTAGAAGAGGTCGGGTAGGGCGTTGGAGCGCGCGGATCCCGAGGTGAAGGCTCCGGCGAGGGTCTCGGATGCATCATTAAGGAGTCGGACCCGGGGTTTAGGTGGTAGGTGATCGGGTTTAGACGGGCAAAATCCGAGAAACGGGTCGCCCGCGAAGGACCCGTGGGAAGTGGTCCTGGGGGGGGGGGTAGTTGACCGGGCGGTCAACATTCCCAGGACCAGTAGGAAGCGGCCACGTGGCTGGTTTTTGAAAATGAAATTAAGCAAAGAAAATGGCCGAATTAAGGGGAAGTCAAAATATGAAATATTTTTATTTTATTTTTTTCTATTTTTCGAAATAAAAATAAGGTATATACATAGTAGGGTTATATATAGGTATATATACACTATATAGGTTTTTAATTTTTGATTTTTAATTGTTATTTTTATACAATTTCATTCCCATTTTATATTTTATTTATTTATACTATAAAATGAGGAATAAAAAGACATTTTTATTTTATTTTTATTATTTATATACATAGGTGAAATAAATACATATGTACATATATATACATGGTATATTTACAATATATTTTTGTGTTTTTAATTTTGTTATTTTTATTTTGTTTTTGTTTTAATTGTTTTTATTTTATTTATTTACACTATATAACATAGAATATTTACAAAAAATTTGGAGGTTAATTTTATTTATTTATAAGGCTAAATAAATATAAAGGTGGATGGTCTATGTACATGATGAGTGATGTTTTTAGTTTCTTTTTAATTTTTATATTTTTATCTTGTTTTTATACTTATAAATATGTACAAGTATTTACAAACCAATTTGAGTCTATTTTTGTGAGGAAAATATTTTTATTTATTTACATATATATTTACACACATGAGCCCCTATCTCCCTCTACTTTGGCTTTTATGCGGTCAGGCCCATGCTGAGCCCTCCCTTGGGTTAGGTTGCTCAATATTTATTCTAAATATTTCCCTCTTTTACTTTTTAATCTTTATTCTTTTTTTTGCACAAAAACATGCTAATTATAGGTATTTACACAATGCATGCTTTTGGTAATTATTTCTATTTACAACTATATACATGTATTTGCAATGGTTTTTGTAGCTAAAATATAAGAATAAAGAGTGATGAATGAGTATTCATCACCCCCCTATACTTAACTTTGCTAGTCCCTTAGCAAACACTTATTTAAAAAAAAGTGAAAAAGAAATAAAGAAAAAGAAAAAGAGAATGTACATGGATCAAGATTGATTATTAAACTTGCCTTCATTAAATTAAGGTATGGAGCTCGATCAGATCTTTGGATTATTAATTTGTCGGAACCTTATTTGGACTTAAGTCTAAAACTCAACAGCCTCTAAGTTCCACTATTCTATAACCAAGACTTCTCAATGCTCCAGGTCAGAACAAGTCATCAATCACAATCCCTGAAGACCATGAATCTTTTCTTGTCCTGGGAATGTGAGGTCTAAGCTCTCCACCTCAGAAATGGCAACTTGACATCCCTCCCCAACAAGGTAACTCTATGACCTCAATCTGGCCACTCTTTCCTCGAGGAGCGGGGTATTCCCTTCTAAGTTCAAGTTCAACCGGCTCAAGAAGAGGAGGAAGAAGAGAATGGGTCAAGGCCAGTGTAGCCAAGTACCCTTGGGCGCTTGACCAGTGTATCCAAGTCTCCCTGTTGCAAGCTACATCAGGTGGATCATGAAACCAAGCTTTGCTTATTGCACTCTATATACATACTCCGGTGGGATTATCATTTTCTCTCAGACCCACCACTTTTTTGGAGTTATTTTCTTTTTGCATTTTTTTTTCAAGTGCATCTATACAACATATACACGTGCAGCATATATACAAGGAGTTTTTCCTCTTGAGCCAGTAGACTATCCCTCTTTTGAAGCTTTATTGCAACCCACAACTCTCGTCGTTAGACCTCATGGCAACCAGACCAAGTTGAGACGCACTTCCTTCACTAAAAGAAGAAGAGAGGTTCCGCCTAGAAGTACTACCCTCATATGCTACCCCAAGTCAAGGAAGACTGCCTCCTCACCACCTCATCCGTAGAGAGCTCGGTGCATGGTGCTGGTGTCCAAGTAAAGCCATTGTCTATATGAGTCATGTGTTGTTGTTAAGTTCTCTACTTAGGCTCATTGAGATGACATGTGATCATAGCCTAGTGGACTCAAAGAATTAAGTCACCATGGACCAGAAAAGCCTTAAACCTAAGCCCTATAAGGTTCCTCTTAGAAATTAGGTGGATTAAGATCTTAATCAAGCTCCATTTCTCAATTTGATTCTAGTCTAGTTTAAATGTCAACTATCAACCAGAAAAACTATATACATATGTACAAAAAGATGCTATTTACACAAAGTTTACAATCATGCAAAATTTTTGAAAAATGTTTTGAAATCATGTATGGATGATGCATGAAGTGCAAGTTTTGCAAAAAGATATTTACACAAATTTACACAAGATTTTTGCAAACTTTTGATTTTCAAAACATTTTGGAAAAATTTTGTACTATATACATAATTTTGATAAGAAAATATTTACACAAGCTTTACACAAAAGATTTTTGAAATCATTTTTACAAAAATAATTTGTACACTAGCTATTTATGTGCAAATAAAAGAAGTTTATGTACATGAAAATTTTTTAATTTTTGTGATTTTTAGGGTTTTTAGCCATTTTATTTATTAACACACTCACACAAAGTACGAGTTATGGCTAAAGTATATATGAAATATATACACACCCCCCTATACTTAGCTCGAACGATGTCCTCAGAGTCAAGAGCGATGAAGAAGACATAACTCGTGCTAGGTATAGGGAAGTGAAAAGGAAGGCTATATACAAAGATGAATGAATGAAAAGTCAAGAGGGTCTCGGGTCTTCCCCCTATACTTAGGATCAAGTAATCCTAAGTATAGCAGGCTGTATACTAAGGGAAAACCGAGAGGAGAATGTACAGGGTCCACCCCCCCTATACTTAGTGTGAAATATCCCTAAGTATAGGCAGAAAAACAGGGGTAGACAGAAGCAAAAGAAATACCCAAAGGTCTCACATCCCCCCTATACATAGGGTAAAGTGCACCCTAAGTATAGCATAATCACAAGATGAAGAAAGGGATGTGGGACTAAAGAATGTAGTGATATAGACATCTGGATCTATACAAGGAGGAAGATCAGTGAAACTCAGGCGTGAGATGCATTAGATGTGAGTCAAAGACCACATCTCACGCAAAATGAATAGGGGCAAGATCAGCGACCCGCGGCTCATGATCTAGAAATGGCTTGAGCCGCTGGCTGTTCACTCGAAAGGTACTCTCAGAAGACAACTTGGATATATCAATGCTACCGTTTTCGTGTACCTTTCTGACCAAGTAGGGTCCCTTCCATTTGCTCTGTAGCTTCCCTGGAAATAATCGTAGCCTCGCATCAAACAACCATACTCTCTGTCCAATCTCAAAATGCTTGTGGCTGATGTGAGAATCATGCCACTCCTTCACTCTCTCCTTATACTGTAGGCTGTTTGAGAAAGCTGTATCTCTAAGCTCCTCCAAGGCTGCTAACTCTGCCCTCCTCTGGTCTCCTACACCATCTGGATCCATAAGAATATCTGTAACTGCCCATAGTGACCTATGCCTCAACTCAACAGGCAAATGGCACGGCTTGCCATAAACGAGGTGAAAGGGAGATGTGCCCAATGGTGTCTTGAAAGACGTCCTATATGCCCACAAGACCGAGTCCAAAAGCTGTGACCAATCCTTTCGGTCAGGGCGGACGACTTTCTGCAATATAGTCTTGATCTCCTTATTCGACACCTCGTCTAGACCATTCGTCTGTGGATGGTAAGGTGTAGCAACACGATGGTCTATACCGAACTCGCTAGCAAGGGCCTTCACCTGGTCGTTGATGAAATGAGACCCCCATCAGAAATCAGAACTCGTGGAACCCCAAACCGCGTGATGATGTGCTTCCTCAAAAATCTGCAAACTATCCTCGCATCAGCGGCTCGGGCGGGGATATCCTCAACCCAACGACTAACATAATCCACGACCAACAGAATGTACTCAAATCCCTGACTCTTAGGGAATGGACCTATCAAATCGATGCCCCATGCGTCAAAAACCTCACAGAAGTGAATGGGCTGCATCGGCATCATATCACGCTATCCACAAGTGCCCATCCTCTGACAGTCAGTACACCTCTTCACGAACTCATATGAGTCCTTGAAGAGGGTAGGCCACCACAAGCCGGATTGGAGCACCTTCTGTGCCGTTCTCCTCCCAGAATGATGTCCTCCTGCCTCAAGCTTGTGGCAGTAAGTGAGGACGCTATGGTGTTCCTCCTGAGGAATACACCGACGCCAGACGCTATCCCCTCCTTCGTGGTAAAGGATGGGATCCTCCCAGTGGTAGGACATGGCCTTTGCAAGGAAGGTCTTAAGCCTCTGCCTGGGCCAATCTTGTGGGACTTTCCCAACAACGAGAAAGTTCACAATATCGGCATACCACGGGAGTGAGGCGATAGCAAGGATCACCTCATCTGGGAAGGTCTCACGAATGGGATCTATCTGCTCAGACTCCTCAGGCTGCTCTATACGGGAGAGGTGATCCGCCACCACATTCTTGACTCCAGGCTTATCCTTGATCTCAATGTCGAACTCCTGGAGTAGAAGGATCCATCTAGTAAGTCTGGCCTTGGCATCCTTCTTTGCCATGAGGTACCTGATGGAGGTGTGATCTGTGTACAGGGTCACTCTAGATCCAATGATATAAGATCGGAACTTATCTAGGGCGAACACTACGGCTAGCATCTCCTTCTCTGTGACTGTGTAATTCCGATGGGCGGAATCCAATATGCGGCTAGCGTAGTGAATAGCAAACGGGACTCCATCCCTCCTCTGTCCCAGCACTGCCCCCACGGCAAAATCGGAGGCATACGTCATGATCTCGAATGGGAGAGACCAATCAGGCGGCTGGAGGACAGGAGCCTCAATCACACACTGCTGGAGAATCGCAAAAGACGAAAGACACTTGTCATCGACAAGGAACTCGGTGTCTTTCGTCAAGAGGTCAGTCAACGGTCGGGCAATCCTGCTGAAATCATGAATGAATCTCCGATAAAAACCAACGATCCCCAGGAATGACCGTAGCTGCCTCAAGTTGGATGGCGGTGCGAGTTTTCTAATAACATATACCTTGGCCGGATCAACCTCCATGCCCCTGTTGGAGATGATATGGCCAAGCACCGTCCCTTGAGTCACCATGAAGTGACTCTTCTCCCAAGATTGAACCAAATGGTACTCAATACATCGCTGGAGTACTCGGTCTAGACAGTCAAGACATGAGTCGAATCCGTCGCCGTAGACCGAGAAATCGTCCATGTAGACCTCCAAACACTCCCCTACCATGTCTGAAAAGATCGACAACATGCACCTCTGAAAAGTCGCAGGGGCATTGCATAACCCAAATGGCATGCGTCGAAAGGCATATGTACCAAAGGGACAGGTAAAGGTGGTCTTCTTCTGATCCTCAGGAGCGATGGCCACCTGGTTGTAGCCCGAGTACCCATCCAGGAAGCAATAATGGCTCTTCCCTGCCAGTCTCTCAATGATCTGGTCAATAAAAGGCAAGGGGAAATGGTCCTTCTTGGTGGCCTGGTTGAGTCTCCTGTAGTCAACACAGACCCGCTAAGAGGTGGGTACTCGTGTAGCAATCTCCTCTCCCGACTCACTGATCACAGTCGTGATGCCCGTCTTCTTGGGCACCACATGCAAGGGGCTGACCCACTTGGAGTCGGAAATGGGATAAATAAAATCTGCGCTCCACCATTTTGATATTTCCTTCATCACGACCTCTCTCAGGTTGGGGTTCAGCCGCCGCTGGAACTCACGCGACGGCTTCGCCCCCTCCTCGAGATAAATATGGTGGGAGCACACTGATGGACTAATCCCATGGAGATCTGCTACGCTCCATCCGATTGCCTTGCGGTTCTTTTCAAGAACCCCCATCAAACGGGATTCTTGCTCTCCAGTCAGATCGGCGGAGATGATGACTGGGTACATCTCAGGTTCGCCCGCAAGGAACCGATACTTCAGCGAAGTAGGGAGCAGCTTCAGCTCTGGACAGTTGGGTGCTGGCAAATCTGGCCTCGGAAGAAGGTGCGTGAATGCTGCTAAATCTGCCAAATCTGCCTGGGAGAAAGAATACGAGCTCTCGCAAACTTGATCTGGAGGAGGCTGCTCAACTGTGCTGTCTCTGATCTGCTCTGCCTCTACCTCCTCCTCATCTGTAGGCTCAGGTGGACTCAGGTCTGGCATCTGGTCATCACAATCTGCCCAATCAGACTCTGAATCTGAAGGATCTGCATCAAATAAGGTGGCATCAGTACCACCATCAAACAAGGTGGCCTCAGCACCACCATCACTAGAAACCGTGTCGCGGTAAAGAACCGGCTCTACTGCCTCTGTAGTATCCTGGACCAGGGTTATGCTCTCCAAGCTCTCCTCTGCTGTCATCTCTGCATCAGTGGTGTCTGGAAATGAGAGGATGGCCTGTGCTGAAGGGTCTGCCCATGCTGCCTCATCATCTGTGATCACAAAATCACAGTCCTGGTGGATGTCTAGCCCGGCATCTGTCAGCTTCTCTGTATCAGTGCTTGTCTCTGAGCATGCTCTCTCTCTGGCTCTGTAGTCCTCGACCGTCTCTATTTGTATACTCTCCCCCTCGACGTGAAAGTATACCTTCCCGCTATTATGATCAGTCACCGCCTTGGCTGTGGCCAAGAACGGACGACCGAGGATGATGGGGGTATCGGCCACTGAATCAGGGATCTCCATGTCCAACACTATGAAGTCCACGGGGAATTGGAGGCCCTGAATCGTGACGATAACGTCTCGCAACAACCCCTTTGGCCTCTTGACAGATCGATCAGCAAACTGAAGGACTGTCCTGCTCTGTCGAAGAGTGCCCAACTCGAAGCGGTCAAGAAGGGCTGCCGGAAGGAGGTTGATAGACGATCTGCTATCCAATAGAGTCCGGTCGAACCTCTGCTCACTAATCGGACATCTGACATACGGGGCTCCTGAATCTGGCCTCTTGGCCGGCAGACGGTTCTGGATCGCGAAGCACGTGGCTTTCGTCATCACATGAATCTCTGAAGTGTGGTTCCTCCTTCTCCTCCTGACTATAGTCCTATCTCTCAACGATCGCTGAAGAAGGGGGATGTGCTGTAAAGCCTCCTGAAGGGTCAGCTGTATATAGAATCGATCAATCATGCTCTGGTTGAACTCCTCCTGCTCTCTCTTTTTTGGGTCTTTTTCTCTTTTCTTCCCCTTCCCCATCTGAAGGGCTCTAGGGAAGGGGATCACAGGGTCCTTCTCAGATGAAGGACTAGGAATAGGTCTAGACGGCTCGACGGCCGGATCCGCACATACATCAATCACCACAGTGGGACCAGAAGAAACTAAACCTTTTCCTTTATTCACAACAGTGTTCTGAGATACATGAGAATGAGGAAAAACAACTGTCTCTCTACATGATCACCGGTGGCCTCAGTACCACCACGGGCTGGCTCTCCTGGACGTCTCGCGGCCTCAGTACCGCGTGCTGGCTCGGCTACTCTGGTGGCGTCAGTACCACCTCCTCGAACTGGTGAAGCGGCGGCCTCAGTACTGCCGGTGGAATCAACATCCTTGGTGGCATCAGTACCACCATCATCATCATGAGCGGCCTCAGTACCGCTCTCCTCCTCCTCATCTGGCACCCCGGATGTATCCTCGTGGTGTAGCTCAGACGAGGCGCCGCCGTCTGCTGGTGTCCTACCGCTCCTAAGCGTAACAAAATTAGCATCAAAAAGATCCGAAGATGTATCAACAAATGGATCACTAGGAGTGGTGTGCTCAGTGTAAGCTACCTGCTCAAATTTTCGCTTCAGGCTGTTCGGATTCAGCTCTATCTGTGCAGCGATGGCGGCCTTCCCTCTCATCAGGTCCCGCATCTCCTGGCAGAACTCGTCCATCTCCCGTCTAAAGGTAGCCTGCTGGTCCGTGAGGAGGCGGGCTACGTCGTCCAAGGCGGGGCTCTCATGGGAGCCCGACGGGTAGCCTCTCTGGTAATGAGGCTGCTGGAACTGGTGCTGCTGCTGTTGAGAGGGGTAGGAGGAAGGATGCTGCTGCTGGTGTGGCTGGTGAGCCTGCTGCTCACGTCTCCAAGACTGTCCCTGCTGCTGATAGGGACGAGGAACGAAGGATGACGGCTGGTGTGGCTGGTAGGCTGGGGGATGCTGCTGCTGGTGATCCCTCTGCTGACTATACTGGCCTCCCTGGCCAGATGGCTGCTGCTGGGGCTGGGTACCTCCACTCCCCCACCTGAATCCAGGATGGTCTCGTCAGATCCCAGGCTGAGGACGGTCATACCAAATCCTGTTGACATCCATCAACGGCTCTGCATCGAACTGGCCTGGCGGGAGTACTGCCAGAGGCTGATCCGACTAGTATACCACCATCTGCATGTCTGAAGATGGTGGTGACTGGTAAGAGGGCTGCTGCTGCTGGTACGGCTCCACCTGTACAAGGTGAACCTGTCTAGGCTGCTGAAAAGAGCTGGAGCGCTGGGACGAGCTACTGCTGCCGCCGGTATCGCCTCGCGACTGAAGATGGGGCTGTGAAGCTGTCTTTGCCTCCTGGAGGCACATGAGCTGGGTCTTCATGTCGCTCAGAGTCTGTGCCATATGCTCCATCTGCGTGATGCCCTGGCACTGCTTCTTCTCGATCAGCTCCATGCGGTCCCAACTTCTCACTGATGATAACCATATCCGCAGCGGACGACTCTGCCTGTGCTGCCTGCAACTGCGGATGAACTGGATGGACCGGCGTCGACCCGTGCTATCCTCTGGTACTGCACGGATCATGGCTGCTGCTGGGGTCTCCCTGAGTGTACAACCGGGTCTGGGACATCACCATATAGTTCTCGGCCATCTCCTCGTAGTGGCCCAGACCTGGTCGTGATCCTTGGCGAAATAGGACCCGCCACAAGAAGCATTCACCAGGCCTTGGAGCTCTGGTGTCAGCCCGCTGAAGAAGCTCTGCACAAGGTTCGGCTTCGAGATATCATGGTGCAGACATTGGTCAGTAAGCTCAGAAACCTCTCCCATGCCTCATGGAATTGCTCGTTGGGGAGCATGGAGAAGTTGCTGATCAGGGCCCGCGCTGCATTCGTCCGCCCGAGTGGATAGTACTTGTTCAAGTACTCGGTGCGGAGCTGCTCCAAGGTGTAAACGAACTTCCCCAAATGTTTCAGCCAGGTGGATGCTCTGTCTGCTAGGGAGAAGGGGAAGGCCATCATCCGAATCGTATCCTGGTCCACATGGCGGTCGTGGACAGTGCTGCAAATCATCAAGAACTCCTGGAGGTGGAGATCGGGCTCCTCGGTGGCAAGCCCATGAAAACGGGGGAGTAGCTACAGTGTGTTCGAGGGGAACTTAAAGTCCCCCACGATAGCCGGCACCACCACCCAATGATGCATCAGTGTAGATCCGGGGTTATGCAACTCCCGCATCGGTCTCGGTGGTCCTCCTGCCGCGGCGGCTGCTGCTGCGGCGGCGGCGGCGGCTGCTGCTGCCGCTGCGGCTGCTGCGGCTCGTGCTTCTGCATCTGGTCCGTCCTCAGGCTCGCTCTGATCTCTCACTTCTCTGAGTCACTCCAACTCTCTCCTCATCTCAATCATGAAAGCTCCCTGATCCCTCAGCTGCTGCTGCACTGTCGCTAACGAGGCGATCAGGGTGGAGTTGATCGCTCCCTGGTCCATCACAATGTGCTCTGCTCTAGAGTGATCCTCTGAACTACCGGCCATGACGTCTGCAAAATCAAATGAGCCAAACTCAGGTGCTGTCAAATCTGCTATTCTCTCCTCTGGCTCATATCTCTCAGAACCGAAAGAAAGGGGGTCGAGGAGAGAACATGGCGGAATCATACTCGGGCTCGGAGAACTGGTCTCGGCTCTCGCAGGCCAACCTAGATGATTGAGTAGACGTGCCCGAAAGCGGTTGCAGCCAGAGGCTGCCTAAGAGAGCGTCTACCCATCAATCGTGATCTGGTATAGTAGTGCGGATGGGATCTGGAAAAACTATGGTCAAAATGCAAACCCCTCTGTTCACCAACGCAACGCAAGCTGAAGACCGTAAAGGCTCGGTCAAATTATCTTGTCAGTTTTTATTAGGTGAACAAACAGTCTATCAGAGCGCTTACGTGACCTGTTAGGATACCCGATACTACTCCAACCGAATGGCCCACACGGAAGAGTCGGTAGTCAGCTGGGAAATAGCACCGGAGGGCTCTACCTAGGGTGCGGGTCACTCTCTCACGCAAGCAAACCAAACAATGAGGGGGTTGCTCTCCCCAAGACAAATTTTTAGGTGAAGTGCCTTTTAGGGTTAGTAGTCTTAGCCAGTCCCAATTTTATGGTTTTTCTTTTTAATTTTTTCAATAAAAACAAAGGCCTAACAAATTTTTCGGTTCTCCTGGTTATTTAATCCAAAACAGGGGGGAGGAGACGAAAAAGCCGATGCGTGATGAAATCAATGATGCATGCTGAGATAGAAAGCGTACCTTGCCTCCAGCACTCTACATGCAAGTGATCCGCACAAAAATGTAAAGACTGAAATAAAACTACCTAAATGATGCAGCGATAAAAACCGTGTCCTAGATGAGCAAGTCTACTCGCAGAACCGTCTAACTGGTCACCGACCTCCAAGCCAAAGGGTCCGGTCTTGGCCCACCCCTCCTCTGCCCGACAAATCGGGTGTAGGAGAAAGCGCTTTACGGGGTAGGCTGCGGCACGTAAAGCTACAAAGGATATGAAGCAGTTATTTTTATTAATTGATTATTAGTAGGTCCAATTAAGCGCACTATAGGAACATGCAGATAATTAAGTGTGGAGACCCTACTAATTACGGCACAAGCAAGCAGAAAATCCTAAGTCTAGGGCTCGATGAAAAACCGCGTAAACACCGGAAAAGGCAGTAAAAAGAAAAGAAAACAAAACCGCAAAAAAGCCGCGAAAGCACCTAAGGGTCCCCCGAGCACACCGGTGCTCGGCGAAACAGACCCGCTAAGTCAATCAAGTCCAAAGTCTCTGAGTACCTGTATTATTACAATAATAATCAAATGAATGAAAAAATAAATCCTAACTAAACCTCTCCCACTCAACTCTCTCTCGCGCTCTCCTGTGGCTCCGTACAGAAGGGAGCCGCATCCAAGTCCCGCGGTTGCGTCGGCTTCTCGAGATCAGCCGCCTCGGTCCTCGGGCCCTCGCAAGAAACAAAGACTTGTGGTCAGACCAAAATAATCAAATAATACTCATAAGAAAAATAAATGAAACTGAAATGAGGGTATATATGCAAAAATGCAAAATAAAATAAACACTCAAAATAAAACAAAAACAAAAGAAAGAAAAATAAAACAAAATAAAACAAAAATAAAAATATAAATAAAAGCCGCGAAAAGCCGCGAGCTCTGAAAGAGCCGCGAAAAGCCGCGAAAACAAAAACGAAAATAAAATGAAAACTACTAAGCCGTGCTCCCCGGCAACGGCGCCATTCTGATGGGCCAAAATGAGCGACTAAGGTAAAGTATCTAATGGTCATTGCGACCTCAATCACTCAGCTAGCTCAATCAAGAAAAATATTAGACCACCAAGAGAGATGAAAATCAATCAAAAATACGATAGCGGTCTTGCTATTAGTTTAACCTCGTATAGCGACCAGGGTCGAACACAAGGAGCACGGATTGGCCTTGCGGCCTACGAAGTAGTCAAAAAGGAAATAAAATAAAAGAAGAAAATATTTTTGGTGGTTTTTAATTATTTTATATTTTTTTTGGATTTTTAATGTGTTAAGAAAATAATAAAAGCAAAGAAACTACACACTTCAGCAATTTATTAAATGCACTACAAATCAACCAAAAATTCTAACAAAAATATTTTTATGTGTTTTATAATTTTTAGTGTTTTTGGTGAATTTTTGGGATTTTTCTGATATTTATTTAATTTTCTAAAAATCAAACAGTGACTGAAAATGTAGGTATTGTCCAACCGAGCTAAAAGGACTAGATAAAATATCTAGAAGCCCAAAATAGCTGGGAATAAATTTTCCTGTAAAGAGAATAAAACAAGGAAAATTTAGGCACCTATATTATTATTTTTGGATTTTTTAATTTATTTACTAGAATTTTTATAAGCTTTTGAGTGTTTTTCAAATTTTAGGGGTTTTCAGAAATGACAAATAGCCAAAATTGGCTAGAAAATCAAACACAACAAAATAGACAGTTGACAATTATTTTGTAATTTTTAAAGGAGGTTTAATATTTTTTTGGGGTTTTTAAAGTTAGACAGTGACAAAAATAGAAGTTTTTAAATTTTTAAAAATATCAAATAAAAACAAAAATGTCCCCAAGAATCCTCGAAAATTTTACACTATGGCAGGAGCCATGTGTCCAATTTTCGTTGGATTTGGAGGTGATTTGCTATTTTATTCAAAAATAAAGAGGGAGGCACTGTGCACAAGGACCTATGTGCAAATACCCAGAGTTCTGGGGGGTCTGGTGCAATTAACCCAGCAAAAACACGTGCTACGCGCGTGCCTGGGGCACTCAGGGACCCAAATGTAACGAAAATAAGTCCCGAGGGCCTATTTGGTAACAGGTACCAAAAGCCTAGGGGCTTATCTGCAAATAACCCAAAAATATACGCACATGCTCAAATGTTTCACGCACAGGGGTATAAATGCAAATAAACAAAAACTTTCATTCATTCTTAACAGTCAGAACTACAGGGGCATAAGATGCAAATAACCTAGAGACTCACGTGTCGATGCACGTGTCAGACCATATACAGGGGCATAAATGCAATAAAACTAAGCACGAGGTCATCTATGCAAATATCCCAAAAACTAAACAACTATATTACGTAATTACAGGACTAAATACGAAACAAAATAACAGAAGGGGCCTAAGGGTAATTTACCCTTTATTAATGCGGACCGCTGGATGGACGCCACGTGGTGCTCTGGACGGTGGAGATCCGGTGGCACTCCAAAGCTTCGCTACTCGGGCAAATCCAGCGGCTGGGGCTACGCCACGTGGTGCATCGAACGATGGTGGCTCTCTGTGGCTAACCCTCAAGCATCGGGCGGTCCATATCTATCCTCCTCAGATCAAACGGTGGCTGCTCCTGAACGGACGACCTAGATGCAAACTGGAGCTGGAGGTCTGATCGGACGGTGAACGAGGGTCGAGGAAGAACAGTTCGCCAGCGAACTTCGCCGGCCCAAGGTGCGCGCTCTTGACCTCCTCTGCTGCGCCTGAAGATCGGAGAAGCTCCGCGATGACGTTCCGTAGCTGCTGGTGAACTTCGATGATCCCGCCGAGCTCTGGAGAACCCCGGCAAGGTCGGCGAAGGGAGAGCTCCTGGCCCCAATGACCCAAGCCCTCAGATGGGTTGGGGAGTACATGCAAAGAAGACCAGGAGACTCGCGGGTCGAGGGCAAACTGCCTCGACCCAGTTAGGCGGGGTGACGGTGAACGGAGGGTCGAAGTCGACGAGTTCCGATGAAGGGGGGACGGTGAAGCTCGAATCCCAGCTCCTGTGCGAGCTGGGTTGGGTGGAGATATGGAGAAGGTGCGCGGAAGGGAGGCGATGGCTATGACGAAGCCCGATGATCGATTGGGGGTCGGACGTGGACGGAATCGACGATGGACGGCGGCGGAGCGATTTGGGGGAAATGGGAAATCAAAGAAAAAGATAGGCCTAAGAGGCTACCTGGGTGGACGAGGAGACTGGGGATGTGCTTGCGCAGCTCTGGGTCGTCGCCTCGAGGAGCGTCTCCCTCCGAGGCTCGAGCTCCTGCTGGTGGCGGAGCAAGGCGGCGAAGCTTCGCCGGATCAGTGGTCTCGCTCCCTCTCTTCGCTTCAACAGCACAGGATGCGAGCTGTCACTCTCACGCACACGCTGGAGCTCACTGGGGGTGGAATAGAATGGCCAAAATGAGAAATGAGGAGGCGGAGCTCGAGCTAAATATGGGTGCGGGTCCGGATAGAAGAGGTCGGGTAGGGCGTTGGAGCACGCGGATCCCGAGGTGAAGGCTCCGGCGAGGGTCTCGGATGCATCATTAAGGAGTCGGACCCGGGGTTTAGGTGGTAGGCGATAGGGTTTAGACGGGGAAAATCCGAGAAACGGGTCGCCCGCTAAGGACCCGTGGGAAGTGGTCCTGGGGGGGGTAGTTGATCGGGCGGTCAACATTCCCAGGACCAGTAGGAAGCGGCCACGTGGCTGGTTTTTGAAAATGAAATTAAGCAAAGAAAATGGCTGAATTAAGGGGAAGTCAAAATATAAAATATTTTTATTTTATTTTTTTCTTTTTTTTAGTGATTTTTAATTAATTTTTCAAAATAAAAATAAGGTATATACATAGTAGGGTTATATATAGGTATATATACACTATATAGGTTTTTAATTTTTGATTTTTAATTGTTATTTTTATACAATTTCATTCCCATTTTATATTTTATTTATTTATATAATAAAATGAGGAATAAAAAGACATTTTTATTTTATTTTTTTTATTTATATACATAGGTGAAATAAATACATATGTACATATATATACATGGTATATTTACAATATATTTTTGTGTTTTTAATTTTGTTATTTTTATTTTGTTTTTGTTTTAATTGTTTTTATTTTATTTATTTACACTATATAACATAGAATATTTACAAAAATTATGGAGGTTAATTTTATTTATTTATAAGGCTAAATAAATATAAAGGTGGATGGTCTATGTACGTGATGAGTGATGTTTTTAGTTTCTTTTTAATTTTTATATTTTTATCTTGTTTTTATACTTATAAATATGTACAAGTATTTACAAACCAATTTGAGTCTATTTTTGTGAGGAAAATATTTTTATTTATTTACATATATATTTAAACACATGAGCCCCTATCTCCCTCTACTTTGGCTTTTATGCGGTCAGGCCCATGCTGAGCCCTCCCTTGAGTTAGGTTGCTCAATATTTATTCTAAATATTTCCCTCTTTTTCTTTTTAATCTTTATTCTTTTATTTTTGCACAAAAACATGCTAATTATAGGTATTTACACAATGCATGCTTTTGGTAATTATTTCTATTTACAACTATATACATGTATTTGCAAAGGTTTTTGTAGCTAAAATATAAGAATAAAGAGTGATGAATGAGTATTCATCATTCCTCCTCTTCCTCCTAACTGTGGTCCTGTCTGAGTGATATCTGGAGTAGAGGGATGTCCTGCAAAGCCTCCTGAAGAGTCAGCTGAATGTTGAGTCGGTCCATCATCTGCTGGCTGAACTCTTCCTGCTGCCTCTTTTTTGGATTTTCGATTTTCTTCCCCTTCCCCATATGGAGTGCTCTAGGGAAGGGGATCATAGGGTCCTTCTCAGATGAAGGACTAGGAAAGGGTCTAGGCTGCTCAAGTCTGACAGAATCCACACATACATCAAGCACCACAGGTGGATCAGAAGAAAATAAACCCTTTCCTTTATTGCCAGAAGTGTCCTGAGATACTAAACAAAAGGAAAGACTACAGGACTATCAGAAGTAAAAATGGTGGCATCAGCACCACCCTCGGCATGTCGACTCGCGACATCAGCACCGTGCTCTGGCTCGACAACAATGGTGTCCTCAGTACCACCTCCTCCAACTGGTAAAGCGACAGCATCAGTACCGTCGGTGGAATTAGCATCCATGGTGGCGTCAGCACCACCGTCATCATCTCTCGTGGCATCAGTACCGCGCTCATCCTCGCCTGGCGCTCTGGAAGTGTCCTCGGGGTGTCGCTTAAACGAGGCGCTGCCTGCTGGCATCCTACCGCTCCTATGTACGACAAAGTCAATATCAAACAGATATGCAACATATCACCAAAAGAATCACTCGGAGTGGCATACTTTGTGAAATCTACCTGCTCAGACTTTCTCTTGAGGTTGTTTGGGTTGGGCTCGATCTGGGCAGGTATGGCGGCCTTCCCTTTCACAATCTCCCGCATCTCCTGGCGGAACTCATTCATCTCCCGTCTGAAAGTAGCCTGCTGGTCGGTCAGGAGGCGGGCTATGTTGTCTAAGGCGGGTTCTCATAGGATGGCCCATGAGAACCTGACGGGTGGCCTCGCTGGTAGTGAGGCTGCTGTTGCTGCTGGTGCTGCGGGTGAGAGGGGTATGAGTGGGGATGATACTGCTGCTGCTGAGGTTGATCTTGCCTCCAAGAATGTCCCTGCTGATAGGGACAAGGACCATACTGGGATGACTGCTGCTGCTGCTGGTACACTAGGGGCTGCTGCTGCTGGTGGTCTCTCTGATGGCCATACTGGCCACTCTGAACTGGAGGCTGCTGCTGGGAACTGGCACCTCCGGTGGACCAACGGAATCCGGGATGATCTCGTCGGATACCGGGCTGGGGGTGGTCGTATCGAATCCCTTGACGTTCATCAACGGCTCCTGCTCATAGGTGGTTGGTGGGAGTACAGCCAGAGGCTGATCCGGCTGGTAAACCACCATCTGAGTGTTTGGGGATGGTGGTGACTGGTAGCAAGGATGCGGCTGCTGGTACGGCTCCGCCTGTACAAGATGGACCTGTCTAGGCTGGCTGGAGCTGGAGCGCTGGGACGAGCTGCCGGTGCCACTCGGATCTCCTCGTGCCTGAAGATGGGGTTGAGAAGCCGTCTGTGCCTCCTGGAGACATATGAGCTGTGTCTTCAGGTCACTCAGTGTCTGTGCCAACTGCTCCATCTGCGTGATACCCTGGCACTGATTATTCTCTATAATCTCCATCCGG
This sequence comes from Ottelia alismoides, assembly GCA_037367405.1. Lineage (NCBI taxonomy): Eukaryota > Viridiplantae > Streptophyta > Magnoliopsida > Alismatales > Hydrocharitaceae > Ottelia > Ottelia alismoides. Next base: position 773,707 of record JAZKJV010011262.1, read on the forward strand.
TCCATCTTCTCGCTGATAATACCCATGTCGACAGTTGTGGACTCGGCCTGTGCTGCTGCCGCTGTAGAAGTGGAAGGACCGGTGTCGACCCGTGCAATCCTCTGGTACTGCATGGTCTGTGGCTGGGGGTGTCCTTGTGTGTAGAGTCGGTCTGGGACATCACCGTGCAGTTCTTAGCCATCTCCTCGTAGATGGCCCAGACCTGATCCTCGTCTTTAGCGAAGTAGGACCTGCCACATGAAGCATTCACCAGGCCCTGCAGATCTAGTGTCAGCCCGCAGAAGAAGCTCTGAACTAGGTTCGGCTTCGAAATCTCGTGGTGCGGGCATCTATCAGTCAACTCTCTGAACCACTCCCATGCCTCGTGGAATTGCTCATTAGGGAGCATGGAGAAGTTGCTTATCAGGGCCCTCGCTGCATTCGTCTTCCCGAGTGGATAGTACTTGTTCAAGTACTCGGTGCAGAGATGCTCCCAGGTGTACACAAACATCCCCAAGTGCTTCAGCCAGGTGGATTCTCTATCAGCCAGTGAGAAGGGGAAGGCAATCATACGGATGGTATCCTCGTCCACCTGTCTTTCGTGGACGGTGATGCATATCATCAGCAACTCCTGAAGGTGAAGATGGGGCTCCTTAGTGGCGAGCCCATGGAACCGGGGAAGAAGCTGCAAGGTGTTCGGGGGGAACTTGAAGTCCCCCACGATAGCTGGTAGTACGACCCAACGATGCGTCAAAGTCGATCCGGGGTTGTGCAACTCCCGCATCGGTCTCGGCTGGTCTGGTGCTGCCGCTGCTGCGGCGGCTGCTGCTGCTGCAGCTACGGCTGCTGCAGCTGCTGCTGCATCGTCGGGTCTCCTCGGTCCGTCTCCTGGCTCGCGCTGATTGCGGGCTGCTCTCATCTACTCCATCTACTCCATCTCATGCCTCATCTCTATCATGAATGCACCCTGATCCCTCAACTGCTGCTGCACTGTCTCTAAGGAGGCAATCAGGGTGGAGTTGATCGCACCCTGGTCCAAGATGAACGTCTGCTCTGTTCAGGGACCTCCGGTGCGATCGTCACTGCTGCCGGCCATGGTCTCTGCAAAGGCAAAAGACCCAAACTCAGGTGCCGATAAATCATCTGATTGTGGTCTCTCATCTGGCACTGCATCTCAGGAATGGTAGAAGGGTGGTCGAGGGGGAATAGGGAGGAGTCGAACTCGGGTTCGGAGAGCGGGTCTCGGCTCTTGCGAACCAACCTAGATGAATGGGCTGGAGTGCTGGAAAGCAGTGCAGCCGAAGGCTGCCTAAGGGACCTCCTGCCCATCATCTTGATCTGGTGAGTCGGGCGGATGGGATCTGGAAACAAATATGATCAGCAAACAAACCCCTGATTCACCTACTCAACGCGAGCTGAAGACCGTAAGAGTTTGGTCAATTATCTTGTCAGTTTTTATTAGGTGATCAAGTTAAGATAGCAGAGCGATTACGTGACTTGTTGGGAATCTGGTTCCCCCAGGAGACTGGCCCGATCCCGAACTAGATCTTTCCCAGCCAGTACAAGCTGCGGACCGTTTACCGGCTACCCGATCGGCTCGCTCTGTTAAGGATATCGCGGCCCACTTTACCGGAGACCGGAGCGATCCTCACCGTAGAACGACTAGCCCAGAAGCAGTAGTCTGAAAGGGGTCCAGATGTGGCTCTATCCTAGGGTGCGGGTCACAATCTCGCACATGCAAACCAGACAAGGAGGGGGTTGCTCTCCCCAAGACAAATTTTTCTGCTGAATGTCTTTTAGGGTCAAATATGGTTAACAGTCCCAATTTTATGGTTTGAATTTTAAGTTATTTTTCAATAACAAACAATCGCCTAACGAATTTTTCGGTTCTCCTTGTTATTTAATTCCAAAAACAGGGGGGGAGAAGTCGAAAAAGACGATGCGCGAGAAATCAATGATGCATGTAGAGTAAGAAATGCGTACCGGACTCCAACAGTCTACACACAATATGATCCACGCATAATTGAAAGACAGGAATAAAACTACCTAAATGATGCAGGCGGAAATCCGAGCCCTAACAAGCAGTTCTACTCGAAAGAACAATGGCTAAGTGGTCACTCAAGAGGGGTCGGTGTCCGGTCTCGGATGCAGATCGGTGCCCGCCACAACGGGTCCTGCCAACACTGTATACGACCTCTAGCGGCGAGTGACCCCTCAGGTGAACAAATAGTCTTTTTATTAAGTTTTTTTTATTTTGGTCCAATTAACGGTCTATAGGTATAGGCAAGGTTATTAGGTGTGTGGACTGTACTGTTTACAACACAATCAAGCAAAAATCCTAAGCTAAGGCTGAAATCCACGAGAAACTGAATAGGCAGCAAATAAATGACAAAAACTGCGTAAAAAGCCGCGAAAAATCGAGGGGTCCCCCCAGCACACCGGTGCTCGGCGATACAGACCCCGAGAGTCTAAGTGTCTGAGTCTGTCCTGTCCCTGTATTTTTACAACAGTTCAAATAAGCAGGAAATAAACCTAATCTAAACTATCTACTACTCTCGTACTCTGCTGCCTCCTCGCGCTCTCCTGCGGCTCCGTGCAGAAGGGAGTCGCCTCCGATTTCCGTGGTTGTGTCTGCTCCTCGAGAGGAGCTGCCTCAGTCCTCAGGCCCTCGCAAGTAAACAACAAAGTGTCACAGACCAAGTAAATAAACCAATTAAAATAAAACTGGGTATATGTGCAAAAATGGGAAATAAAAATAAACACTCAAAACAATCAAAAACAAAATAAAAGAAAATAAAAATAAAAGAAAAATGAAAAGCCGCAAAAAGCCGCAGACGAAGAAAAAGCTGTGGAAAGACGCAAAAAATCAAAAGAAAATAAATTGAAAACAGAAGCGACTACTAAGCCCTGCTCCCGGCAACGGCGCCATTCTGATGTGTCGAAAAAACTATCAATCCGGATAAGATAAAAATAATCGCTCTCGAGTCGTTGCAACCAGGATCAACAGAGATCTCAGCTCAATCAAGAAGAATAAAGAGCAAACCACCAATCAACAAGATAAAATAATAAAAGCATAAATAGTGGCCATAGCTATGAGATTAGCCTGGTGTAGCACCCAGGGTCGGACTCAGGGAGCACGGGTTGGCCTCGCAGCCTATGAAGTAGTCTAAAAGCCAAATAATATTTAAACAAGTATTTTTGGTGGTTTTTAAATATTTTTATATTTTTTTGGATTTTAATAATGAAAGAAAATAAGAAAAAGACAAAAACAATCACATAAAACAAATTATTAAAAAACTTTAAAAAGCTCCAAAATTTCAAACAAAAATATTTTTATATTTTATAAGTTTTTTACTATTTTTGGTGATTTTTTGAGATTTTTAAGTAATTTTCTAAAAATCAAAGAAGGCAGAAACACAAGCAAACTATCCAGTAAGGCTTGAAAGGACCAAGAAAAATATCCAATGGTCCCGTAATAGCTTGGAGGTAATTTTATGAAAAGTATAAATAAGGAAAATTCAGAAAAAAGAGTTTATTAATTTTTGAGTTTTCTATAATTTTTTAGAATTTTTATGAGTTTTTAAGTGTTTTCTAATTTTTAGGGTTTTTATAAGTCCAAAAATAGCCAAATTTGCATAGAAATTCAAACACACAAAAACAAATAAAATTTAATTTTCTTAGAATTTTTAAAAGGGTTTTAATATTTTTTTATGATTTTCTAATCTGTACAGAGGCAAAGTGGCTGTTTTTAAATTTTTAAAAATACCAAAATACCTCAAAAATGTAACAAATTTTTGGTAAAAATTTTACACAGCGGCAGGAGCCACGTATCTAATTTTCACTCGATTTGAACTTAAATTGATATTTTAATTAATTAGCACAAGGTCTCACAGTGCACAAGGACCTATACGTAATAAAAAATATTTGCAGGGGCTGAAAAGTAACAAATCCAGAAAGTTGAGGGTGCCTCGTGCAAAAATTTCAAGAACGCACGCGCACTGCACGTGTTCTGGGCACAGAGGGACCGAAATGTAAGAAAACTTAGTTCCAAGGGCTTATTAGCAACACGTGCTAAAAGCCTAGGGAATAAGTTGCAAAATACCCAAAGAATTCAGCACATGTTGAATAAAAACATTCACAGGGGCATGGATGCAAATATCAGAAAATATATTTCATTCAGTAACTCATAAAAACATCAGCCCATACAATGCAATTTCTCCAAAAATTCATGTGACGAAGCACGTGTCTCACACAAACAGGGATGAAAATGCAAATACAAGAAAGGTTCAGGTCCTAAGTGCAATTGTTCAAAAATAAAAACAACTTAAATAAATATTTACAGGACTGACAAGTAAATGCGATAAAATAAGGGGCCTAAGAACAATTTACCCCTTTATTATTGGACGGCTGAAGGCGTGCCACGTGGCTGATCCGACGGCTGCTAAGCGAGGGCACCCCTTCAGTGGATCAACGGTCACGACCGCGCCTCTGATAGATCTGACGGTGGCTGGCTCCTCGCATGTGGACGCTCGAGATCAAATCTGGGCGAGTGGGCACGATCAAACGGTGAGGACATATGCTCCAAGAACTGGACGCCGGCGAAGTTTGCCGGCCAAATGTGCACGCTGGGGTCCTCCTCTGCTGCTGCTGAGATGTGGAATAGCTTCACCTAGGCGCTCCGCAGCTAATGAGCCCCTCCGATGAGGCCGGGAAGCTCCGAGGAGCTCCGGCGAGGAAGGCGGAACTCGGCCTCTGTGCTCGAACCTTCGACCTCCAGATGAGGTCCCTTTGACCTGCTAAATCGCACGAGAGAACTCCTGAGTTGAGGGCAAACTGCCTCGACCCGGTTAGGGGTGGTGTGGGTGGCTAGATGGGTCGCGGCGAGGACCTCCGGTGAGGCAACGGCGAGGGAGGTCGAGTTCTTGATTCCGGGTCGAATCAAGAAGAGCGAATGGGCGAAGAACGTGAGGAGGGGTCTCGTGAGTGTGATGGTCGGTTCGGATGAATGAAACGATGATCGGAGCGAGTGGAATCGGTCGGAGACGGCGATGGGTCGATTTGGGGGTAATCGGAAATTAAAGAAAGATAGGAAGAATCGGGTCTACCTGATGACGGAAGCTGACTGGGGATGAGCTCAGGGGGCTCTGGGTCGTCGCCTCAAAGGGTTGTCGGAACCCGAGGCTCGGGTGCAACTTGTGGCGACGCACGACGACAGAATGTCGCCGGATCAGTGGTGCAGACGTCCTCTCCTCTCTTCGACACTACCCACGCACTGCTGTCACTCAAAGGAAGGGGATGGAGTTCCTTGGACGAAGGAGTAGCGCCAAAGATGGCGTGAATTGTGCGACAGAGATGGAGCTATAAAGTGTGAGGGGTCCGAAAAGAAGGGAGTCGGGCACGCACGTCGATGCACGGACCCCTAGAATGGAGGTCGGGCAGAGGTCTCGGATCATCAGGCAGCAATTGGATCCTGGGGTTTAGTCGAATGAAAGGCAGATCAGATAGGGAAAAATAGGAGAACTCGGGTCAAAAACCCGATCCGCCTGGAAGGGGGTCCGCGGGGGAGAGTTGACCGGGGGTCAACAATCCCCCGTGGACCAATGGAAATTCAACTTTTATTTATTCTTTGATAATTCAATAAAAAATATTAAATGAATTAATTTCGAAAAACTTGAAACATGAAATTTGTTTATTTATTTGTTATATTATTTTTTAGTGATTATTATATATAGGTATATACAATATGGATTTTTTATTTTTAATTTTTAATTGTTTATTTTTATACAATATTCCCATTTTATATTTTATTTATTTATAGAATAAAATTTGGGATAAAAGGGTATTTTTATTTTATTTTTATTATTTATTTACAAGGGTAAAATAAATACTTTTATTTATATACATACATGGTATATATACAAGGTTGGGAATTGATTTTATTTTATTTCTTTTTATTTTATTTTTATTTTTATGGTTTTTATTTTATTTATTTACATCATGAAATATGGGATGAGAAAATATTTTTATTGGATTTTTATTTATTTATTTATTTATAAGTGGAAATAAATAGATTTGTGGTTCTATGTACATTGTAGGTATATACAATGATGAAGGGAATTTTTATTTATTTTTATTTTTGTTTTGTTTTTCCTAATTTATTTTAATATAATATTTACAAATATATACAAATAAATACACACCCATTTTTATTTGGAATAAGAGGAAAATAATTTTTATTTATTTATAGGTGTATGTACAAACACATGAGCTTTCCTATCTCTCTCTACTTGGGTTTTTATGCGGTCAGGCCCATGCCGAGCCCTCCCTTGGGATTAGGTCGCTCAATATTTATTCTAAATATCTCCCTATTTTTCTTTTATTTCTTTATTCTTTTATTTATGCACAAAAACATGCTAATTATGCATATTTACACAATGCATGCAATTTGACAAGTATTGCTATTTACAAGAATATACATGTGTTTTGCATAGGTTTTATAGCTAAAATAAAAGAATAAAGAGTGATTTATGGGTATTCATCGCCGTATACGGCCTTACTCTTTCGAGTAGCAAAGAGCCCGATCACGATGCACTTGATACATGAGCTATTAATTCAGACATGCGTCTCCTACATACAATCCTTGGCGATGGAACTCTTCGCCTTGATGGGAGACCATGAATGTCACTTATGTGACCTCCATTTCATATTCAAATTCTAATTAATCATTATGAATCATATTCATTACGATTAATTCTTCCAAGGGAAATAACAACTCTACTCATAATAGAATGTTTTAATTTTATAATTGGATTCCAATTAATCTAATCATATTAAGTTAATGATCCAATTAATATCCAACAAACATTCTTTATTGTTACTTGAATTATGGTATTATCTCAAATACATATTATTTCTAATTTTCATAATTAGAAAATACATCATTATTTCTCAAGCATTATATCAACCCTACCCGATGTCATGGCCAGCACCGACTGTAGTGGGACAGACCGCAGACTGTGCAACCTGCTACCCCAATGCTCCCCGACTAGACACCATATCTGCCTCGGGAAAGGATAATGCAAAATAGATCACTTTGTACTTGAGATCAAGCTTGCAAAAGTTGGCCGACTAGGCCGACTAGTCGAGTCGGGGGGGGTGTAGCCGACTCGACTAGGCCTAGTCGGCCTTTAGTCAGTCCACCCGACTAGTCGGCCTAGTCGGCCGACTAATCGGTCGACTTTTACAACAACGTTTTTTTATTTTTTTTAGTTTTTCAGTTTTTTTAAAAGCAAATATATTCTATCATGCTTAATTTTATATTTAAAGTCAACTACTTCTTTTGTTTCATCAATATGGTATATAAAATATACAAATATATGTATATATATAAGAATATATGTATAAAAAATGATTTATATATTTAAAATAATTAAAAAATTCAAAACCGACTAATGACCGACTAGTCGCCCGACTGCCGACTAATCCTTAGTAGGTGACCCTACCGTCCGAGTACCGACTACCACTTTCCGCAACCTTGCTTGAGATGATAATCTGTTTTTCAACCGAAGCTATACCATACATGATAATAATCAAAACATATTTGATTAACATTATAAGGAGATTTGCTAAACAAATTCTAAATCCTATTCAAGCAACTTTGTTTGTTGGAAAGTTCATGTAACCAATTGTGATCTAGATCATATCTAATCTATTATTGGTCAAGGCCTTGTAATTTAAAGAAATAATTATCATAAAATATTTCACAAATATTTATCCATAGTTATTCCAAGAAACTGAACCATCTAATTTCACTAATTGATTTAATGACAATCACAAGGTTCCTGATTAGGAAAGTAATTTTCAACAGTGACCCTCACTAAAATTAGCATAACTCAATAAATTTACATCCAAATTAAGCAAAGTAAGTTTCCAAAGTTTGCTAATTTGATTTATGATAGAACCCAAGTGATTTGCACGCATTTCTAGTTGTTTCAAAACAGCAATTAACTCCTTCATTACGTCAAGATTCACAGTCCCTGAAACGGTGGATACATGTTAACTAAAATGATCATAACCTTAGCATTCAGATTCCAAATCATGCTAACTCAAATCCCACGATTTACATAATTAACGGGGAACATAATACAAGTGATTATTTTGTGTTTAAACATTTTAAACCAGGCCGAAATTATGCGCTAAACAGAGATGCGAAATTGAAATGCGATAAAACTTTCGCAAACCCTAACGAACCCAAGTCTTCCTTGGTTCACGGATCACATCCAAAACCTCTGACATAAGGTTCTCATACCACTTGAAGGATATGGTGAGATCCTTAAGCGCATCACGGAAGTATGAGGATCGCATCTTACACGATCGGGAGCGAGTGCTCGCTCTAGTTGCTCGAGGCAATGGAATTTAAAAAAATTTTCATGTTATAAAACCACATGATCCAAGAACACTTCTCGGATCATTTCATCTAAACGACAAACAAGTATGTGGTTACATATTGAAGCGTGGTTGCGATCAAGTCTCTAAACGAAGAGACCTCCTGTCTCAAGTCTAATCCGACGGAGGAGACACTTGCGAGCGCGTGGATGAGACGAGTGCTTCTCGTAGTCCATGTTGATGATCAAATAGGCGAATCTCCTGATCTTGTCACAGGACATCCGGCACACTGATGGAGATGGAGATCCACGAGCAAACGATCCGGTAGCATAAGGGCGACGCTGCGACGAGAGCGACTCTCTCCGGGGCTCCATGGTGAACGACCACAAGAGAGAGGGAGAGAGATTGTGTGTAGAGAATGAGAGAGAGAGAGAGAGAGTTATTGTCCATAACTTGTGTGATGTGTTGTAACCTAGAAGAGCAAGGGGTGCCTCTTATTATATATTACTTTGCGATTCCATGGATCACAATCCATGGACTACACAAAATCAATGGATGAGATTGATTTGTGCTTCTTTCAATGTCTAAGATTTTGTTGGTAAAAACTAAGAACAATTAATTTAGTTTAGATTAAATATATATTGATAAATCAATATGATTGAATTCCAAAATTAAATCAATTAAACTTGGAGATAATGGAAAGGAGGTTCTCCCCTTCCATATAGGAAGAGTGGACTGCCACCCTTTCCTTGTAAGAATTGGTGGCCGCCCCCCTCTCCTATTAGGAAAGGGGAGATCTCAATGCAATCTCCAATATTTCATGATCCCATGTATCTTCAATATTTACAACAATAATTGTTGTAAATTATTCTACAAAAATAATTCATTATTATTTTGCGAATATTGCAATCTTGCCGTTAGAAAAACGTCAATCACATTCTCGACCCAAAATAAAATGTAAACTATATTTTCAATTAATTATCCATTGTGAATCCAATTCACATCAACATTTAATTAATAAATGTAAGTTACAAGTAGCTCTCTCTTATATATTAAGAATCACATTTATAATATATATGAATAATTAGGATAGTGCTACCAACATTATTCATATCCGTGATAATTAATTCACATCTAATCATCTTGGATCTCTATTCTCATGTGCTCAAATAATATGAATCACATTCACATTATTTACCTCTTTGATAATTAAATCAAACTCTCCTTATAATATGAATCAAATTCACATTATTCATGATAATTAAATCACATTTAATTGTCTATTTTGTCAATGCTCGGATACATATATTAACAATGAAATTATCCATGATCTCTTTCAAGGATAATGTGCTTTCTCCACGGATACTTGGAGATAAGGACATGGCGATTGTATTGTTCCACATATAGTGACTTGGACATTGAGATCACATTTCAAATCCAGATCTTGCGGACCTCCCATAGAAGCTTGATTAAATCAAGGACATAGATCAAATCTTCTCATTGCATCTGAATCACATTCAGATCAATGTCCAACTCTTGGACTAAGATTAGATTACTTTTTTACTGAGAGGAGTCACTAAAATCCACATTCATTTCACCACTCCCTAGGAATGGAAGCGTCATGGTTATACAATCGTTTATGATCACATCACCATCAGGTATTCCTAGTACCAGTACATCCTGCATACTGGAAGACCCAGAATAATCTCGAAGTATAAGATCAATTTTACACTTTCTACTTCAGGGATTTATCTTTAAGTTTCTCATCCGATCATTGGGAGTCGGTATCGATCATATACTTTCCAAAAGCATATATCATACCTAAGTATTGATCATATACTTTCCAAAAGCATATATCAAACCTTACAAATTCAGTCAAGCTTCCAAAGCGAGACGAACACATACAGAATTTAATTCTTCCCAATATCTCATGAGTGAGCTCATGTCTTCCGGTTTAATAATGAAACTGTATGATTCCGTTGAGAGATCGTATTATTCATATGCCCTTGTATGCACACCAGCGTACCGGTGTATAGACCTTGATTAGGTCATCAACCTATTGGTCTGCCAAATGTACATACTTAGACATATAGTAACATATCTGTCTCTGGTCAGACGATGCATGCCTATATCGTGACAGCATACGACATAGGTCTTTGGTTATCTCGATCTCGTTAAGTCAACTCTTTGACCTAACTTATCTAACACCTCTGAATCTCTATTCCTATGTAGAGGACCTACATCAGGAGGTTAGTTAGATATCAACCTTTAGAGAAAGGATTTCCATCTCCTTATCAGGTTGGAGAGTCTCTCTTAATAATCATTTGATGATGTTGGATGAGTCCTCAATCTAACTCTTTAGATATTCATCCAAGCACCAGCCTCTATGATTCAATAATTGAATTAATAGCTATATGATTATTAAGATGGTCGTGGTACATAACCCTAATTGTACTAAGGGACCTATTGTGCAAATTAATTATTCTTTATTTTAGATATGGGAATGATATTCGCAATAACATTTATTGCATAATGGCTCGTCATGGGCTCACATGTCCAACAATCTCCAAGTAGCCCCAAGAGCCATTAATGGGCTAATCATTTAAACCCGCACTCACGTGACAATCATAGTCTATATAGAAAAAGTATCTAGGTAAGCTGATCAGTCACTCTGTTCCCAAGAGACTATGCCAAGTCCTTTTACGACACTTGCATATATCCTAGCAACAGTACTCGCATCCAATGTGAATGTTGCATCTATGCAACCAATACTCAATATTAAGGCAGTTATAGGGTCCTTGACACTACAGCTCAATAATTATTATAACCAGTATGTAATTTCCATTATCCTTATCAGAATACTCTTATTCCTGGAGATCTCTATCTCCAAAGGTATCTGCAATTAAGACCTTCTAGATCACTATCTATAAAGTCTTAAGACATTGAAGATAAGACTTTGAGACCATAGTAGGATTAGTAATAGGTTACTACACCACTGCCTGGCAGACATCTGGCTTTTGTATACATCTAGCATGCCCTCGGCTTCTCGTAACTAATGCACAAGGGCAAGTAGATCTAGTATTCATTTGCTCAACTCTTTGAGGTGGTATCCCTTCAGATAGATCAGTACCATATCTTAAGGGAAGGAAGCCTCCCTTGGGGTTTTCCAAGAATGGAATATGTCCAAGGTGTATCACTAATGTGATGGTCCCAATACCCTCTTCTCTTTACTTCTGAACACCTTTAGAACTAAGATCCAAGAGGTGTCCTTGAGATCATATCTCATGGTATGTAATAACCAGATCATAAAACACTCATTTTCATCCTTATATCATTCCAAATTATTAAGATATTATCTATATTTAGCATGATGAACACAATGACACTCCCGCTAAGCTTCACATGGTTCATCAAGATTTTATCTGAAATCATAACATTTATGTTTTCAATAAATCTTATGTTCCAACTACAAGAAGCTTATTTGAGTCCATAGATGGAGTTCTTTAGCTTGCACACCATGCACTCCTCATTCATGAAGCTATGGGGTACTTCATATGAATATCCTCAGAGAGGTATTCATAGAGGAATGCAATCTTGACTTCCATCTTGAAGATGTCAAAGCTATAGTTAGCAATAATATGATGAGTTTAAGCATGGTCACTAGAAAGCAAGTCTCATCGCAAGCGATGTCTTCTTTCTTCGCGTGTATCTTGTAGATACGAGCTGTGCTTTGAAAGTCTCTACCTTCTCATCAGGTTCCCTCTTTCTCTTGAAGATCCATTTACACCTAACATGTCTTACTCATATAGATAGATCCTCGAGGGTCCATATACAACACTTGTATATGAAATCTACTTTACACTTTATTGCTAACATCCATCTTACCATGTTATGATCCTCAGGAGCTTTGTCACATGAAGCCCGATCATTGCCAAATTTCTCTAAAACATGGAAACCATCCTAAAACTAATTTGAATAAGTTTTAGTCTTTCGTTTTTAATTGTCCTTTTAATTTCTTATTTCAAGAGCCTCATTATCGATGAAATGAGTTCCTTCACTTTATTTTCATCTTGATTCTTAAGAGAGTCATCCTCTAAGAATCTTATTCTCAGAGATTAGATCTTTTAAGAATCTCAAGGTTATAAAGTAGATATCCAATACCATCCTTTATTTTCCTAATAAAGTAGTACTCTCTAGTGCTAGATTCCAGCCTACTAGCATGGAACCTTATTAAGGATATGTATTGTAGTCTCTACAACATATACATATACCTTGGAAACTAAGAGATAATTACGCTAAGATTCATCATTGATCATATCATGTCACACATGATCCAATTGTATGTCCCTACATCTTATTTGAGTTTAGGTTTATTAGGAGGAGTGAGATAGGAATGATATTCATATTTGCATAAGATATTTCTTAAATTCATCTAATAGGTACTTGCTACCTAGGTTAGATAAAATTCATTTAATCTTCCTTAAAACTTTGGTTATAAACCAAAATTGTTAAATCTTTGAACATTTCAAAGGTTTCTATGGTGAAGGGAAGAAGTCTCATATAACAAATAATCATCTAATGATACAACATATCATAAATGTTTATTATGATAAAGTTGATCCACATACATCAATATGTATGAGATCTTGAATACCTCGGCATCTAACACCATTCTCAAAGAAGGGTACATTGGACATTTTCTACATTTTGAATACAATATTCACAAGTATGTAAGATTTGAAAATTTAGACACTCTAAAGTTTCATTTCTTGCTTATCTATTGATTTCATCAATAGACTTATGTCCATGACTTGATGCCAGATCATTATTAAATGATCTTCATCCTCCTATTGATCTTTTAAGGTTTAATTTTAGTATTAGAAATGTTAATGAAACATTCATTAATTTTCTAATTTAGTAGAGTCCACTAGATGTTAGATTACTATCTGAAATATATCCATCATAACTCTTTATGATAGGTATATTGAAGAATTCATGTTTATTCCGAGCATTTAGAAATAAGCAGTGAGTGTATTCGAATATCTAGGTCATAGAGACATTCTCTAAGACTAAGAGTTCTCCGACTGAAAATATGAAGTCTTTCTATCAAATAGAGATCGTTGTAACAATTACATCAATTTCCATGTGGAGGACATTAAACCTTAAGATCAAATTTTCTAGTCTTCGAAAACATATGCAACCAATTGCATGTGTTATTAGAAGATTGAGATACAATTACTAGACTTTTATCTTATCAAATAAGAAAGTCAATTTCAATGATTGTATATAGATTGTAGATTATTCTGATGCACAATTAGAGCTTCTCTAAGGATGCCAGATACATATGATAGTCGTACTATCAGTACATCGACTTATTACAGTATTGACATTCGTCCAACTCTTTGTATATCATATGTATGGAACAAAAGTATAGTAAACTCTTTGACTTTCCTTCTTAACATGGGTTTGTCCCATGCTTCCATTGTACTCCCTTCATCTATAAACAACCATTGCTTAAGAAAAAGGATCTCTTATGTTGAATTCGAAAGATTTCAATATAAGAGCACTTAAACATTTATACATGCTTCATTCAATTCATACAATATGAATGTTATGAAGCGTCATGAATGACTTGAGTATAGACAGTAGAATGATGACACTTATCGTATCAACATCCATACAAACTCTTAAAACATTGGTTCAGGTAGGTACTCAAATATTTTAAATACATCACCTCTTATAGAGCCACCATTCTGCATGATGCAGTGAACCATGTCATTAATGATTAAATGTCAAGAGCATATATGTATGCCAAAACATCTTCTTAGATTTTTTGTAAGGATTATTTATTACGATCATCATTGACATGTCACTTCCAAAGTACATTCAATGAGAAATCAAGACTAGCAACATACAAACCCTAAGGTTGTAGTCCTATTGTCTATTTAATTGTCATTTCTCATTATTGTGAGGAAACTAGCACATTGCAATCACATACATTATGTGTCCAACTGTATGCACAATATCTTTATCATGGATCCAATCCATGATACTTACTGATTATTATTGAGTATATTATTGAGTAGGTTTAATAAAGGATTATCTGAAATATGAAATTTGCATATATATTTTACTTTCATTTAGGAATTTTTATATCAAAGTTTTCCTTCCTTGTCAATATTGAAAGTTCATTCCCTTAATCACTTTCAATGTAAGAGATATACTTACCATTATATCTCAATCAAGATCTGGGATCTCTTTCCTTATCTTTGTAACATCCCAATAATATGAGAACTTGCAACTCAGATAAAAAGAAGCGGGAACACATTCCGCCTTGCAAGTCCAACTTGCATTCCTAATTCGGTTTTAACACTCGGGCCCACTACCTCTAAGGTGATGTTGACCCATCATTAATTGACCAATCGTCAATAGGAATAGAACTCTCTATGCGCAATCCAATATTACCCCAAAAATATGAGGACTCAATATTGGGGTCAATACGCATACGGCCTTACTCTTTCGAGTAGCAAAGAGCCCGATCCTGATGCACTTGATACAGGAGCTGTCAATTCGGACAGGCATCTCCTACATATAATCCTTGGTGACGGAACTCTTCGCCTTGACGGGAGACCATGGATGTCAATTATATGATCCTCCATATCATATTCAAATTCTAATATAATCGTTATGAATCATATTCATTACGATTAATTCTTCCAAGGGAAATAACAACTCTACTCATAATAGAGTGTTTTAATTTTATAATTGGATTCCAATTAATCTAATCATATTAAGTTAATGATCCAATTAATATCCAACAAACATTATTTATTGTTAGTTGAATTATGGTATTATCTCAAATACGTATTATTTCTAATTTTCATAATTAGAAAATGCATCATGATTTCTCAAGCATTATATCAACCCTACCTATTGTCATGGCCAGTACCGACGGGAGTGGGACAGACCGCACACGATGCAACCTGCTACCCCAATGCTCCCCGACTAGACACCATATCCGCTGCGGGAATGGATAATGCAAAATAGATCACTTTATACTTGAGATGATAACCAGTTTTTCAACCAAAATTATACCATATATAATAATAATCAAAACATTTTTTAACATTATAAGAAATTTTTCTAAAAAAATCCCCAATCCTATTCAAGCAACTTTGTTTGTTGGAAAGTTCATGTAAGCAATTGTGATCTAGATCATATCTAATCTATTATTGGTCAAGGAAATGCCATTTAAAGAAAAAATAATCATCAAATATTTCAAAGACATTTATCCATAATTATTTCAGGAAATTATACCATCTAATTTTACTAATTGATTTAATGACAATCACAAGATTCTTGATTAGGAATGTAATTTTCAGCTGCGACCCTCACTTACTAAAATTAGCATATCTCAATAAATTTACATCCAAATTAAGCAAAGTAAGTTTCCAAAGTTTGCTAATTTGATATATAATAGAACCAGGTTATTTGCATGTATTTCATGGTGTTTCAAAACAGTAATTAACTCCTTCATTATGTCAAGATTCGCAGTCCCCGAAATAATGGATACATGATAACTAAAATGATCATAAATTGAGCATTCGGAATCCAAATTACCCGAACTCAAATCCCACGGTTTACTTATTTAACAAGGAACATAATACATGTGATTATTTTATTATTTTTTGTTTAAACATTTTAAACAGGGCCTAAATTATTTACTAAATAGTGATGCGAAATTGAAATGCGATAAAACTTTCGCAAATCCTAACGAACCCAAGTCTTCCTAAGTTCACAGATCGCATCCAAGACCTCTACCCTAAGGCTCTCATACCACTTGAAGGATATGGTGAGATCCTTAAGCACATCACCGGAGCGTGAGGATCGCATCTTACGCGATCGGGAGCGACTACTCGCACTAGTTGCTCGAAACAACAGAATTTAAAAAATTTCATGCTATGAAACCACATGATCCAAGATCACTTCTCGGATCATTTCATCTAAACGACAAACAAGTATAGGGTTATCTCTTGAAGCGTGGTTGCGATCAAGTCTCTAAACGAAGAGACCTCTTGCCTCAAGTCTAATCCGATGGAGGAGATGGTTGCGAGCACGTGCTTAAGACGCATGCTTCTCGCAATCCTTGTTGGTTATCTGATCGGCGAATCTCCTGATCTCGTCACATGAGATATGATATATTATTCACGAGAGAGGTGCACCAAAGGATATGGAGATCCACGAGCAAACGATCTGGTAGCATAATAGTGACGCTGCGACGAAAGCGACTCTCTCCAGGGCTCCATGGCGAACGACCACAAGAGAGAGGGAGAGAGATTGCATGTAGAGAATGAGAGAGAAAGAGAGAGAGTTGTTGTCCATAACTTGTGTGATGTGTTGTAACCTAGAAGAGCAAGGGGTGCCCTCTTCTTATATAGTACTTTGGGAGTCCATGGATCACAATCCATGGACTGCACAAAATCAATGGATGAGATTGATTTGTGCTTCTTTCAATGGCCAAGATTTTGTTAGTAAAAACTAACAACAAATAATTTAATTTAGATTAAATATATATTGATAAATCAATTTGATTGATCCTAAAATTAAATCAATTAAACTTGGAGATAATGGAAAGGAGGCTCTCCCCTTCCATATAGGAAGAGTGGACGGCCACCCTATCCTTGTAGGAATTGGTGGCAGTCCCCCTCTCCTATTAGGAAAGGGGAGATCTCAATGCAATCTCCAATATTGCATGATCCCATGTATCTCCAATATTTACAACAACAATTGTTGTAAATTACTATACAAAAATAATTCATAATTATTTTGTGAAGATTGCAATCTTGCCATTGGAAAAATGTGAATCACATTAACATCCCAAAATAAAATGTAAATTATATTTTCAATTAATTATCCATTGTGAATCCAATTCACATCAACATTTAATTAACAAATGTAAGTTACAAATAACTCTATCTTATATATTATTAATCACATTTATAATATATAATTAGGATAGTGCTATCCATATTATTCATATCCATGATAATTAAATCATATTTAATCATACTGGATCTCTATTCTCATGTGCCCAAATAATATGAATCACATTCACATTATTTACATCTTTGATAATTAAATCAAACTCTCCTTATAATATGAATCAAATTCACATTCATGATAATTAAATCACATTTAATTTTCCATTTTTTCAATGCTCGGATACATATATTAACAATGAAATTATCCATGATCTATTTCAAGGATAATGCGCTTTCTCCGCGGATAGGTGGAGATAAGGACAAGGCGATTGTATTGTTCCACACATAATGACTTGGATATTGAGATCACATCTCAAATCCAGATCTTGCGGACCTCCCATAGATGCTTGATTAAATAAAGGCCATAGATCCAATCTTCTCATTGCATCTGAATCACATTCAGATCAATGTCCAACTCTTGGACCAAGATTAGATTTCTTTTCTGCTGAGAGGAGTCACTAAAATCCAGACCCATTTCATCACTCCCAAGGAATGGAAGCATCATGGTTATACAATCATTTATGATCACATCACCCTCAGGTATTCCTAATACCTGTACATCCTGCATACTGGAAGACCCGGAATAATCCCGAAGTATAAGATCAATTTTACACTTTCTACTTCAGGGATTTATCTTTAAGTTTTTCATTTGATCACTAGGAGTCGGTATCAATCATATACTTTTCAAAAGCATATATCATACCTTGATGTTGATCATATACATTCCAAAAGCATATATCAAACCTTACAAATTCAGTCAAGCTTCCAAAGCGAGACGACCACGCGCAGAATTTGATTCTTCCCAATATCTCATGAGTAAGCTCATGTCTTCGATTTTAGTAGTGAACATGTATGGTCCCGTTGAGAGATCGTATTACTCATATGCCCTTGTATGCAGAACAACGCACCAGTGTATAGACCTTGATTAGGTCATCAACCTATTGGTCTACCAAATGTACATACTCAGACATATAGCAACACATCTGTCTCCGATCAGATGATGCGTGCCTATATTGTGACAGCATACGACATAGGACTTTGGTTATCTCGATCTCGTTAAGTTAACTCTTTGACCTAACTTATCTAACACCTCTGAATCTCTATTCCTATGCAGAGGACCTGCATCAAGAGGTTGGTTAGATATCAACCTTTAGAGAAAGGATTTCCATCTCCTTCTCAAGCTGGAGATCCTCTCTTAATAACCATTTGACGATGTTGGACGAGTCCTCAATCTAACTCTTTAGATATTCATCCTAGCACCAGCCTCTATGATTCAATAATTGAATCAATAGCTATATGATTATTAAGATGGCCATGGTACATAACCCTAATTGTACTAAGGAACCTATTATGCAAATTAATTATTCTTCATTTCAGATCTGGAAATGATGTTCGCAATAACATTTATTGCATAATGGCTCGTCGTGTGCTAGCTTGTCCAACAATATACACATGGAAAAGGGTGAACGATAAAACAAGAGAAGAAAGATTGAAACAAAAGGATATACAAAAGGTTGCCAGCTCATGTATTAGATGCAGAGGATGGAATAAAAAGATCATCATCTGATACCACAGATACAGAATCACGAAGGACAGGAATGTATCATCTAGATATGGCTTCAGCAACTGTCTGTTCACAAAAATTGGTTGTGCACCGGATGACAACCCAGATAAGACAATACTCCCATTGTCACGCACAGCTCTCTCGATGAACGGTCCTGACCATTTTGTTTTTCTATTTTCCTGGAAACAGCTTCTACTTAGCATCAAATAACCAAACTTTCTGATTAGGAGAGAAAGTATTCCTTCGAATGTGTTTATCATGCCAACGTTTGACTTTCTCCTTATACATGAGTAAGTTTTCATATGAAAAGTCTCAGAATTCCAGGAATTTATTCAAATCCAACTTCATCTTCTTTCTTGTCTTCTAATAATCAAGATTGCATACACGGAGTGCGCATAAAGATTTGTTAATTAATTCCACTAACAGGTGGCAAGGCATTCCATACACCAATCTGTACAGAGACATACCCAAAGGAGACTTGTACGTCATCCGATAAGTCCATAGAACCGAATCAAGCATCTGGGACCAGTTCTTCCTATCTAGACGTACAAGTTTTTGCAATATCATCTTGATCTCCCTATTTGAAATATCTTCCAAGCCATTAATCTGAGTGTGTTAAGAAGACGCAACTCTATGCTCAATGGCTTACTCCTTCACAAGCTTCTTTACTTCTCTATTAATGAAATGGATTCCTCCATATGAAATCAGTATTTTGGGAATCTCAAACCGTATAATATGTGGTCCTTGAGAAAGGAACACACTGTACGACTATCTGTGGCTCGGGTGGGGATAACCTCCACCCATCGACTAACATAATCCATGATGAGTAGGATATACTGAAATCCTCTACTGATAGGAAATGGGCCCATGAAGTCTATACCCCAAGCGTAAAAAACATCATAAATATGTATATATATATATATATATATCTTAGGGGCGTGGTATCTTTGGAACCAACGGTTCCTCTCATTTTCTGATAGTCAGTACAACCTCAAGCATACTATGTAGCATCTTTACACAATGTGGGCCACCATAGGCCACTCTGTAAAACCTTTGTTGTCGTGTGTTTCCCCGAATGATTCATACCAGATTCTAGTTTGTGACATTGCTCAAGTATACTACTATGTTCATCATGAGGAATGCACATTCTCTATATACAATCCACACCCTCGCGAAATGGGTACGGATCCTCCCACTGGTAATAGTGAATTTCTAACAGAAAATGTCTATCTTGTACTTCGACCAATCTTGTGGAACTTTCTTGGAAACAAGATAGTTCACAATATCAACATACCATGGGAGTGTGTCCACAGATAAAATGGCCTCATCTGGAAAGTTTCGGAAATAGGGATCATGTTCTGCTTAGAGGTATCTACAACCATGATACGGGAAAGGTGATCTGCAACAACATTTTTCACTCCAGGTTTATCTCAAATATCTAAATCAAATTCCTGGAGAAGAAGGATTCATCTGATAAGGCGTGGTTTGGCATCCTTCTTTGCCTGTAAGTATCGTATGGCAGTGTGATCCGTGTATATAATAACGTGGGAACCGATGAGGTATGATCTGAATTTCTCTAGCCCAAACACAACTGCTAACATCTCCTTCTCTGTAAATGTATAATTCTGTTGTGCATCATCCAGAGTCTTGCTAGCATAGTGTATAACAAATGGTATCACAACCCTTCTCTGTCCTAAAATAGCTCCAACTGCGAAATCTGAGGCGTCTGTCATAATCTCAAAAGGAAGAGACCAATCCGGTGGTTGTAAGACAAGAGCACTAGTAACCGTTTCTTTCATCTGATTGAATGCAAAGAGGACATTCTCATCAATAACAAACTCACTCTCCTTACACGGAAGTTTAGTTAAGGGTCTGGTGATCTTGTTGAAGTCCTTTATGAATCGCCAATAGAATCCTACGTGTCCCAGAAATGACCTCAACTGCTTCAAATTTTGCGGTGGCACTAATTTGGAAATCACATTAATCTTAGCCGGGTCAACCTCCTAACCATGTTTGGAGATGACATGGCCCAATACAAGTCCATTAGTCACCATAAAGTGGCTCTTCTCCTATGAGAGCACTAGGTTTACGTCACAACAACATTGAAAAACTCGGTCTAAATAAGCAAGACATGTGTCAAAACTATCCTTGTAGATCGAGAAATCGTCCATGAAGACATCAAGGAAACTACCCACCATGTTAGCAGAAATGTCTAATATACACCTTTGGAATGTAGAGGGGGCATTACACAATCAAAAGGGCATTCGTCTAAATGCATAGATGCCAAATGGACAAGTGAATGTAGTTTTCTCCTGATCCTCAAGAGCGATAGCAACTTGGTTCTATCCTGAGTACCCATCCAAGAAGTAAAAGAACTCATTCCATGCCAACCTCTCAATAGTTTGATCAATAAAGGGCAGTGGAAAGTGATCCTCTTGGTAGCTGAGTTCAGGCGTTGGTAATCTGCACAGACACACCATGAAGTAGGTAACCGGGTCGGAATCTCCTTACCATGGTCATTCTTTACGATAGTAATCCCGTATTACTTATGGACCACAAGTAAAGGGCTGACCCATTTGGAATCTGAAATGGGATATATAAAACCAGCATCACACTATTTTCTGATCTCCTTCATGATAAGCTCCCTTAGATATGGATTTAGATGGCGCTAATATTCACGGGAGGGTTTACAATCATCATCTAAGTAGATATGATTTGATCACAAAGCTGGGTTAATCCCACAAAGATCTGACATATTCCATCCTATGGCCTTGCGGTTTCTCTCAAGAACCTCTAGCACACAATATTCTTGTTCACCGGTCAACTGCGAGCCGAGGATGACCGAAAACATTTGGGATGGACCCACAAGGAAGGCCTATTTCAACGTTAATGGTAAAACCTTGAGCTTAGGTGGGGTCTGAATAGACTCTAAATTAACCTCTTCTATTGTACTGGTAGACGGTATGTGATATCTTCTCTATGGACTATCCACCTTGGCTACTAGTGGCTCACCAAGTAGAACATATGATAGATATGCAATGAATGATCTTTGCTCAGAAAGGAGGGGCTCATCAGGGTGTTCGACATTCTTATCAATTAACAACTCTGATATCTCAGCAATAATCTCATAAAGATGTCTCTCATCTGTGCATAAATCAGGAAATTCAACGAATGGCTCAGATATATGTACCTCAGAACTCTCAGAAGGAGACATATCGTCAGTAATCTCAGAAAAGTGCATCAAAGGAATATCAGAAGGTGCCTCTAGAAACTCAGATTGATCCCAAAAAATCATCTCAAACTGCCCATCAACAACTAACTCAATTGGACCACCAAGGGAAGTCATGTCGACTGTGCTTTCCATAGAGTTCTTTTGTGAAAGGAACTCCTGGGTATCTATAAAATCAGAGAAAAGATCCATCTCTTTGAATTCAGCAAGAAAATCATAGTCATCTGCCTCTAATATATCTTTCTCTGTTTCATCTACTGCAGGTGGCGGTGATGGTCTAGGATCAGAGATCGTCTCAATTTTCACCTTTTCAATGCGAGAGTGAAAGATGATCTCTCCTGTACCATAATAAACTGTTGTTTTGGTCGTTCAGAGGACGGTCGACCTAGTATGATCGGGGTATGGAGTAACGGTGCAGGTGTGTCAATATCCATGACAACAAAATCAACAGGGAATTTCATTCCCTACACCGTTACAATAACATCCTCTAAAATACCTCTTGGCCTCTTAATCGATATATAAGCAAACAGAATGATCTTTCTGGTTGTTTTAAGAGGTCATAACCGAAATTCAGTTAGTTAAGAGGAAAGTATGAGATTAATGGAGGAACCGCTATCGAGAAGAGCACGATCAAATTCATGATCAAAGATATGGCAATGGATGTGAGGTGCTCCCTTGTCCTTCTTTTTAGGTGGGAGGTTACTGATGGCATGAAATGTGGCCATGGTCAAGATGTGTTTCTCTATTTCCTTTTGTTTGTTCTGCCTTGGTTGATGTTTTTGTGTACATGCCTCTTTCATTCCCTTTTTTACTATAAGCATGTATTCCAAGGCTTTAAAGAGTGGCATCTTTAAAAAGATGTTCTGTAAGATCTCAACCACTCCAGGATCAGATATGAATGTTTTTAATTTTTGAATCTTTTTATATTTAAGAGTAGAAGGAAATGGCACGGAATCAGAACAAACATTCAAACACTCATTTCCATTATTCAAAGTCGAATCATCATGTACAAAAAGACAACCAGAATCAGTCTGTACAGTGTTGTCCGAACTATGTGAAGGAAAAATAGATTCTAAAACAGAACGGGATGTTGCTACTAGTGAAGAGGAAGAATCTGCAATTGGTATATTCTTGATGAATACTCATTCATCACTCTTTATTCTTATATCTTAGCTACAAAAACCTTTGCAAATGCATGTAGATATGTGTAAATAGAAATAATTACCAAAAGCATGCATTGTGTAAAAACCTATAATTAGCATATTTTTGTGCAAAAATAAAAGAATAAAGATTAAAAAGAAAAAGAGTGAAATATTTAGAATAAATATTGAGCAACCTAACCCAAGGGAGGGCTCAGCATAGGCCTGACCGCAT
The DNA here is from genome assembly GCA_037367405.1 of Ottelia alismoides. Lineage (NCBI taxonomy): Eukaryota > Viridiplantae > Streptophyta > Magnoliopsida > Alismatales > Hydrocharitaceae > Ottelia > Ottelia alismoides. The sequence goes on from JAZKJV010011262.1 coordinate 797,279, forward strand.
AAAAGCCAAAGTAGAGGGAGATATGGGCTCATGTGTGTAAATAATTATGTAAATAAATAAAATTATTTTCCTCACAAAAATAGACTCAAAATTGGTTTGTAAATACTTGTACATATTTATAAGTATAAAAACAAGATAAAAATATAAAAAAATTAAAAAAATTAAAAAATTAAAAAGAAACTAAAAACATCCCTCATCATGTACATAGACCATCCACCTTTATATTTATTTAGCCTTATAAATAAATAAAATTAACCTCCAAAATTTTTGTAAATATTCTATATTATATAATGTAAATAAATAAAATAAAAACAAAGAAAACAAAAACAAAATTAAAAACACAAAAATATATTGTAAATATACCATGTACATATATATACATATGCATTTATTTCACCTATGTACATAAATAATTAAAATAAAATAAAAATATCTTTTTATTCCTTATTTTATAATGAAAATAAATAAAATATAAATTAGGAATAAAATTGTATAAAAATAACAATTAAAAATCAAAAATCAAAATCCTATATATAGTATATATACCTATATATGAACCTACTATGTAAATACACTATTTTTACTTTGAAAAATTAATTAAAAATCACTAAAAAATAGAAAAAAATAAAAATATTTCATGTTTTAAGTTTTCACTAATTCGGCCGTTTGACATCTGTTATTTCACTTCCAAATATTATCCACGTGGCCGATCCCTATTGGCCCTGGGGATGTTGACCGCCCGGTCAACTACCCCCCAGGACCACTTCTCACGGGCTTAGGTGCCCGACCCGATTTCACCAATTTCTAGTGCCTAAACCCGATTTATTCCCACCTAAACCCCGGGTCAGATCCGTCCACGACATATCCGAGATCCTCGTCGGAGCTCCTGCATCGGGATCCGCGCGCTTCCACGCCCTACCCGCGCCTGTCTTCCCGGACCCTCCCAGCATATATAGCCGAGCTCCGCCACCTCCATTCTCCATCTTTGGCCATTCGATTCCACCCCGTGTGAGCTCCAGCGTGCTCGTGAGAGTGACAGCTCACGTCCTGTGCTGTTGAAGCGAGGAGAGGGAGCGTGACCACTGATCCGGCGAAGCTTCGCCGCCTTGCTCCGCCACCAGCAGGAGCTCGAGCCTCGAACGTCGGCGCTCCGTGAGGCGAAGACCCAGACCTGCGCAAGCTCGCCCACAGCCCATTCATCCACCCAGGTAGCCCCGTCATTCCTTCTTTTTCTTTGATTTTCCATTTCCCCCAAATCGCCGCTCCGCCGTGTTACGCCGATTCCGACCACTCCATAGCTCTATTCGATCATCGGAATCCACATTCATCTTCGTCTTCTTCCCGCGCACCTTCTCCATATCGCCATCCAACCCAGCTCGCACAGGAGCTGGGATTCGAGCTCCTCCGTCCTCCCTTCGCCGGAGCTCGCCCATATCACCCCACAGTTCACTGTCACCCCGCCTAACCGGGTCGAGGCAGTTTGCCCTCGACCCGCGAGTCTTCTGGTCGTCTTTGCAGGTACTACCCAGCCCATCTGAGGGCTTGGGTCATTCGGGCCAGGAGCCTCGCCTCCGCCGACCTCGCCGGAGCTCCCCAGAGCTCGGCTGGGCCATCAGAGGCCACCAGCGGCTGCGGAGCACCACGCCGAAGCTTCTCCGATCTTCAGGCGCAGCAGAGGAGGTCAGGAGCGCACGCACGAGGCCGGCGAACTTCACCGGCGAACTGTTCTTCCTCGACCTTCTTTCACCGTCCGATCAGACCTCCTGCTCCAGTTAGCATCTGGGCCGTCCGTTCAGGAGCAGCAGCCACCGTTTGATTTGAGGAGGATAGATCTGGACCGCCCGATGTTGAGGGTTAGCCTCAGAGAGCCACGACCCTTCGATGCACCACGTGGCTTAACCCCCGCCGTCGGATTCGCCTGAGAGCCCAGCTGTGGAGTGCCCATTGATCGCCACCGTCAGATGCTCCACGTGGCCTCCATCTAGCCGCTCCATTAATAAAGGGTAAACTACCCTTAGGCCCTTCTGTTTATCGCATTTCGTATTTAGTCCTGTAAATACGTAATATAGTTGTTTAGTTTTTGGGATATTTGCATAGAGGACCCCGTACTCTGTTTAGTTTGCATTTATGCCCTTGTGTATGGTCTGACACGTGCATCGACACGTGAGTTTTTGGCTTATTTGCATCTCATACCCCTGTAGTTCTGACTGTTAATGAATGAATGAAAGTTTGTGTTTATTTGCATTTATACCCATGTGCGTATGTTAATTGAGCATGTGCGGATATTTTAGGGTTATTTGCAGATAAGCCGGGCTTTTGGTACCTGTTACCAAAGAGCCCTCGGGACTTATTTTCATTACATTTGGGTCCCTTAGTGCCCCAGGCATGCGCAACGCGCGTGTTTTGCTGGGTTAATTGCACCAGACCCCCAGACTTCCGGGTATTTGCACTTTGGTCCCTATGCACTGTGCCCCCTTTTCATTTTTGAATAAAATAGCAAATTACCTTCAAATCCAACGAAAACTGGATACATGGCTCCTGCCATAGTGTAAAATTTTCGAGGATTTTTGGAGAAATTTCTGAGTTGATTTGGTATTTTTAGAAATTCAAAAACCTCTAATTTTGTCACTGTCTAACTTTAAAAGCCCCAAAAAAATATTAAACTTCTTTAAAAATTACAAAAAAATTGTCTACTGTCTATTTTGTTGTGTTTGATTTTCTAGCCAATTTTGGCTATTTTTCATTACTGAAAACCACTAAAAATTGAAAAACACTTAAAAACTTACAAAAATTCTAATAATTAAACCAAAAACCCAAAAACAATAATATAGGTGCCTAAATTTTCCTTGTTTTATTCTCTTTACAGGAAAATTACCTCCCAGTTAATTAAGGGCCTTTAGCTATTTTATCTAGGCCCTTCTAGCTCGGCTGGACAGTACCTTTCATTTCAGTCACTTTTTGATTTTTAGAAAATTAAATAAACATCAGAAAAATCCCAAAAATTCACCAAAAACACTAAAAATTATAAAACACATAAAAAACATTTTTGTTAGAATTTTTGATTGATTTCTATTGCATTTAATAAATTGTTGAAGTCTGTAGTTTATTTGCTTTTCTTATTTTCTTAATACATTAAAAATCCAAAAAAATATAAAATAATTAAAAGCCACCAAAAATATAGAATTTTTGATTGATTTGAGCTCTCTTGGTGGTCTATTTTTCTTGATCGAGCCTAGCTGAGTGATTGAGGTCGCAACGACCGATTAGCTCCTTTACCTTAGTCGCTTAGCTCGTTCATCAGAATGGCGCCATTGCCGGGGAGCACGACTTAGTAGTTTTTTTTATTTTATTTTCGTTTTTGTTTTCGCGGCTTTTCGCGGCTCTTTCAGAGATCGTGGCTTTTCGCGACTTTTGTTTATATTTTATTTTTGTTTTATTTTGTTTTATTTTCTTTTCTTTTGTTTTTGTTTTTGTTTTATTTTGAGCGTTTATTTTATTTTGCATTTTTGCATATATACCCTCATTTTATTTCCATTTATTTTTCTTATCATTATTTGATTATTATTTTGGTCTGACCACTTGTCTCTATTTCTTGCGAGGGCCCGAGGACCGAGGCGGCCGATTTCGAGAAGCCGATGCAACCGCGGAACTTGGAGGCGGCTCCCTTCTGCACGGAGCCGCAGGAGAGCATGAGAAGAGAGCTGAGTGGGAGAGGTGTAGATTAGGTTTTATTTTATTTTATTTTATTATTATTGTAATAATACAGGTACTCAGACTCAGAGACTTGGATTGTGGACTTGACTTAGCGGGTCTGTTTCGCCGAGCACCGGTGTGCTCGGGGACCCTTAGGATTTTCGTGGCTTTTTCACGGTTTGTTTTCTTTTCTTTTTACTGCCTTTTCCGGTGTTTACGCGGTTTTTCATCAAGCCCCTAGACTTAGGATTTTCTGCTTGCTTGTGTCGTAATTAGTAGGGTCCCCACACTTAATTATCTGCCTATTCCTATAGTGCGCTTAATTGGACCAACTAATAATCAATTAATAAAAATAATTGATTCATCTCCTTTGTAGCCTACGTGCCGCAGCCTGCCCCGTAAAGCGCTTTCTCCTACCCCCGATTTGTCGGGCAGAGGAGGGGTGGGCCAAGACCGGACCCTTTGGCTTGGAGGTCGGTGACCAGTTAGACGGTTCTGCGAGTAGACTTGCTCATCTAGGACTCGGTTTTTATCGCTGCATCATTTAGGTAGTTCTATTTCAGTCTTTAATTTCTGCGCGGATCACTTGCATGTAGAGTGTTGGAGGCAAGGTACGCTTTTCTAACTCAGCATGCATCATTGATTTCATCACGCATCGGCTTTTTCGTCTTCTCCCCCTGTTTTGGATTAAATAACCAGGAGAACCGAAAAATTCGTTAGGACTTTGTTTTATTGAAAAAAATTAAAAAGAAAAATCATAAAATTGGGACTGCTAAGACTATTGACCCTAAAAGACAATTCACTAAAAATTTGTCTTGGGGAGAGCAACCCCCTCATTGTTTGGTTTGCTTGTGCGAGAGAGTGACCCGCACCCTAGGTAGAGCCCTCCGGTGCTACTTCCAGCTGACTACCGACTCTTCCGTGCGGGCCAGTCGGTTGGAGTAGTATCGGGTATTACAACAGGTCACGTAAGCGCTCTGATAGACTGTTTGTTCACCTAATAAAAACTGACAAGATAATTTGACCGAGCCTTTACGGTCTTCAGCTCGTGTTGTGTTGGTGAACAGAAGGTTTGGTTGCTCATCATAGTTTTTCCAGATCTCATCCGCACTACTCGACCAGATCACGATGATGGGTAGACGCTCTCTTAGGCAGCCTCTGGCTACACCGCTTTCGGGCACGTCTACTCAGTCATCTAGATCAGAGCGAGCCTGAGGACGGACCAGATGCAGAGGCACGAGCTGCAGCAGCCGCAGTATCAGCAGCAGCCGCCGCCGCCGCAGCGGCAGCCGCCGCGGCAGGAGGACCACCGAGACCGATGCGGGAGTTGCACAACCCCGGATCTAACACTGATGCATCATTGGGTGGTGGTGCCAGCTATCGTGGGGGACTTTAAGTTCCCCCCGAACACCCTGCAGTTGCTTCCCCGTTTTCACGGACTTGCCACCGAGGAGCCCCATCTCCACCTCCAGGAGTTCTTGATGATTTGCAGCACTGTCCACGATCGCCATGTGGACCAGGATACGATTCGGATGATGGCCTTCCCCTTCTCCCTAGCAGACAGAGCAGCCACCTGGCTGAAGCATTTGGGGAAGTTCATTTACACCTGGGAGCAGCTCCGCACCGAGTACTTGAACAAGTACTATCCACTCGGGCGGACGAATGCAGCGAGGGCCCTGATCAGCAACTTCTCCATGCTCCCCAACGAGCAATTCCATGAGGCATGGGAGAGGTTTCGTGAGCTTACTGACCGATGCCCGCACCATGATATCTCGAAGCCGAACCTTGTGCAGAGCTTCTTTAGCGGGCTGACACCAGAGCTCCAGGGCTTGGTGAATGCTTCTTGTGGCGAATCCTATTTCGCCAAGGATCACGACCAGGTCTGGGCCATCTACGAGGAGATGGCCGAGAACTATATTGTGATGTCCCAGACCCGGTTATACACTCAGGGGAGACCCCAGTAGCATCCAGGACCCGTGCAGTACCAGAGGATAGCACGGGTCGACACCGGTCCATCCAGTTCATCCGCAGTTGCAGCAGCACAGGTAGAGTCATTCGCTGCGGATATGGGTATTATCAGCGAGAAGTTGGACCGGATGGAGCTGATCGAGAAGAAGTAGTGCCAGAGCATCACGCATATGGAGCAGATGGCACAGACTCTGAGCGACATGCAGACCCAGCTCATATGTCTCCAGGAGGCACAGACGGCTTCACAGCCCCGTCTTCAGTCGCGAAGAGATACCAGCGGTAGCAGCAGCTCGTCCCAGCGCTCCAGCTCCTTTCAGCAGCCTAGACAGGTTCACCTTGTACAGGCGGAGCCGTACCAGCAGCAGTAGCCCTCTTACCAGTCTCCACCATCTCCAGACTTGTAGATGGTGGTATACCAGCCGGATCAGCCTCTGGCAGTACTCCCGCCAGCCCAGTTCGATACAGAGCCGTTGATGGATGTCAACGGGATTTGGTATGACCGTCCCCAGCCTAGGATCCGACGAGACCATCCTATATTCGGGTGGGGGAGTGGAGGTACCCAGCCCCAGCAGCAGTCATCCGGTCAGGGAGGGCAGTATGGCCAGCAGAGGGATCACCAGCAGCAGCAGCCCCCAGCTCACCAGCCACACGAGCCATCATCCTTCGTTCCTCGTCCCTATCAGCAGCAGGGATAGTCTTGGAGACGTGAGCGGCCGGCTCACCAGCCACACCAGCAGCAGCATCCTTCCTCCTACCCCTCTCAGCAGCAACAGCACCAGTTCCAGCAGCCTCAGCACCAGAGAGGCTACCCTTCGGGCTCCCATGAGAACCCGCCTTGGATGACATAGCCCGCCTCCTCACGGATCAGCAGGCTACCTTTAGACGGGAGATGGACGAGTTCCGCCAGGAGATGCGGGACCCGATGAGAGGGAAGGCCGCCATCCCTGCACAGATAGAGCCGAATCCGATCAGCCTGAAGCAGAAATCTGAGCAGGTAGCTTACACTGAGCACACCACTCCTAGTGATCCATTTGTTGATACATCTTCGGATCTGTTTGATGCTGATTTTGTTGCACTTAGGAGCGATATAATACCAGCAGGCGGCGGCGCCTCGTCTGAGCTACACCACGAGGACATATCCGGGGCGCCACATGAGGAGGAGGAGAGCGGTACTGAGGCCGCTCATGATGATGAGGGTGGTACTGATGCCACCAAGGATGTTGATTCCACCGGCGGTACTGAGGCTGCCGCTTCACCAGTTCGAGGAGGTGGTACTGACGCCACCAGAGTAGCCGAGCCAGCACGCGGTACTGAGGCCGCGAGACGTCTAGCAGAGCCAGCCCGTGGTGGTACTAAGGCCACCGGTGCTCATTTTGAGAGAGATGTTGTTTTTCCTTCTGTTGATGTATCTCAGAACACTGCTTTGAATAAAGGAAAAGGTTTAGTTTCTTCTGGTCCCACTGTGGTGATTGATGTATGTGCGGATCCGGCCGTCGAGCCGTCTAGACCTATTCCTAGTCCTTCATCTGAGAAGGATCCTGTGATCCCCTTCCCTAGAGCCCTTCAGATGGGGAAGGGGAAGAAAAGAGAAAAAGACCCAAAAAAAGAGAGAGCAGGAGGAGTTCAGCAGAGCATCATCGATCGTTTCCATATACAGCTGACCCTTCAGGAGGCTTTGCAGCACATCCCCCTTCTTCAGCGATCTTTGAGAGATAGGACTACAGTCAGGAGGAGGAGGAGGAACCATCATTCGGAGATACATGTGCTGACGAAAGCCACGTGCTTCGCGATCCAGAACCGTTTGCCGGCCAAGAGGCCAGATTCAGGAGCCCCATTTGTCAGATGTCATATTAGTGAGCAGAGGTTCGACCGGACTCCATTGGATAGCGGATCGTCTATCAACCTCCTTCCGGCAACCCTTCTCGACCGCTTCGAGTTGGGAACTCTTCGACAGAGCAGGACAATCCTTCAGTTTGTTGATCGAGGCCGAAGGAGTTGTTGCGAGACGTTATCGTCTCAATTCAGGGCCTGCAATTCCCCATGGACTTCGTAGTGTTGGACATGGAGATCCCTAATTCAGTGGCCGATACCCCCATCATCCTCGGTGGTCCGTTCTTGGCCACAGCCAAGGCGGTGTCTGATCATGATAGCGGGAAGGTATACTTTCGCATCGAGGGCAAGAGTATACAAATAGAGACAGTCGAGGACTATAGAGCCAGAGAGAGAGAGCATGCTCAGAGGCCAGCACAGATACATAGCAGCTGACAGATGTCGGACTAGACATCCAACAGGACTGCGATTTTGTGATCATAGATGATGAGGCAGCATGGGCAAACCCTTCATTACAGGCTATCCTCTCATTTCCAGACACCACTGATGCAGAGATGACAATAGAGGAGAGCTTGGAGAGCACAGCCCTGGTCCAGGATACTACAGAGGCAGCCGAGCCGGTTCTTGACCGCGACACGGTTTCTAGTGATGGTGGTGCTGAGGCCACCTTGTGTGACGGTGGTACTGATGCCACCTTATTTGATGCAGATCCCTCGGATTCAGAGTCTGATTGGGCAGATTGTGATGACCAGATGCTAGACCTGAGTCCACCTGAGCCTACATATGAGGAGGAGGTAGAGGCAGAGCAGATCAGAGACAGCACAGTTGAGCAGCCTCCTCCAGATCCAGTTTGCGAGAGTTCGTATTCTTTCTCCCAGGCAGATTCGGCAGATTTAGCAGCATTCACACATCTTCTTCCGAAGCCAGATTTGTCAGCACCCAGCTGTCCAGAGCTGAAGCCGCTCCCTACTTCGCTGAAGTATCGGTTCCTTGTGGGCGAACCTGAGATGTACCCAGCCATCATCTCCGCCGATCTGAATGGAGAGCAAGAATCCCGTTTGATGGGGGTTCTTGAAAAGAACCGCAAGGCAATCGGATGGAGCGTAGCAGATCTCCATGGGATTAGTCCATCAGTGTGCTCCCACCATATTTATCTCGAGGAGGGGGCGAAGCCGTCGCGTGAGTTCCAGCGGCGACTGAACCCCAACCTGAGAGAGGTCGTGATGAAGGAAATATCAAAATGGTGGAGTGCAGATTTTATTTATCCCATTTCCGACTCCAAGTGGGTCAGCCCCTTGCATGGCCCAAGAAGACGGGCATCACGACTGTGATCAGTGAGTCGGGAGAGGAGATTGCTACACGAGTACCCACCTCTTGGAGGGTATGTGTTGACTACAGGAGACTCAACCAGGCCACCAAGAAGGACCATTTCCCCCAGCCTTTTATTGACCAGATCATTGAGAAACTGGCAGGGAAGAGCCATTATTGCTTCCTGGATGGGTACTCGGGCTACAACCAGGTGGCCATCGCTCATGAGGATCATGAGAAGACTACCTTTATCTGTCCCTTTGGTACATATGCCTTTCGACGCATGCCATTTGGGCTATGCAATGCCCCTGAGACTTTTCAGAGGTGCATGTTGTCGATCTTTTCGGACATGGTAGGGGAGTGTTTGGAGGTCTTCATGGACGATTTCTCGGTCTAAGGCGACGGATTCGACTCCTGTCTTGACTTCCTAGACCGAGTACTCCAGCGATGTATTGAGTACCATTTGGTTCTATCTTGGGAGAAGAGTCACTTCATGGTGACTCAAGGGACGGTGCTTGGCCATATCATCTCCAACAGGGGCATGGAGGTTTATCCGGCCAAGGTTGATGTCATTAGAAAACTCGCACCGCCGTCCAATTTGAGGCAGCTTCGGTCATTCCTAGGGCACGTTGGTTTTTATAGGAGATTTATTCAGGATTTCAACAGGATTGCCCGGCCGTCGACTGACCTCTTGACGAAAGACACCGAGTTCCTTGTCGATGACAAGTGTCTTTCGTCCTTTGCGACTCTCCAGCAGTGTGTGATTGAGGCTCCTGTCCTCCAGCCGCCTGATTGGTCTCTCCCATTCGAGATCATGACGGATGCCTCCGATTTTGCCGTAGGGACCGTGCTGGAAGAGGAGGGATGGAGTTCCATTTGTTATTCACTACGCTAGCCGCACATTTGATTCCGCCCAGCGGAATTACACGGCACAGAGAAGGAGATGCTAGCCGTAGTGTTCGCCCTAGATATGTTTCAATCTTATATCATTGGATCTAGAGTGACCCTGTACACAGATCACACCGCCATCAGGTACCTCATGGCAAAGAAGGATGCCAAGGCCAGACTTACTAGATTGATCCTTCTACTCCAGGAGTTCGACATTGAGATCAAGGATAAGCCTGGAGTCAAGAATGTGGTGGTGGATCACCTCTCCCGTATAGAGCAACCTGAGGAGTCTGAGCAGATAGATCCCATTTGTGAGACCTTCCCAGATGAGGCGATCCTTGCTATCGCCTCACTCCCGTGGTATGCCGATATTGTGAACTTTCTCGTTGTTGGGAAAGTCCACAAGATTGGCCCAGGCAGAAGCTTGAGACCTTCCTTGCAAAGGCCAAGTCCTACCACTGGGAGGATCCCATCCTTTACCACGAAGGAGCGGATAGTGTCTGGCGTCGGTGTATTCCTCAGGAGGAACACCATAGCGTCCTCACTTATATCAACAAGCTTGAGGTAGGAGGACATCATTCTGGGAGGAGAACGGCACAGAAAGTGCTCCAATCCGGCTTGTGGTGGGCCTACCCTCTTCAAGGACTCTGATGAGTTCGTGAAGAGGTGTACTAACTGTCAGAGGATGGGCACTTGTGGACAGCGTGATATGATGCCGATGCAACCCATTCACTTATGTGAGGTTTTTGACGCATGGGGCATCGATTTCATGGGTCCATTCCCTAAGAGTCAGGGATTTGAGTACATTCTGTTGGCCGTGGATTATGTTAGTCGTTGGGTTGAGGCTATCCCCGCCCGAGCCGCTGATGCGGGACAGTATGCAGATTTTTGAGGAAGCACATCATCACGTGGTTCGGGGTTCCACGAGTTCTGATTTCTGATGGGGGTCTCATTTCATCAACGACCAGGTGAAGGCCCTTGCTAGCGAGTTCGGTATAGACCATCGTGTTGCTACTCCTTACCATCCACAGACGAATGGTCTGGCCGAGGTGTCGAATAGGGAGATCAAGACTATATTGCAGAAAGTCGTCCGCCCTGACCGAAAGGATCGGTCATAGCTTTTGGACTCGGTCTTGTGGGCATATAGGACGTCTTTCAAGACACCATTGGGCACATCTCCCTTTCGCCACGTTTATGGCAAGCCGTGCCATTTGCCTGTTGAGTTGAGGCACAGGTCACTATGGGCAGATACAGATATTCTTATGGATCCAGATGGTATGGGAGACCAGAGGAGGGTAGAGTTAGCAGCCCTGGAGGAGCATAGAGATACAGCTTTCTCAAACAGCCTACAGTATAAGGAGAGAGTGAAGGAGTGGCATGATTCTCACATCAGCCACAAGCATTTTGAGATTGGACAAAGAGTATGGCTGTTTGATGCGAGGCTACGATTATTTCCAGGGAAGCTACAGAGCAAATGGAAGGGACCCTACTTGGTCAGAAAGGTACACGACAACGGTAGCATTGATATATCCGAGTTGTCTTCTGAGAGTACCTTTCGAGTGAACGGCCAGCGGCTCAAGCCATTTCTAGATCATGAGCCGTGGGTCGCTGATCTTGCCCCTATTCATTTTGTGTGAGATGTGGCCTTTGACTCACATCTAATGCATCTCACGCCTGAGTTTCACTGATCTTCCGCCTTGTATAGATCCAGATGTTTATATCGCTACATTCTTTAGTCCCACATCCATTTCTTCATCTTGTGATTATGCTATACTTAGGGTGTACTTTACCCTAAGTATAGGGGGGATGTGAGACCTTTGGGTATTTCTTTTGTTTCTGTCTACCCCTGTTTTGCTGCCTATACTTAGGGATATTTCACCCTAAGTATAGGGGGGGGTAGACCCTGTACATTCTCCACTCGGTTTTCCCTTAGTATAAAGCCTTCTATACTTAGGATCACTTGATCCTAAGTATAGGGGGAAGACCCGAGATCCTCTTGACTTTTCATTCATTCATCTTTGTATATAGCCTTTCTTTTCACTTCCCTATACCTAGCACGAGTTATGTCTTCTTCATCGCTCTTGACTCTGAGGACATCGTTCGAGCTAAGTATAGGGGGGTGTGTATATATTTCATATATACGTTAGCCATAACTCGTACTTTGTGTGAGTGTGTTAATAAATAAAATGGCTAAAAATCACAAAAATTAAAAAATTTTCATGTACATAAACTTCTTTTATTTGCACATAAATAGCTAGTGTACAAACTATTTTTGTAAAAATGATTTCAAAAATCTTTTGTGTAAAGCTTGTGTAAATATTTTCTTATCAAAATTATGTATATAGTACAAAATTTTTTCCAAAATGTTTTGAAAATCAAAAGTTTGCAAAAATTTTGTGTAAATTTGTGTAAATATCTTTTTGCAAAACTTGCACTTCATGCATCATTCATTCATGATTTCAAAACATTTTTCAAAAATTTTGCATGTTTATAAACTTTGTGTAAATAACATCTTTTGCATATATATGTATATAGTTTTTCTGGATGATAGTTGACATTTAAACTAGCCTGGAATCAAATTGAGAAATGGAGCTTGATTAAGATCTTAATCCACCTAACTTCTAAGAGGAACCTTATAGGGCTTAGGTTTAAGGCTTTTAGGGTCCATGGTGACTTAATTCTTTGAGTCCACTAGGCTATGATCACATGTCATCTCAATGAGCCTAAGTAGAGCACTTAACAACAACACATGACTCATATAGATTGTGGCTTTACTTGGAAACCAGCACCATGCACCGAGCTCTCTACAGATGAGGTGGTGAGGAGGCAGTCTTCCTTGACTTGGGGTAGCATATGAGGGTAGTACTTCTAGGCGGAACCTCTCTTCTTCTTTTAGTGAAGGAAGTGCGTCTCAACTTGGTCTGGTTGCCATGTGGTCTAACGACGGGAGTTGTGGGTTGCAATAAAGCTTCAAAAGAGGGATAGTCTACTGGCTTAAGAGGAAAAACTCCTTGTATATATGCTGCACATGTATATGTTGTATAGATGCACTAGAAAAAAAAGAAAAAAATATATAGAAAAAAATGCAAAAAGAAAATAACTCCAAAAAAGTGGTGGGTCTGAGAGAAAATGATAATCCCACCGGAGTATGTATATAGAGTGCAATAAGCAAAGCTTGGTTTCATGATCCACCTGATGTAGCTTGTAGCAGGGAGACTTGGCTACACTGGTCAAGCTCCCAAGGGTACTTGGCTACACTGGCCTTAACCCATTCTCTTCTTCCTCCTTTTCTTGAGCCGATTGAACTTGAACTTAGAAGGGAATACCCCGCTCCTCGAGGAAAGAGTGGCCAGATTGAGGTCATAGAGTTACCTTGTTTGGGGAGGGTTGTCAAGTTGCTATTTCTGAGGTTGAGATCTTAGACCTCACATTCACAGGACAAGAAAAGATTCATGGTCTTCAAGGTTTGTGCTTGATGACTTGTTCTGATCTGGAGCATTAAAGAGTCTTGGTTATAGATTAGTGGAACTTAGAGGCTGTTGAGTTTTAGACTTAAGTCCAAATAAGGTTCCGACTCATTAATAATCCAAAGATCTGATCGAGCTCCATACCTTAATTTAATGAAGGCAAGTTTAATAATCAACCTTGATCCATGTACATTCTCTTTTCTTTTTCTTTCTTTCTTTTTCACTTCTATTTCAAATAAGTGTTTGCTAAGGGACTAGCAAAGTTAAGTATAGGGGGATGATGAATATCATTCATCACTCTTTATTCTTATATTTTAGCTACAAAAACCTTTGCAAATGCATGTAGATATGTGTAAATAGAAATAATTACCAAAAGCATGCATTGTGTAAAAACCTATAATTAGCATTTTTTTGTGCAAAAATAAAAGAAAAAGATTAATAAGAAAAAGAGGGAAATATTTAGAATAAATATTTAGCAACCTAACCCAAGGGAGGGCTCAGCATGGGCCTGACCAAATAAAAGCCAAAGTAGAGGGAGATAGGGGCTCATGTGTGTAAATAATTATGTAAATAAATAAAATTATTTTCCTCACAAAAATAGACTCAAAATTGGTTTGTAAATACTTGTACATATTTATAAGTATAAAAACTAGATAAAAATATAAAAAAAATAAAAAAATTAAAAAAATTAAAAAGAAACTAAAAACATCCCTCATCATGTACATAGACCATCCACCTTTATATTTATTTAGCCTTATTAATAAATAAAATTAACCTCCAAAATTTTTGTAAATATTCTATATTATATAATGTAAATAAATAAAATAAAAACAACAAAATTAAAAATACAAAAATATATTGTAAATATACCATGTACATATATATACATATGTATTTATTTCACCTATGTACATAAATAATTAAAATAAAATAAATATCTTTTTATTCCTTATTTTATAATGAAAATAAATAAAATATAAAATAGGAATAAAATTGTATAAAAATAACAATTAAAAATCAAAAATCAAAATCCTATATATAGTATATATACCTATATATGAACCTACTATGTAAATACACTATTTTTACTTTGAACAATTAATTAAAAATCACTAAAAAATAGAAAAAAATAAAATTAAAATATTTCATGTTTTAAGTTTTCACTAATTCGGCCGTTTGACACCTGTTATTTCACTTCCAAATATTTTCCACGTGGCCGATCCCTATTGGCCCTGGGGATGTTGACCGCCCGGTCAACTACCCCCCCCAGGACCACTTCTCACGGGCTTAGGTGCCCGACCCGATTTCAACAATTTCTAGCGCCTAAACCCGATTGATTCCCACCTAAACCCCGGGTCAGATCCGTCCACGACATATCCGAGATCCTCGCCGGAGCTCCTGCATCGGGATCCGCGCGCTTCCACGCCCTACCCGCGCCTGTCTTCCCCGGACCCTCCCAGCATATATAGCCGAGCTCCGCCACCTCCATTCTCCATCTTTGGCCATTCGATTCCACCCCCTGTGAGCTCCAGCGTGCTCGTGAGAGTGACAGCTCGCGTCATGTGCTGTTGAAGCGAGGAGAGGGAGCGTGACCATTGATCCGGCGAAGCTTCGCCGCCTTGCTCCGCCACCAGCAGGAGCTCGAGCCTCGGACGTCGGCGCTCCGTGAGGCGAAGACCCAGAGCTGCGCAAGCTCGCCCACAGCCCATTCATCCACCCAGGTAGCCCCGTCGTTCCTTCTTTTTCTTTGATTTTCCATTTCCCCCAAATCGCCGCTCCGCCGTCTTACGCCGATTCCGACCACTCCATAGCTCTATTCGATCATCGGAATCCACATTCATCTTCGCCTTCTTCCCGCGCACCTTCTCCATATCGCCATCCAACCCAGCTCGCACAGGAGCTGGGATTCGAGCTCCTCCGTCCCCCCTTCGCCGGAGCTCGCCCATATCGCCCCACAGTTCACCGTCACCCCGCCTAACCGGGTCGAGGCAGTTTGCCCTCGACCCGCGAGTCTTCTGGTCGTCTTTGCAGGTACTACCCAGCCCATCTGAGGGCTTGGGTCATTCGGGCCAGGAGCCTCGCCTCCGCTGACCTCGTCGGAGCTCCCCAGAGCTCGGCTGGGCCATCGGAGGCCACCAGCAGCTGCGGAGCACCACGCCAGAGCTTCTCCGATCTTCAGGCGCAGCAGAGGAGGTCAGGAGCGCTTGCACGAGGCCGGCGAACTTCGCCGGCGAACTGTTCTTCCTCGACCTTCTTTCACCGTCCGATCAGACCTCCTGCTCCAATTAGCATCTGGGCCGTCCGTTCAGGAGCAGCAGCCACCGTTTGATTTGAGGAGGATAGATCTGGACTGCCCGATGCTCGAGGGTTAGCCTCAGAGAGCCACGATCGTTCGATGCACCACGTGGCTTAACCCCCACCGTCGGATTCGCCCGAGAGCCCAGCTGTGGAGTGCCCGTTGATCGCCACCGTCAGATGCTCCACGTAGCCTCCATCCAGCCGCTCCATTAATAAAGGGTAAACTACCCTTAGGCCCTTCTATTTATCGCATTTCGTATTTAGTCCTGTAAATACGTAATATAGTTGTTTAGTTTTTGGGATATTTGCATAAAGGACCCCGTACTCTGTTTAGTTTGCATTTATGCCCCTGTGTATGGTCTGACACGTGCATCGACACGTGAGTTTTCGGCTTATTTGCATCTCATACCCCTGTAGTTCTGACTGTTAATGAATGAATGAAAGTTTGTGTTTATTTACATTTATACCCCTGTGCGTATGTTAATTGAGCATGTGCGGATATTTTAGGGTTATTTGCAGATAAGCCCCTGGGCTTTTGGTACCTGTTACCAAAGAGCCCTCGGGACTTATTTTCATTACATTTGGGTCCCTGAGTGCCCCAGGCACGCGCATCGCGCGTGTTTTGCTGGGTTAATTGCACCAGACCCCCAGACTTCCGGGTATTTGCACTTTGGTCCCTGTGCACTGTGCCCCCTTTTCATTTTTGAATAAAATAGCAAATTACCTTCAAATCCAACGAAAACTGGATACATGGCTCCTGCCATAGTGTAAAATTTTCGAGGATTTTTGGAGACATTTCTGAGTTGATTTGGTATTTTTAGAAATTCAAAAACACTATTTTTGTCACTGTCTAACTTTAAAAACCCAAAAAAATATTAAACTCCTTTAAAAATTACAAAAAAATTGTCTACCGTCTATCTTGTTGTGTTTGATTTTCTAGCCAATTTTGGCTATTTTTCATTACTGAAAACCACTAAAAATTGAAAAACACTTAAAAACTTACAAAAATTCTAATAATTAAACCAAAACCAAAAACAATAAAATAGGTGCCTAAATTTTCCTTGTTTTATTCTCTATACAGGAAAATTACCTCCCATCTAATTAAGGGCCTTTAGCTATTTTATCTCGGCCCTCTAGCTCGGCTGGACAGTACCTTTCATTTCAGTCACTTTTCGATTTTTAGAAAATTAAATAAACATCAGAAAAATCCCAAAAATTCATCAAAAACATTAAAAATTATAAAACACGTAAAAACATTTTTGTTAGAATTTTTGGTTGATTTCTAGTGCATTTAATAAATTGTTGAAGTGTGTAGTTTCTTTGCTTTTCTTATTTTCTTAATACATTAAAAATCCAAAAAAATATAAAATAATTAAAAGCCACCAAAAATATTTTCTTCTTTTATTTTATTTCCTTTTTGACTACTTCGTAGGCCGCAAGGCCAATCCGTGCTCCTTGTGTTCGACCCTGGTCGTTATACCATGTTAACTTAATAGCAGGACCGCTATCGTATTTTTGATTGATTTGATCTCTCTTGGTGGTCTATTTTCTTGATCGAGCCTAGCTGAGTGATTGCGGTCGCAACGACCGATTAGCTCCTTTACCTTAGTCGCTTAGCTCGTTCATCAGAATGGCGTCGTTGCCGGGGAGCATGGCTTAGTAGTTTTTTTTATTTTATTTTCGTTTTTGTTTTCGCGGCTTTTCACGGCTCTTTCAGAGCTCGCGGCTTTTCGCGGATTTTGTTTATATTTTATTTTTGTTTTATTTTGTTTTATTTTCTTTTCTTTTGTTTTTGTTTTTGTTTTATTTTGAGTGTTTACTTTATTTTGCATTTTTGCATATATACCCTCATTTTATTTCCATTTTTTTTCTTATCAATATTTGATTATTATTTTGGTCTGACCACCTATCTCTGTTTCTTGCGAGGGCCCGAGGACCGAGGCGGCCGATTTTGAGAAGCCGACGCAACCGCGGAACTTGGAGGCGGCTCCCTTCTACACGGAGCCGCAGGAGAGCGTGAGAAGAGAGTTGAGTGGGAGAGGTGTAGATTAGGTTTTATTTTATTTTTATTTGATTATTATTGTAATAATACAGGTACTCAGACTCAAAGACTTGGACTGGGGACCTTGACTTAGCGGGTCTGTTTCGCCGAGCACCGGTGTGCTCGGGGGACCCTTAGGATTTTCACGACTTTTTTGCGGTTTTGTTTTCTTTTCTTTCTACTGCCTTTTCCGGTGTTTACGCGGTTTTTCATCGAGCCCCTAGACTTAGGATTTTCTGCTTGCTTGTGCCGTAATTAGTAGGGTCCCCACACTTAATTATTTGTCTGTTGCTATAGTGCGCTTAATTGGACCAACTAATAATCAATTAATAAAAATAACTGATTCATCTCCTTCGTAGCCTGCATGCCGCAGCCTGCCCGTAAAGCGCTTTCTCCTACCCCTGATTTATCGGGCAGAGGAGGGGTGGGCCAAGACCAGACCCTTTGGCTTGGAGGTCGGTGACTAGTTAGACGGTTCTGCGAGTAGACTTGCTCATCTATGACTCGGTTTTTATCGCTGCATCATTTAGGTAGTTTTATTTCAGTCTTTAATTTATGCGCGGATCACTTGCATGTAGAGTGCTGGAGGCAAGGTACGCTTTTCTATCTCAGCATGCATCATTGATTTCATCGCGCATCAGCTTTTTCGTCTTCTCCCCCTGTTTTGGATTAAATAACCAGGAGAACCGAAAAATTCGTTAGGCCTTTGTTTTTATTGAAAAAAATTAAAAAGAAAAATCATAAAATTGGGACTGCTAAGACTATTGACCCTAAAAGACACTTCACCTAAAAATTTGTCTTGGGGAGAGCAACCCCCTCATTGTTTGGTTTGCTTGCGTGAGAGAGTGACCCGCACCCTAGGTAGAGCCCTCCGGTGCTACTTCCAGTTCACTACCGACTCTTCCGTGCGGGCCAGTCGGTTGGAGTAGTATCGGGTATCCCAACAGGTCACGTAAGCGCTCTGATAGACTGTTTGCTCACCTAATAAAAACTGACAAGATAATTTGACCGAGCCTTTACGGTCTTCAGCTTGTGTTGTGTTGGTGAACAGAGGGTTTGGTTGCTCATCATAGTTTTTCCAGATCTCATCCGCACTACTCGACCAGATCACGATGATGGGTAGACGCTCTCTTAGGCATCCTCTGGCTGCACCGCTTTCGGGCACGTCTACTCAGTCATCTAGGTTGGCCCGCGAGAGCCGAGACCAGTTCTCCGAGCCCGAGTACGATTCCGCTCTGTTCTCCCTCGACCCCCTTTCTTTCGATTCTGAGAGATATGAGCCAGAGGAGAGACTCACAGATTTGACAGCACCTGAGTTTGGCTCGTTTGATTTTGCAGACGCCATGGCCGGCAGTTCTGAGGATCGCTCCCGTCAGCCTGAGCACTTCGTATTGGATCAGGGAGCGATCAACTCCACCTTGATCGCCTCGTTAGAGACAGTCCAGTAGCAGCTGAGGGATCAGGGAGCATTCATGGTTGAGATGAGGAGAGAGTTGGAGCGACTCAGAGCAAAGAGAGATCAGAGCGAGCCTGAGGACGGACCAGATGCAGAGGCACGAGCCGCAGCAGCCGCAGTAGCAGCAGCAGCCGCCGCTGCCGCCGCGGCAGCCGCCGTGGTAGGAGGACCACCGAGACCGATGCGGGAGTTACACAACCCCGGATCTACACTAATGCATCATTGGGTGGTGGTGCCAGCTATCGTGGGGGACTTTAAGTTCCCCCCGAACACCCTGCAGTTGCTTCCCCGTTTTCACGGACTTGCCACCGAGGAGCCCCATCTCCACATCCAGGAGTTCTTGATGATTTGCAGCACTATCCACGACCGCCATGTGGACCACTATACGATTCAAATGATGGCCTTCCCCTTCTCCCTAGCAGACAGAGCATCCACCTGGCTGAAGCATTTGGGGAAGTTCGTTTACACCTGGGAGCAGCTCCGCACCAAGTACTTGAACAAGTACTATCCACTCGGGCGGACGAATGCAACGAGGGCCCTGATCAGCAACTTCTCCATGCTCCCCAACGAGCAATTCCATGAGGCATGGGAGAGGTTTCGTGAGCTTACTGACCGATGCCCGCACCATGATATCTCGAAGCCGAACCTTGTGCAGAGCTTCTTCAGCGGGCTGACACCAGAGCTCCAGGGCTTGGTGAATGCTTCTTGTGGCGGGTCCTATTTTGCCAAGGATCAGGACCAGGTCTGGGACATCTACGAGGAGATGGCCGAGAACTATATGGTGATGTCCCAGACCCGGTTATACACTCAGGGGAGACCCCAGCAGCAGCCAGGACCCGTGCAGTACCAGAGGATAGCACGGGTCGACACCAGTCCATCCAGTTCATCGGCAGTTGCAGCAGCACGGGAAGAGTCGTCTGCTGCGGATATGGGTATTATCAGCGAGAAGTTGGACCGGATGGAGCTGATCGAGAAGAAGCAGTGCCAGAGCATCATGCAGATGGAGCAGATGGCACAGACTCTGAGCGACATGAAGACCCAGCTCATATGTCTCCAGGAGGCACAGACGGCTTCACAGCCCCGTCTTCAGTCGCGAGGCGATACCGGCGGCAGCAGCAGCTCGTCCCAGCGCTCCAGCTCCTTTCAGCAGCCTAGACAGGTTCACCATGTACAGGCGGAGCCGTACCAGCAGCAGCAACCCTCTTACCAGTCTCCACCATCTCCAGACTTGCAGATGGTGGTATACCAGCCGGATCAGCCTCTGGCAGTACTCCCGCCAGCCCAGTTCGATACAGAGCCGTTGATGGATGTCAACGGGATTTGGTATGACCGTCCCCAGCCTGGGATCCGACGAGACCATCCCGGATTCAGGTGGGGGAGTGGAGGTACCCAGCCCCAGCAGCAGTCATCCTGTCAGGGAGGGCAATATGGCCAGCAGAGGGATCACCAGCAGCAGTAGCCCCCTGCTCACCAACCACACCAGCCGTCATCCTTCGTTCCTCGTCCCTATCAGCAGCAGGGACAGTCTTGGAGACGTGAGCAGCCGGCTCACCAGCCACACCAGCAGCAGCATCCTTCCTCCTACCCCTCTCAGCAGCAGCAGCACCAGTTCCAGCAGCCTCAGCACCAGAGAGGCTACCCGTCGGGCTCCCATGAGAGCCCCGCTATGGATGACATAGCCTGCCTCCTCACGGATCAGCAGGCTACCTTTATACGGGAGATGGATGAGTTCCGCCAGGAGATGCGGGAGCTGATGAGAGGGAAGTCCGCCATCCCTGCACAGATAGAGCCGAATCCGAACAGCCTGAAGGGGAAATCTGAGTAGGTAGCTTACACTGAGCACACCACTCCTAGTGATCCATTTGTTGATACATCTTCGGATCTGTTTGATGCCAATTTTGTTGCACTTAGGAGCGGTAGAACACCAGCAGGCGGCGACTCCTCGTCTGAGCTACACCACGAGGACATATCCAGGGCGCCACATGAGGAGGAGGAGAGCGGTACTGAGGCCGCTCATGATTATGAGGGTGGTACTGATGCCACCAAGGATGCTGATTCCACCGGCGGTACTGAGGCCGCTGCTTCACCAGTTTGAGGAGGTGGTACTGACGCCACCATAGTAGCCGAGCCAGCACGCGGTACTGAGGCCGCGAAACGGCTAGCAGAGCCAGCCCGTGGTGGTACTGAGGCCACCGGTGTTCATTTTGAGAGAGATGTTGTTTTTCCTTCTGTTGATGTATCTCAGAACACTGCTTTGAATAAAGGAAAAGGTTTAGTTTCTTCTGGTCCCACAGTGGTGATTGATGTATGTGCGGATCCGGCCGTCGAGCCGTCTAGACCTATTCCTAGTCCTTCATCTGAGAAGGATCCTGTGATCCCCTTCCCTAGAGCCCTTCAGATGGGGAAGGGGAAGAAAAGAGAAAAAGACCCAAAAAGAGAGAGCAGGAGGAGTTCAGCCAGAGCATGATCGATCGTTTCCATATACAGCTGACCCTTCAGGAGGCTTTGCAGCACATCCCCCTTCTTCAGCGATCTTTGAGAGATAGGACTAAAGTCAGGAGGAGGAGGAGGAACCATCATTTGGAGATACATGTGCTGATGAAAGCCACGTGCTTCGCGATCCAGAACCGTCTGTCGGCCAAGAGGTCAGATTCAGGAGCCCCATATGTCAGATGTCAAATTAGTGAGCAGAGGTTCGACCGAACTCTATTGGATAGCGGATCGTCTATCAACCTCCTTCCGGCAGCCCTTCTCGACCGCTTCGAGTTGGGCACTCTTCGACAGAGCAGGACAGTCCTTCAGTTTGCTGATCGATCTGTTAAGAGGCCGAAGGGGTTGTTGCGAGACGTTATCGTCACGATTCAGGGCCTGCAATTCCCCGTGGACTTTGTAGTGTTGGACATGGAGATCCCTGATTCAGTGGCCGATACCCCCATCATCCTCGGTCATCCGTTCTTGGCCACAGCCAAGGCGGTGACTGATCATGATAGCGGGAAGGTATACTTTCGCGTCGAGGGCAAGAGTATACAAATAGAGACGATCGAGGACTACAGAGCCAGAGAGAGAGCATGCTCAGAGGCCAGCACAGATACAGAGCAGCTGACAGATACCGGGCTAGACATCCACCAGGACTGCGATTTTGTGATCACAGATGATGAGGCAGCATGGGCAGACCCTTCAGCACATGCTATCCTCTCATTTCCAGACACCACTGATGTAGAGATGACAGCAGAGGAGAGCTTGGAGAGCACAGCCCTGGTCCAGGATACTACAGAGGCAGCCGAGTCGGTTCTTGACCGCAACACGGTTTCTGGTGATGGTGGTGCTGAGGCCACCTTGTGTGACGGTGGTACTGATGCCACCTTATTTGATGCAGATCCCTCGGATTCAGAGTCTGATTGGACAGATTGTGATGACCAGATGCCAGACCTGAGTCCACCTGAGCCTACAGATGAGGAGTAGGTAGAGGCAGAGCAGATCAGAGACAGTACAGTTGAGCAGCCTCCTCCAGATCCAGTTTGCGAGAGTTCGTATTCTTTCTCCCAGGCAGATTTGGCAAATTTAGCAGCATTCACACATCTTCTTCCGAAGCCAGATTTGCCAGCACCCAGCTGTCCAAAGCTGAAGCCGCTCCCTACTTCGCTGAAGTATCGGTTCCTTGCGGGCGAACCTGAGATGTACCCAGTCATCATCTCCGCCGATCTGACTGGAGAGCAAGAATCCCGTTTGATGGGGGTTCTTGAAAAGAACCGCAAGGCAATCGGATGGAGCATAGCAGATCTCCATGGGATTAGTCCATCAGTGTGCTCCCACCATATTTATCTCGAGGAGGGGGCGAAGCCGTCGCGTGAGTTCCAGCGGCGACTGAACCCCAACCTGAGAGAGGTCGTGATGAAGGAAATATCAAAATGGTGGAGTGCAGATTTTATTTATCCCATTTCCGACTCCAAGTGGGTCAGCCCCTTGCTTGTGGTGCCCAAGAAGACGGGCATCACGACTGTGATCAGTGAGTCGGGAGAGGAGATTGCTACACGAGTACCCACCTCTTGGAGGGTCTGTGTTGACTACAGGAGACTCAACCAGGCCGCCAAGAAGGACCATTTCCCCTGCCTTTTATTGACCAGATCATTGAGAGACTGGTAGGGAAGAGCCATTATTGCTTCCTGGATGGGTACTCGGGCTACAACCAGGTGGCCATCGCTCCTGAGGATCAGGAGAAGACCACCTTTACCTGTCCCTTTGGTACATATGCCTTTCGACGCATGCCATTTGGGCTATGCAATGCCCCTGCGACTTTTCAGAGGTGCATGTTGTCGATCTTTTCGGACATGGTAGGGGAGTGTTTGGAGGTCTTCATGGACGATTTCTCGGTCTACGGCGACAGATTCGACTCCTGTCTTGACTGCCTAGACCGAGTACTCCAGCGATATATTGAGTACCATTTGATTCTATCTTGGGAGAAGAGTCACTTCATGGTGACTCAAGGGACGGTGCTTGACCATATCATCTCCAACAGGGGCATGGAGGTTGATCCGGCCAAGGTTGATGTCATTAGAAAACTCGCACCGCCGTCCAATTTAAGGCAGCTACGGTCATTCCTGGGGCACGTTGGTTTCTATAGGAGATTTATTCAGGATTTCAGCAGGATTGCCCGGCCGTTGACTGACCTCTTCACGAAAGACACCGAGTTCCTTGTCGATGACAAGTGTCTTTCGTCCTTTGCGACTGATTGGTCTCTCCCATTCGAGATCATGACGGATGCCTCCGATTTTGCCGTAGGGGCCGTGTTGGGACAGAGGAGGGATGGAGTTCCATTTGCTATTCACTACGCTAGCCGCACATTGGATTCCGCCCAGCGGAATTACACAGTCACAGAGAAGGAGATGCTAGCCGTAGTGTTCGCCCTAGATAAGTTTCGATCTTATATCATTGGATCTAGAGTGACCCTGTACACAGATCACACCGCCATCAGGTACCTCATGGCAAAGAAGGATGCCAAGGCCAGACTTACTAGATGGATCCTTCTACTCCAGGAGTTCGACATTGAGATCAAGGATAAGCCTGGAGTCAAGAATGTGGTGGCGGATCACCTCTCCCGTATAGAGCAGCCTGAGGAGTCTGAGCAGATAGATCCCATTTGTGAGACCTTCCCAGATGAGGCGATCCTTGCTATCGCCTCACTCCCGTGGTATGCTGATATTGTGAACTTTATCGTTGTTGGGAAAGTCCCACAAGATTGGCCCAGGCAGAAGCTTGAGACCTTCCTTGCGAAGGCCAAGTCCTACCACTGGGAGGATCCCATCCTTTACCACGAAGGAGGGGATAGCGTCTGGCGTCGGTGTATTCCTCAGGAGGAACACCATAGCGTCCTCACTTACTGCCACAAGCTTGAGGCAGGAGGACATTATTATGGGAGGAGAACGGCACAGAAAGTGCTCCAATCCGGCTTGTGGTGGCCTACCCTCTTCAAGGACTCTGATGAGTTCGTGAAGAAGTGTACTGACTGTCAGAGGATGGGCACTTGTGGACAGCGTGATATGATGCTGATGCAGCCCATTCACTTCTGTGAGGTTTTTGACGCATGGGGCGTCGATTTCATGGGTCCATTCCCTAAGAGTCAGGGATTTGAGTACATTCTGTTGGCCGTGGATTATGTTAGTCGTTGGGTTGAGGCTATCCCCGCCCGAGCCGCTGATGCGAGGACAGTATGCAGATTTTTGAGGAAGCACGTCATCACGCGGTTCGAGGTTCCACGAGTTCTGATTTCTGATGGGGGGTCTCATTTCATCAAAGACCAGGTGAAGGCCCTTGCTAGCGAGTTCGGTATAGACCATCGTGTTGCTACTCCTTACCATCCACAGACGAATGGTCTAGCCGAGGTGTCGAATAGGGAGATCAAGACTATATTGCAGAAAGTCGTCCGCCCTGACCGAAAGGATCGGTCACAGCTTTTGGACTCGGTCTTGTGGGCATATAGGATGTCTTTCTAGACACCATTGGGCACATCTCCCTTTCGCCTCGTTTATGGCAAGCCGTGCCATTTGCATGTTGAGTTGAGGCACAGGTCACTATGGGTAGTTACAGATATTCTTATGGATCCAGATGGGATGGGAGACCAGAGGAGGGCAGAGTTAGTAGCCCTGGAGGAGCTTAAAGATACAGCTTTCTCAAACAGCCTATAGTATAAGGAGAGAGTGAAGGAGTGGCATGATTCTCACATCAGCCACAAGCATTTTGAGATTGGACAAAGAGTATGGTTGTTTGATGCGAGGCTACGATTATTTCCAGGGAAGCTACAGAGCAAATGGAAGGGACCCTACTTGGTCAGAAAGGTACATGACAACGGTAGCATTGATATATCCGAGTTGTCTTCTGAGAGTACCTTTCGAGTGAACGGCCAGCGGCTCAAGCCATTTCTAGATCATGAGTCGCGGGTCGCTGATCTTGCCCCTATTCATTTTGCGTGAGATGTGGTCTTTGACTCACATCTAATGCATCTCACGCCTGAGTTTCACTGATCTTCCGCCTTGTATAGATCCAGATGTTTATATCGCTACATTCTTTAGTCCCACATCCCTTTCTTCATCTTGTGATTATACTATACTTATGGTGTACTTTACCCTATGTATAGGGGGGATGTGAGACCTTTGGGTATTTCTTTTGTTTCTATCTACCCCTGTTTTGCTGCCTATACTTAGGGATATTTCACCCTAAGTATGGGGGGTAGACCCTGTACATTCTCCACTCGGTTTTCCCTTAGTATACAGCCTGCTATACTTAGGATCACTTGATCCTAAGTATAGGGGGAAGACCCGAGATCCTCTTGACTTTTCATTCATTCATCTTTGTATATAGCCTTTCTTTTCACTTCCCTATACCTAGCACGAGTTATGTCTTCTTCATCGCTCTGAACTCTGAGGACATCGTTCGAGCTAAGTATAGGGGGGTGTGTATATATTTCATATATACTTTAGCCATAACTCGTACTTTGTGTGAGTGTGTTAATAAATAAAATGGCTAAAAATCACAAAAATTAAAATTTTTCATGTACATAAACTTCTTTTATTTGCACATAAATAGCTAGTGTACAAACTATTTTTGTAAAAATGATTTCAAAAATCTTTTGTGTAAAGCTTGTGTAAATATTTTCTTATCAAAATTATGTATATAGTACAAAATTTTTTCCAAAATGTTTTGAAAATCAAAAGTTTGCAAAAATTTTGTGTAAATTTGTGTAAATATCTTTTTGCAAAACTTGCACTTCATGCATCATTCATTCATGATTTCAAAACATTTTTCAAAAATTTTGCATGTTTATAAACTTTGTGTAAATAGCATCTTTTGTATATATGTATATAGTTTTTCTGGATGATAGTTGACATTTAAACTAGCCTGGAATCAAATTGAGAAATGGAGCTTGATTATGATCTTAATCCACCTAACTTCTAAGAGGAACCTTATAGGGCTTAGGTTTAAGGCTTTTCAGGTCCATGGTGACTTAATTCTTTGAGTCCACTAGGCTATGATCACATGTCATCTCAATGAGCCTAAGTAGAGCACTTAACAACAACACATGACTCATATAGATTGTGGCTTTACTTGGACACCGGCACTATGCACCGAGCTCTCTACGGATGAGGTGGTGAGGAGGCAGTCTTCCTTGACTTGGGGTAGCATATGAGGGTAGTACTTCTAGGCGGAACCTCTCTTCTTCTTTTAGTGAAGGAAGTGCATCTCAACTTGGTCTGGTTGCCATGAGGTCTAACGACGGGACTTGTGGGTTGCAATAAAGCTTCAAAAGAGGGATAGTCTACTGGCTCAAGAGGAAAAACTCCTTGTATATATGATGCACATGTATATTTTGTATAGATGCACTAGAAAAAAAAAGAAAAAAATATATAGAAAAAAATGCAAAAAGAAAATAACTCCAAAAAAGTGGTGGGTCTGAGAGAAAATGATAATCCCATCGGAGTATGTATATAGAGTGCAATAAGCAAAGCTTGGTTTCATGATCCACCTGATGTAGCTTGCAACAGGGAGACTTGGCTACACTGGTCAAGCTCCCAAGGGTACTTGGCTACACAGGCCTTGACCCATTCTCTTCTTCCTCCTCTTCTTGAGTCGGTTGAACTTGAACTTAGAAGGGAATACCCCGCTCCTCGAGGAAAGAGTGGCCATATTGAGGTCATAGAGTTACCTTGTTTGGGAAGGGTTGTCAAGTTGCTATTTCTGAGGTGGAGAGCTTAGACCTCACATTCACAGGACAAGAAAAGATTCATGGTCTTCAGGGTTTCTGCTTGATGACTTGTTCTGATCTGGAACATTGAGGAGTCTTGGTTATAGATTAGTGGAACTTAGAGGCTGTTGAGTTTTAGACTTAAGTCCAAATAAGGTTCCGACTCATTAATAATCCAAATATCTGATCGAGCTCCATACCTTAGTTTAATGAAGGCAAGTTTAATAATCAACCTTGATCCATGTACATTCTCTTTTTCTTTTTCTTTCTTTCTTTTTCACTTCTTTTTCAAATAAGTGTTTGCTAAGGGACTAGCAAAGTTAAGTATAGGGGGGTGATGAATACTCATTCATCACTCTTTATTCTTATATTTTAGCTACAAAAACCTTTGCAAATGCATGTAGATATGTGTAAATAGAAATAATTACCAAAAGCATGCATTGTGTAAAAACCTATAATTAGCATGTTTTTGTGCAAAAATAAAAGAATATAGATTAAAAAGAAAAAGAGGGAAATATTTAGAATAAATATTGAGCAACCTAACCCAAGGGAGGGTTCAGCATGGGCCTGACCACATAAAAGCCAAAGTAGAGGGAGATAGGGGCTCATGTGTGTAAATAATTATGTAAATAAATAAAATTATTTTCCTCACAAAAATAGTCTCAAAATTGGTTTGTAAATACTTGTACATATTTATAAATATAAAAACAAGATAAAAATATAAAAAAATTAAAAAATTAAAAAAATTAAAAAGAAACTAAAAACATCCCTCATCATGTACATAGACCATCCACCTTTATATTTATTTAGCCTTATAAATAAATAAAAGTAACCTCCAAAATTTTTGTAAATATTCTATATTATATAATGTAAATAAATAAAATAAAAACAATGAAAACAAAAACAAAATAAAAACAACAAAATTAAAAACACAAAAATATATTGTAAATATACCATGTACATATATATACATATGCATTTATTTCACCTATGTACATAAATAATTAAAATAAAATAAATATCTTTTTATTCCTTATTTTATAATGAAAATAAATAAAATATAAAATAGGAATAAAATTGTATAAAAATAACAATTAAAAATCAAAAATCAAAATCCTATATATAGTATATATACCTTTATATGAACATACTATGTAAATACACTATTTTTACTTTGAAAAATTAATTAAAAATCACTAAAAATAGAAAAAAATAAAATAAAAATATTTTATGTTTTCAGTTTTCACTAATTCGGTCGTTTGACACCTGTTATTTCACTTTCAAATATTATCCACGTGGCCGATCCCTATTGGCCCTGGGGATGTTGACCGCCCGGTCAACTACCCCCCCCCCAAGACCACTTCTCACGGGCTTAGGCGCCCGACCCGATTTCACCAATTTCTAGCGCCTAAACCCGATTGATTCCCACCTAAACCCCAGGTCAGATCCGTCCACGACATATCTGAGATCCTCGCCGGAGCTCCTGCATCGGGATCCGTGCGCTTCCACGCCCTACCCGCGCCTGTCTTCCCGGACCCTCCCAGCATATATAGCCGAGCTCCGCCACCTCCATTCTCCATCTTTGGCCATTCGATTCCACCCCCTGTGAGCTCCAGCGTGCTCGTGAGAGTGACAGCTCGCGTCCTGTGCTGTTGAAGCGAGGAGAGGGAGTGTGACCACTAATCCGGCGAAGCTTCGCCACCTTGCTCCACCACCAGCAGGAGCTCGAGCCTCGGACGTCGGCGCTCCGTGAGGCGAAGACCCAGAGCTGCGCAAGCTCCCCCACAGCCCATTCATCCACCCAGGTAGCCTCGTCGTTCCTTCTTTTTCTTTGATTTTCCATTTCCCCCAAATCGCCGCTCCGCCGGGTTACGCCGATTCCGACCACTCCATAGCTCTATTCGATCATCGGAATCCACATTCATCTTCGCCTTCTTCCCGCGCACCTTCTCCATATCGCCATCTAACCCAGCTCGCACAGGAGCTGGGATTCGAGCTCCTCCGTCCCCCCTTCGCCGGAGCTCGCCCATATCGCCCCACAGTTCACTGTCACCCCGCCTAACGGGGTCGAGTCAGTTTGCCCTCGTACCGCGAGTCTTCTGGTCGTCTTTGCAGGTACTACCCAGCCCATCCGAGGGCTTGGGTCATTCTGGCCAGGAGCCTCGCCTCCGCCGACCTCACCGGAGCTCCCCAGAGCTCGGCTGGGCCATCGGAGGCCACCAGCAGTTGCGGAGCACCACGCCGGAGCTTCTCCGATCTTCAGGCGCAACAGAGGAGGTTAGGAGCGCACGCACGAGGCTGGCGAACTTCGTCGACGAACTATTCTTCCTCGACCTTCTTTCACCGTCCGATCAAACCTCCTGCTCCAGTTAGCATCTGGGCCGTCCGTTCAGGAGCAGCAGCCACCGTTTGATTTGAGGAAGATAGATCTGGACCGCCCGATGCTCGAGGGTTAGCCTCAGAGAGCCACGACCGTTCGATGCACCACGTGGCTTAACCCCCGCCGTCGGATTCGCCCAAGAGCCCAGCTGTGGAGTGCCCGTTGATCGCCACCGTCAAATGCTCCACGTGGCCTCCATCCAGCCGCTCCATTAATAACGGGTAAACTACCCTTAGGCCCTTATGTTTATCGCATTTCGTATTTAGTCCTGTAAATACGTAATATAGTTGTTTAGTTTTTGGGATATTTGCATAGAGGAATCCGTACTCTGTTTAGTTTGCATTTATGCCCCTGTGTATGGTCTGGCACGTGCATCGACACATGAGTTTTTGGCTTATTTGCATCTCATACCCCTGTAGTTCTGAATGTTAATGAATGAATGAAAGTTTGTGTTTATTTGCATTTATACCCCTGTGCGTATGTTAATTGAGCATGTGCGGATATTTTAGGGTTATTTGCAGATAAGCCCTTGGGCTTTTGGTACCTGTTGCCAAAGAGGCCTCGGGACATATTTTCATTACATTTGGGTCCCTGAGTGCCCCAGGCACGCGCATCGCGTGTGTTTTGCTATGTTAATTGCACCAGACCCCCCAGACTTCCGGGTATTTGCACTTTGGTTCCTGTGCATTGTGCCCCCTTTTCATTTTTGAATAAAATAGCAAATTACCTCCAAATCCAACGAAAATTGGATACATGGCTCCTACCATAGTGTAAAATTTTTAAGGATTTTTGGAGACATTTCTGAGTTGATTTGGTATTTTTAGAAATTCAAAAACCTCTATTTTTGTCACTGTCTAACTTCAAAAACCGTAAAAAAATATTAAAACTCGTTTAATAATTACAAAAAATTGTCTACTGTCTATTTTGTTGTGTTTGATTTTCTAGCCAATTTTGGCTATTTTTTATTACTGAAAACCACTAAAAAATTGAAAAACACTTAAAAACTTACAAAAATTCTAATAATTAAACCAAAAATCCAAAAACAATAATATAGGTGCCTAAATTTTCCTTGTTTTATTCTCTTTACAGGAAAATTACCTCCGAGCTAATTTGGGGCCTTTAGCTATTTTATCTAGGCCCTTCTAGCTCGGTTGGACAGTACCTTTCATTTCAGTCACTTTTCGATTTTTAGAAAATTAAATAAACATCAGAAAAATCCCAAAAATTCACCAAAAACACTAAAACATATAAAACACATAAAAACATTTTTGTTAGAATTTTTGGTTGATTTCTAGTGCATTTAAAAAATTGTTGAAGTGTGTAGTTTATTTGCTTTTCTTATTTTCTTAATACATTAAAAATTCAAAAAAATATAAAATAACTAAAAGCCACCAAAAACATTTTCTTCTTTTATTTTATTTCCTTTTTGACTACTTCGTAGGCCGCAAGGCCAATCCGTGCTCCTTGTGTTCGACCCTGGTCGCTATACCAGGTTAACTTAATAGCAGGACCGCTATCGTATTTTTGATTGATTTGATCTCTCTTGGTGGTCTATTTTTCTTGATCGAGCCTAGCTGAGTGATTGAGGTCGCAACGACCGATTAGCTCCTTTACCTTAGTCGCTTATCTCCTTCATCAATTCTCCCTAGCTGATGGTGATCTATATCTGCCTAGTGAAGGTGGTGGTGAAGGTGGTGAAACTCTAGACTTGGGTGCTGCTACACTGGGCCTCTCGACTTCTCGTGAAGGAGATGATGTGGAAGATGAAGCTCTCTTAGTGGTGCGATCTCCCAACCCCAACTGGTGCGTAGGCAGCTGCAATCTTCTACCGCTCTTGATATTAATGGCATCAGATAATCTTGTAAAATCAAGGGACATACATGTCTCAGGGTGGGTAGGCTATTGGCTACATACTCCTTGGGTCTGAAGTTGTTAGGGTGGGATTCGACCTGTGTTGGAATAAGTATCTTGGTGGTGGTCTGGTCGACAATCCGCTGAGTCAGTTCGTTCATGTTCTTCATGAGCAATGCAAGTTGGTCCAGTGCTAGGTTGACTGAAGGGGCCTCTGGATGCTCATTGATTGGTTGTCAGTGAGACTGATAGTATAGAGGTTGTTGGTAACCATACAGATTCTGATAATGATGATGAGGAGGAGGATAATGTCCATGATATCTAGTCTGTTGCTGGTTAGGACGAGCAAAATACATAGATTGCTATTGTGGTTGGCCTTGTCTCCAGTTTTGGAACTGTAGTGGAGATTGATAGTGAGGCTAGAACTGCTGGTTCTGGTAGTGCTGTTGTCTGCCTCCCTGAAACTGGTGGGAAGGTCTCTGACCCAGTTGTGAACCCAAATGTCCTTGCCCTGACGTACGAGGCTGGTTTCGCTCACGATCGAACCGGATGCCATCACCTCCTGAATGACAGGTGGAGGTGGACTGTTGCTCAGGAATGTAGGCTACTTCTTGTTGATAAGGAACTATCTGATATGAATGTTGTTGAACTTGATCAGGTGTCTGCACATAGTAGACATGTTGAACCGTGGATGGTCCTCCGCTACTCTGTTGTATGGAAGAAGTCTGCTCCCTATTAGAGGTATCAGTTGCTGCACTCACATTGTGAACTGCACTGATCTTACTCACAAAAATCTCCAGGTGCTTTGTTATCTCATCTAGGTTATCCAGGTTCTTTGTCCTTTATTCGATCACTTGAAGCTTCTCAAGCTCCTTGGATCGTTTCTCAATAATGTCCACATTGGATAGGTAGCTTTCAATGATGGCAAGGTCAATGTTGTCCACATTATCCACTTCATGTGATGCTGTCATATTAACAGCCTTGTGGGGTACTACAGAGGAGGTGACGAGGTACTTCTGAAAAGCACGTGAAGAAGAAAGAGCTGTTGACTCTCCACCATCTCCTCAAAAATTTGAAGGGACATCCTAGTCCTTGTTGAAGTGGCTCCCCCCACAAGCGGCATCTACCAGCTTCCGCTTCTCTATGCTTAAACCCCCAAAGAAATTTTGCACAAGGCTGGTCTTTGGAATATCATGATGGGGGTACTTCTCCGTCAGATCTTTGAATCTTTTCCACTCCTCGTGAATAGTATCATGGGGCACCTGGGAGAAATTAGCAATCAAGGATCGCATATGGTTGAGTCGTCCAAGCAGGTAATATTTATTCAGAAATGTGGACCTCAACTCTTCCCAAGTAATGACAACCTTCCCCATGTGATTCAACTAATATAAAGCTTTGTCCATCAAACTGAATGGGAAGGCAATCATCTGCACTACCTCTAATGGGACATTTGGGTAGTGTACTGTTCCACAAATGCGATCGAACTGCTGGAGGTGTATATAAGGTTCTTCATTAATAATTCCATAGAATATTGGGAGAAGAGGTAAAATAGTAGGCATAAGCTCGAAATGCCCATGAATTGCAGGGATTTGTATCAAAGAATTTGTCTATCCTGCCCCTGGATTATAAGCAACCTTTAATGTAGGCTTAGCCCCCAAGTTCTATGTTAGAGTCTTCACCCCCATTCCCACCTCAAGGGTTGTTTCTATCCTCCTCTCTCCTATCTTCTCTTCTCTCCTATCTTCTCTTTCTTGTCTCATCTCGAGAATCATATCTCTCAATATGTTCTGAAAATTAACCTGCTCTGTTAGCTAGGCTTGAATTAACTGAATGGAGGCTAACATGGTATTGTTGATCTCGCTCTGCTCCGACATGGTTCCCTTTCCCTTTGGTTGCATCAAATATCGGGTGTCTGACTCTGAAAATGTGCATGACACTCGATTACTGCTAAGAATTGATGGAGTCTCAGACATTAATTCGAGATTAAAGCCAATCTCAGATAGTGGATTGATGATGTTGTGAAGGGTAAAGTGGAGAAAGAGGAATATTCGAGAAGTGATTCTCCCTGAATAGAAGGTGAACGGTTCATACTGTAGAACGAGTTCGTAAAGTCCAAACGAGAAATACTTCGATCTGACATCTTAGAAATCAATATGAAGGATGCGAGAGCACGAAGGTTAATGCAAGAGTGAAAGTAAATGAAGGCGTAAATTGCACAGAAGGATCTCTTTCACTTGCAATCAAACACAATACACACCCCCAGTTCGCCAACTCAACACAATGTGAAGATCGTGAAGGTTCGGTCAATTATCTTGTCAATTTTTAGAGTTTGGTAAGAATACAATCTATCAGAGCGGTTAAAGCGAGCTGTTAGGAACCCAATGCTCCCAGGAGACTGTCCCAATCTCACAATTAGTTTTTCCCAGCCAGTATGGTTGCATACCGTTTACCGGCTACCCGATCTGCCCACTTTGATAAGGAAATCCCAGATCGATTACTGGCTACCCGATGAAGTCCTCACTAGAGAACAACTAATCACAAGACAATAGTCTGAAGATAGTTCGGGCGTTGTTCTATCCTACTGTGTGGGTCTCTCTCTCGTTGTAGATAAATCAAACAAGGAGGGGGTTACTCTCCCGAAAACAATGATTATTTCTTACATTTATTTTTAGGTCGAGTTTTCTTTAGCAGTGATGAATTTTAGGCAATTATCACTTGGTCTTAATATTTTCAATGAATTACCTATCGAGTGTCCAATTTCCTTTTTAACTTATGTAAGTGAAAACAAGGAAGGAGATCAAAAATGCCAATGCACGATTAAACACATTGATGCATGCAGGGTCAGAGATGCGTACCTTGTCGCCAGCACTCTACATGCAGGGTGATCCACGCAGAATTGAAATAGGGAAAAATAACCTAACCTATATGGAAATGCAAGTGAACCATCCTAACATTATCTTCTATCAACGGGTAAGAACCAATTAAATTTTACTAAGTCCAATTATGATCTATTCTATAGGTACATGAATTCTTATTTTGGGTGTTTGGATCTAATTAATTACGTGGCTCAAGCAAATTAAATTATTAAATCAGTAGGTAGCTCACGAAATCCGCGTGAAACAAAGAAAAATAAGAAGTTGAAAACAAAACCGGTGAGGTCCCCCAAGTGCACCGGCACTTGGCGAAACAGACCCGCAATAAATGAATGTCCTTTTTACAAGAGTTCAAATGCTAGCAATAAAAGAGATGAAGTTTATTTTTTTGGTCTCCTTCAATTCTTCTTCTCATCTTCTCACGCTATCATGCAGCTCGGTAAAGAATTAAGCGGCCTCTGCTTCGCTTGGGTGCTTCGGCTCTCCTAAGATCGCCTCCTTCTCAACACGGGCCCTCGCAAGAAAAAGAAAAGAGAGAATGTGTAAGAAACTCAATTATCAATTACGAGCACGAAAAATAAAATAAATATAGTGAATATAAACAATGAAATAATGTGATAAAATATAAACAGATATTTACAACCAAGAATAGCATGTTAAAAGAGAAACCTAACTACTCTCGCTGTGCCTCCCCGACAATGGCGTTATTTTGTTTAGCAGGATTTTGAGCTTTTAAATTATTGATGAAAATAAATGCGCAGTGACCGTTGCAACCCAAAAATCCTGAAACAAACAAACAATTTTTTTCTTCTCAAGCTACAAAATTAGTTACAAGAGAATAATGAAGCAAGAGATTTTTTTGCTACTAATTTACCTGTATAGCAACAGGATCAAACCCAAAGAGGCTACAATTCCTGAGGGTTATTCAAATAATCGAAAAAAAATCAAATAAAAGAAACATGGAATCTCAAATGCAAACTATTTTGGTTTTTTGTGATTTTTTGGTCCTTTTCCTTTTTTTAATTTTTTTTCTATTTTTTTAGTTTATGATTTTTCAAATCTTTAATGATTTTGACTTTTGCATTTTTTTATTTTTAAAAATATGATTTTCAAAATAATTTCATGTACAAAAGAAATACGACTTTTTATTTTCAAATATAACAAAAATGCTAAAAAATGTTCAAATAAAGTATTTTTTTGGTTTTTATGATTTTTTTATCATTTTTATAATTTTTCAGACATTTTTAGATTTTCTTGGATTTTTAAAATGAATAAAAATAAGAGAAAATGCAAATTATGAATAAACATGACTATTTGGCAATTTAAAATATTAAATGAAATAAAAAATTGTCGAAAATTATTTTTCTGAAAAACTAGAGGAAATTATCTACAAACAAAACTCAAATCATAGTTTTTATTTATCTAAAATTTTATATGATTTTTTTAAGATTTTTAGCATTTTGCATTTTTTTGGTTTTATAAATAATTAATGCACGAAAATTAGATAGACATTAAAGGATAATGAAATACACCTAATCTATTTTTTGGAATTTTTTACGCAATATTTGAATTTTTATGAAATTTTCAAATTCAGAGAGAGAAAATGATACGGTTTTTGAATTTTTTTAAAAATATCAAATAAAAATAAAATGCAATTAAATTTATATATGATGAAGATGCATACAACATGAGTCTAACTTGATTTTTGGGGAATTTATTAACGAATAAAAATATTTATTTCAATAAAAAGATCATGTAAAATCAAGAGTGGAAATGAAGTACTGAATTGTAAATACTCAAAGTTTTTGCATCAATATAAAATAATAAATAAACAAGAGGACGGAAAGTACAAATTACCTATAAAATATGTGCATAGCACGTGACTGTCTAGAGAAGGGGGATTTATTTGCAAATTTTAGATGGTCTAGGGGCCTCTTCGATAATTTTCCATTTTTTTTAAAAAAAAACCCCTAGGGCTTCTTCCTGTGCTGCTCTTCGTTCTCAAGCCCTAAATCAAAAGAAGGGATGCTAGGGCACGCCAGCGCCCCTCTCGTTGTCTTGCAGATTGGCGGAGCTAGGCGGTGGGCATCAGGGATGCGAGAGGCGGAGGGAGGCTACGATCATCAGAGGGCGCTACTATTGGCCTAGAGGAGGGCTTCACGCAGTGTGGCACACGGGCGTCGACGGTTGATGAAGTCCGTAGTCCACTCGTGCGCGGGTGGTGTAGGGCGGTGTCAGCACGACGCAGGGGTGGCTAGGAAGCGGTTGCTTTCGCATATCTGGCCGTGGAAGGTGGTGCTTCCACTGGGAAGGTGTAGGACGGGGTGGATAGCTACTATGGTTGGCGCGTCGCAGTCCAGGCATGGCTTCTTCTCTGATGGTCGGCGATGTCGAGGCAGAGGGCATAGACGTGGCTAGGCTAAACTCGTGGTGGAAGGGGCTTCACGCGTTGGGGTGCATGGGCACTGGCGATGGAGTCCGCTATAGTTGGCCACGACTACAGTGATGAGAGCGACTACAGTGCTGCCCTAAATTTATTTTATTTTTTTATTTTTTGTATAAAATAGAAATAGAGGCAAAAAACCTTTTTTTGATTTTTTAAACATAAACTGCAGGAATCATTATATTTATTTCTTTACTTTTTTAATCTTTTTTCTTTATCCCGACAAAACAAATGTTAGGATGAAAAACTATGTATTTTTTTTTGTTTTTTTATATTTTTTATTTATAAACAAATTCGGATGCTAGCATGATAGCTCAAGCCCAAAATCAAAACCGAATACGTGAACGGAGATCCGACAAAAAATGAGGAATGGATCCGTGTCTCCGAGCACCGTACACGACCGGAGTTGGAAGATTGCGTGAGGTAGAAGAAGAACGCGAATAGAATGAGATGTGAAGGTGAAAAATCGGATTGTATTCGGATCAAATCATAATGGGTGATTCTAAGATCTAGACAAAAAATGATAAAGAAATAAAAATACGAGAAGTAAACTACGATTAATCTAGGTTAAAAATAAGAGAAAATGTTTCTCAACTTAGGAGCGGAAAAGATCATGATCGCCTCGATAAAGGCCAACTCATTGTCATCGGATGTCTCAGAGGCTAGGCACCCTTCTGCAACAAGGTAACTCTCAGAGAATAGGCTCCTCTCATCAAAGATTGATGAAGTGAGAATGATGGAGGAGGATCCAATTAAATAGAGGATTAATTGAATTTGAATATGAATTTAAAAATTGAATTAATATAAAGAGATAAGAAAGAAATTGAAATGAGACAAAGATAAAAAAATTAATGTTAAATTTTTTTACAAAAAAATATTTTTTTGTATTTTCGTCACTTTATTAAATCGAATAATAAATTTTATTTTTTATTTATTATGGTGGTTATTTATGAATAACAACTATATACATATACTATATGTATATGGTATATTATATATATAGTTAAATAAGGAAATTAATTTTTTTATTTAATTTTTTTATATTTATTTTTTTTGTTTTTTTTCATTTTAAATAATTAGTAAAGATATTTACAAATACAATATGTACAAATAAATGGTGAAATTGCACAAACCACCCTAGAAAATCATCTTTCAAATCGTAACTCTAAAAATTATTAAATCCAAGCCATTTTATAGATAATTTTATTTAGAATACAATGGAAGTGAGTTTGGTTCAATTTGAGTTCATATGGAGTCGGAATTGGTCTTTCAATTATCGCTTTATGGATTTTTTCGGATATGGTTACTTTTATTCTATACATGATTTTATTTTGCAAACATTTTTATTATTTAGAAACATTTTTATTTACAACTTTTGTTTTAAAAATTATTTAATTTGAGGTCAATTATCTACAAATAAAACAGTGTAATTATGCAAATATTTACAACACACATTTTTTTGGATTTTCTGATTAAGAACCCTATCTTCCCCTACTTTATTCCTGCTCGATCAAGTAAAGTCTTGACCTTCTCTCGGGGTTCGAGTCAGCCTGTAACTATTACATATATATAGTCTTCTTTTCTTTTCTTTTTTTCTTTTTTTTTCTTTTCTTTATTTTTCCTTTGTTTCTTTCTTTATTTTTTAGGTTAAAATAGTAATAGTAAATAGTAATAGTGTAAGATATTTACAAACAGATGCAAGTTAGTAAGAATATGGAGTTAGTATTATATACAGGTATTTTATGCGGGATTTTAAGCTAAAATAAATTAATAACGATGATGAAATCCAAATTCATCTGTTAGATTGAGGACTCATAAAGCATCGTCAAATGATTATTAAGAGATGATCACCAGCCTAAGTAGGAGATGACAATCCTTTCTCTAATAGGCAGATATCTAACCGGCCTCTTGATGTAGGTCCTCTACATAGGAATAGAGATTTGTAGGTGTTAGATAAGTTTGGTCAAGGAGTTGACTTAATGAGATTGAGATAACCAAATACCTATGTTGTATGCTATCACGATATAGGCACGCATCCTCTGATCGGAGACAGATGTGTCATTATATGTCTGAGTATGTACAGTTAGCAGACCAATATGTTGATGACCTAATCAAGGTCTATATGTTGGCACGTTGGTGTGCATAGAAGGGCATATGAGTGATATGATCTCTCAAATGGATCATACAGGTTCATTTATTGAATTGGAAGACATGAGCTCACTCATGAGATATTGGGATTCAAATTCCGTGCATGGTCGTCTCGCTTTGGAAGCTTGACTGGATTTATAAGCTTTCATATTTATTTTGGAAAGTGTATGATCAACACCTACGTATGATATATGCTTTTGGAAAGTATATGATCAATACTGACTCCCAATGATCAAATGAGAACTTAATGCTAAAACCCTGAAGGATACAATCTAAATAGATCTAAAACTTCATGTTTACTCATGGGTCTTCTAGTATGAAGGATGTACATGTATTAGGAATACCTTGGGGTGATGTGATCATAAACGATCGTATAACCATGACGCTTCCATTCCGAGGGAGTGATGAAATAGGTCTGGATTTTAGTGACTCCTCTCATAGAGATGTAATTTGATCTTAGTCCAAATGTTGGACCTTGATCTAAATGTGATTTAGATACAATTAGAAAATTAGATCTACAGCTTTGATTTAATCAAACATCTATGAGAGGTCCCTGAGATCAGGATTTTAGATGTGATCTCAATATCCAAGTCACTATGCGTAGAACAATACAATCGCCTTGTCCTTATCTCCAAGTATGCGCAGAGAAAGCACATTGTTCTTGAAAGGGTCCAAGGATAATTTCACTATTGATATATGTATCTGAGCATTGAGAAATGGATCATTAAATGTAATTTAATTATCATGAATGATATGAATTCGATTCATATTATTTGGTCATATAAGGAGAGTTATCTAATATGATAAATGTGATTTAATTATCAAAGATATGAATAATGTGAATGTAATTCATGTTATTTGGGCACATGAGAATAGAGATCCAAGATGATTAAATATGATTTAATTATCAAGAATATGATTGATGTGGATATCACTATCGATGATAATCATGTATATTAGAAATATGATTTATAATATGGTGGAAAAATAGAATTTACGAATTATATGTTATTTTGAATGGGATTCACAATAAACAACTGATTATAAATCTAATTTACATGTTATGTTGGATATATAAATATGATTTATATTTGTCAATGACATGATTGAAGTTTTCAAAAATTTAATTTGGAATTATTTTTGTGAAGATAAATGCAATAGTTGTTATTGCATATTAATTATTTTATATATGTAGATAAAGGAAGACTTAATCCCTTTATGGTGGCCGTCCACCTTGACTTGTTCAAGAGGGGGAAGATCACCCTATTTATAGTAAATGGACTTGCTCTTCACATTATCTATGTATATTAAATTGATTTAAAATGAATTAATTATTATCTTAAAAAAAGATACAAATAATTTGTTTTAAACTAATTGTTATTGTTTATTAGAGCAACAAATCATGGTCATTGATTAATAAACTTTTAATCTACACCATAGATTAAGAGAGCACATGGATTTAGATCCATGTGCATCTAACTAGTATAAAAGGAAGGGTATCCCTTGCCTTTAAAAATACATATAATTCCAAAAGGAATTAAACTCTCTCCATCTCTCTCTCTCTACACACCAACTGTCTCTTTCGCTTTCATTGTGGCCGTCCACCATGGAGCCCTAGAGAGAGTCACCATGGTTGCAGCATCCTCATTAAGCTGCTTGATTGTTTGCTTGTGGATCTCTGTCTCCTACGGTGCGCCTCGCTCGTGAAGAAGACATCAGATCTCGTGTGACGAAATCAGGAGATTCACCGCTTGGATTATCAACATGGATTGCGAGGAGCACGTGTTTCATCAACATGCTAACAAACGTCTCCTTCGTTGGATCGGAATTGAGTCATGTGGTCTCATCATTTAGAGAATTGATCGCAACCACGCTTCAAGAGGCAAAGCTAATAATTGTTTGTGGTTTAGAGGAAATGATATGAGAAATGTTCTTGGATCATGTGGTTTAATCGTTTAAAATTTTTAAATTTCGTTCCCCCGAGCAACTAGTATGATTATTCGCTCCCGATAGCATACGATGCGATCCTCACGCTTCCGTGATCCTTCAAAAATATTACCATATACAAGGGGAAGTTCTACTTAAATTACAAGTGAAAATTATGTTCTTCACGTTCTTCGTGTTCTTTGTTCATTCTTTACATTGTTCGTGTTCTTTATTCATTCTTCGTGTTCTTGGCACATTAATAGTTTTCTTCATACGAAAATGGAATTCAATCATTTTAGAAGCCGTAAATCACCCTTTCTAAAAATGAATCTTGATAAAGCACTGCATACACGAGAGAAAGCTCGATTAGGTAATGAAATCCTACCTCTTGCTATAAGATTTTTAAGTTAAACTAGATAAGAATATATGTTCATCATGCTCACTTTTTGAAGAACATTCACATGCTTGTTTCATGATTTACTCTTAAATAATTGCTAATATATATTTGGTGAAATGAATCATTCTTGCAATTATTGTGATAATTTTGCAAAATGATACTGATACTAGCTGAGAATTGATATTGCATAAATGATATCTATCTTATAATTTCATACTATATTTTACGATAAGAATGACTTGGAGTATATGCTACAGGTTAGTCAACCAACTTTTAGGTTTGTCAGAAGAACATCCGTATTGGCATGCCATACCTAGGTGGTATACAGTTGCATGGAGTTGTTGAGCGTGTGAAATAAATTATTTGCAACGTAGGGTACTCGGCTGCCATTAGGTGGGCTGATTGACTGAAGATGAGATCGTGCCATGTGGAGGCACGAGTGGTTTGATAGTGGCTGGCCATGATAACATGTATTTATTGCTGCTAGTATACTTAATTAAAGATTAGCTTGTGCTTTTAAGCTACTAAGTTCTCTAGGATGGTGTTTTTCTTTATTTATCTGGCTGAGGGTTTGGAACCCTTGATAATAAAGAAAAATGAAAATTATCAGGGTATTATAGGAGGATTGGTTGAGGTGACATATAGTGGCTTATGCTCACCAGATCAACGCAATCTCAAATCCTGGAGTGTCCACAACTTCAGTGTTTGTGGAGAGGAGAGGACTAATCCCTGATGTGGATAATAATGGATAAGAATTAAAATAAAAATAGGATAATGGAACAATTGTATAATTTGGTTTGTTGAACCTTTCAAATATCATGCTTGGTCTATATTTGTTTTCTTTAATTTTGAGCATTGGCTCATCTCTTACCTATATTTTTATAAAACCCAACATGCATTGGAGAGTCATCACATGGATAATAGCCATCTAGCTAGACACGGTAGCAATAATCTATTTGGTAGTTGGTAGTCTTTTTGCATATTTCTTTTCCAGTTGATGTACATGTAAATAGCTATAGTTGGACAATGTACCATGTATACTTTATTTTGTGAAGGGAAAGGTATTGAGATACTTCCTTCTTAATATTTTAATTGTAGTCCATTTTTTAATGTTAGTTGTGATTGCTGAATAAATTATTGTTGAGTAATCAAATCCGGATATGAGAGGATCTGATGACCCAGAATCGACATCGTGATAGTCTATTATCAGAGCTCGGTTACACCAGTAATTTATTCAATAATTGATAAGTATGAGCGGTATTTAGAATCTACGGTTGTATTAAGTTCCTTTGATCTTAATAAGTGACTGCAATACCATTCACAAGTCATTTTCCATTATACACATCATTCTAAAATCTATAGGACCTAACCTTTGGCCTTGATTCATCCTATTATCATGGCAGACCAAGGCATGTCTAGGAAATTATTGGCTATGGCGGCAATGCTCCAAGAGATGAGGCAAAGGAAACAGACATTAGAGGAGAGGTTCAATGCATAAACTGGAAAACCCAAGGCATCCAAACCTGTGAATGCTAGAGCTAAGGGTTATGTTCACCCTTCTAAGGAAGAATTTAGCTAAATAACTCTTTGGAGTAGGATCCTACTCCAATCGGAGGAGCCATGGTAGACACCCTCAAATTTTCTTGAATCCTACCATAAAAATAAGAATTCGATAGAAGTACAAAACCATTATTTGATCAAGGGTCCAAGAGAACAAGAATTTATAATTCGAGAAATTCTAGATAATTGTTTGGTACAAATAGCAGGACATCCGCTACCTGTTTACCTAATACTTATTGAAATGGATGACTTAGATCTCATCATAGGGATGAACTGGCTAGAAAGGCATCATGCATGTCTTGATTGTTTATGGAAGATAGTAAATTATACATTCCTAACTCGATAGAGTTCTAATTTATTAGAAATACCATCTAATGACGATGTCAAATACATATCTACTCTGAAGGAACAACAATTATTAGAGCATGGGTGCCAAGGTTATTTAGATTATGTATCCACTACATCATGGTCAGATAGAATGATGGAAGATGTACCTATAGTGTATGAGTTTACTGATGTATTTCCATATGGACTACCTAGATTACCACTTGAGCAAGGGATTTAATTTGAAATCTCTCTCACACCTGATACCCTGCCTATCTCCATCCCTCCATATAGGATGGCACCATCTGAGTTACATGAGTTAAAGGTACAGTTACAAGAACTGTTAGACAAAGGCTTCATTCGTCCTAGTACTTCACCATGCGGTGCACCTATTTTGTTTGTGAGGAAAAAGGATGGGTTGATGTGGTTGTTCATTGACTATAGACGACTAAACAAGATGACAATAAAGAAAAAGTATCCTCTGCCAAAAATAAATGATCTCTTTGACCAACGTCAGGGTTCGACGGTGTATTCCGAGATTGACTTAAGATCCGGATACCATCAATTGAAAATTAAATATGAGGATATTTTCCAGACAATCTTTCGAACTAGATACGGATATTATGAGATTTTAGTTATGTATTTTTGGATTGAAAAATGCCCCAACGATTCATGGATCTCATGAATAGAGTATTCAAAGAATTCCTAGATCACTTCGTAGTAGACTTCATTGATGACATTCTTATTTACTCCGAGGATGAGTACCAACATGAACTCCATCTCTGATAGGCACTTGAAACACTAAGGAAGAACAAATTGTATGCTAAATATAACAAATGTGACTTCTGGATAAGTGTCCTTCTTAGGCCATGTTATTTCTCGGAAAGGTATATCAGTTGATCCTACGAAGGTTGGTGCGGTGATGAGTTGGGAAAGCCGGAAGACTGTCAAAAAAATACGATCTTTTCTAGGTCTAGTTGGTTATTATAGAAGATATGCAAAGGATTGTTCACTAGTAACATTACCAATGACTAGGCTGACTCAGATGGAAGTCACATTCAAATTATCTGATGCATGCGAAACTAGCTTTCAGACATTGAATGAATGCCTAACATCTGCACCTATCCTTACTCTATCCTCTAAGACTAAAGGATTTACTGTGCACACGGATGCATCTAAAGAAGGACTTGGGGCATTTCTTATGCAACATGGCAAGGTAGTTGCTTATGTATCACAACAACTCAAGACACATGAGAGGAACTACCTGACATATGACCTTGGACTAGCGGCCGTAGTTTTCGCTTTAAAGATATGGAGACACTACCTTTGTTGTATTACTTTTGAAATCTTCACTGATTATAAAAGCTTGAAATATCTGTTTGATCAGAAGGAGATGATGAATCTGCGATTCGTCATCTTTATTCATTTATTTTAGCTTAAAATCCCTTATAAAACACATGCATATCACGCTGATTCCATATTCTTACTAACTTGCATCTGTGTAAATATTGTACATTTCTGATTAATTTTAACCTAAAATAAATAAAGAAAGAAAGAAAGGAAAAATAAAGAAAAGAAAATAAAAAAATAAAGAAAAGAAAATAAAAAATAAATAAAGAAAAGAAAATAAA
Organism: Ottelia alismoides; assembly: GCA_037367405.1. NCBI lineage: Eukaryota > Viridiplantae > Streptophyta > Magnoliopsida > Alismatales > Hydrocharitaceae > Ottelia > Ottelia alismoides. The sequence goes on from JAZKJV010011262.1 coordinate 841,997, forward strand.
AAAAAGGAAGACTGTGTACAGGCTGACCCGAACCCCGAGAGAAGGTCAAGACGTGACCTGATCGACCAGGAATAAAGTAGGGGGAGATAGGGTCCTCAACCAGAAAATCAAAAAAAATGTGTTTCTCACGTATTTTGTGTATATCTGTATATCACTAACACTAATTTATTTGTACCTTAATTGACTTCAAATCAAATAACATTCAAACTCAAAGTTGTAAATAAAAATGTTTTCTAATTACTAAAATTGATTGCACAATTAAATCTTGTACAGAATAAAAGTAGCCACACTTGGAAAAAGCCACTAAGCACTAATTGAAAGACCAATTCCAGCTCCATATGAGCTCAAATCGAATCAATCTCAGTTCCATTGAACTCGAAATTAAATTATTTTCAAAATGGCTGTATTTTCATAATTTTTGGAGTTACAGATGAAAAGTCGGTTTTCTGGGGTGGTTTGTGCGATTTTCCCACGTATTTTGTGCATATTGTATTTGTATATATTGTAAATTAATCCCACTGATTTTTTTAAAAAAAATAAAAAAAATAATAAATTTTTAAAACACAAAAAAAGGGCTAATTCGTCATTCACCCTTGTATATAGTGTCACATATGTATATAGTATATGCATATAGTTGCTATTTTTAATTAACCATCATAAAAAAATAAAAAAATAACATTTTTTAATTCCAATAAATAAAGTGACGAAAATTCAAAAAAAATAGATAATTATTTTATTTTCTCTATTATCTTCATTTCAAATTTCATCTCCCTTCCACAAAAAAAATCAAAAAAAATTCATTTTTAATCTCTCTCTTTCAAAAATTCAATTCCCTCTTTCAAAATTTCACTTCAATTTTTATCTCCCTTTATCCAATAAAAATTCAAAAAAAAATTCAAATTTCGTCTCTTTTCTATTTATATGGCTCCTTCTCCCTCATTCCAACTTGATCAACCTTTAGAGAGAGGAGCCCTATCTCCGAGAGAAATTTCGTCGAGGAAGTTGCCTAGCCTCCGAGCCGTCCGGTGACAGCGAGTCGGCCTTGTCGAGGCGATCACAGTCCATTTTCCGCTCCTAAGGTGAGATCCAAATTTTCTTCGCATTTTATCTTAGTTTAATCGTAGGGTAGCTTTTTCGCATTTTCGTCTCGTCATTTTTTTTCTAGATCTAAAAAAAATCATCTCGATTTGATCCGCCACCGACTCAATTTTTCATCTCACTTTCTCGATCCCTTCGCCTTCTATTTCTACCAACCACGATCTCTCAACTCCGGTCACGTACGGTGGCCGGAGATCGGATTCGAATCTCTCACGTCCGTCGGATCCTCATTCATTTTTTCCGATTCGTAGATAAATAATTTTTTTCTCTATTTGTTCTCTAACGTTTGTTTTGCGGGATCACTAATATAAAAGAAAATTAAAAAAAATCTCTATCCTTTTTATTTTTCTATTTTTCTGATTTAAAAAAAATACAAAAAAAAGTTTTTTTATTATCATTCACTGTTTACATAAGATAACAAAATAAAATTACAAAAAAACAAAAAAAATCGCAACAGGCGCGGGGTCACCAACCCCCGCCGCCCGCTCTCCCTCCATCGCCCCCCCACCCGCCGGACCGCCACCACCACGCAGCAGACCCGCTCCACTCCAGCCGCTGGGAGGCGCTCCTCCCTCGACGCCGATCTCCAAGCCGTGCGGACGCGGCCGCTCCCAGCACGCCGCCCGCACTGCCTCCCGTCCTTGAAGCCCCGCGCTCACCCGCGCGGCCCTCCGCGCTGCGCTGCTGCTGCGCGCGGCCCCTCCAGAATCGTTGCACGTGCGCGGCGTCGCGCATGTCGCGCCTTCAGCCCCGCGTCCAACTCCACGCGTGCGGCAGCGCTCGACGCCAACCTCCAGCGCCCTGCCGTTGCGCCTGGCGGTGCCCCGCCACCCGCTCTGCTCCATCCCGCGCCACCTTTGAAGCCCGTCGACCGCCCAGCCCTCCGCCCTGTGAAGAGGCGGCGCCACCCGCGCCACCATTGGAAGAGAAGGGAGGCGGCGACGTTCCCCCTGGACTCTCCACTGTCTTGTGGAAGAAGAAATGAAGGAAAGCCCTCTAGGGCTTGGATTTTGATTAAAGAAATAAAGTGGGAAATTTGCATCTTCATCTTTGGAGATTTTCAGAATTACAAAAGATTCCCTACCAAGTCATCAAGCAACACATTTCGTGGGTAAATTGCGAAACTCGTCTTCTGTTTTATTTTTTTATGTACGTAATGCCAGAACTTTAATATTCACATTTCAGTCCAGAACTTTTCAGTAATTACAATTTGGTCCCCGAACTGCAGAACAATAACTTGCTTGATCTTTTTATTGAAATAAAGGTTATTTTTGATGCAAAAATTTTGAGAAAATTGTGTTATGCTCTTAATGTGATTATTTTATTAGCATAAATTTTTCATTACATTTTGTCTTCATTTGGTATTATTAAAAAATCAAAAACAGTGTTATTTTGTCTTTCTGAAATTCAAAAATTCATAAAAATTCGAAAATAGCTCTAAAAATTCCAAAAAAATAAAGTAGTTTTATTTCATTGTCTTTTAATTTCAGACCAATCTTCATGCATTAATTCTTTATAAAACCCAAAAAATTTGAAAAACATCAAAAATCTTATAAAAATCATAAACAATTCTACAAAAATCCAAAAATTGTGATTTCAGTTCCTATTTGTAGATATTTTCTTCTACTTTGTCTTAAAAATAGTAGCCAGGACTTTTGGGTATTTAAAAGATTTTTAAATTACAATTTACTCCAGGTTGTCCATATTTTCTTATTTTTTCCTTGTTTGATTTTTAGAAAAATAAAAAAATCCGAAAATTCTACAAAAATTCTCAAAAACATTTTAAAACTTTTAAAACCCAAAAATATTTTCTTTGAATTTTTCTGATTATTTTTTTAGCATAATTGAAAATTGCAAAAAGAGTTGGTGTGTATATTCTTGATCTTTGTTCGTATTGCTTCGCATTATTTTTGAAAATTAAAAAAAATTGCAAAATCAAAATCACTAAAAATTTGAAAATCAGAAAATCTAAAAAAAATAGAAATAAAAAAAATAAAAAAATAAAAAGATTTAAAAAAATCACAAAAACCAAGGATAGTTATCCTTTGAGATTCCTGTTTTCTTTTAATTAGTTTCTGATTAATTGAATAACCCTCGGGAATTGTAGCATCCCTGAGTTCGACCCTTTCTGCTATACAGGTTAATAAGTAGCAAAAATAAAAAAAAAATATATCTTTTGTTGACGCGGGTTTTGGGGATAAAAACAACGACCGACCTATTCACCTTTTTACCATCAATTAATCTCCGCCCTAGAAAATCTCACGCTCAACAGGAGCTTAATACGAGACAGAGACGACAGCTAGAGCTGTTGAAGGATTATCATTGCACCATATCCTGCCACCCCGGTAAGGGGAATGCCATAACAAATGCCCATAGCAGAAGAACTTATTCACCTTGGTTGGGGAGTACTATCCACATATGGGGTTTACTATCAACATTGAGTGAATGAAAACCGTTGCATAGTAGTGCTGATACTATAACTATTACTCGCCTATACAAATTAGAGATGTGTGATAGAATAAAGAAATGATAGGAGGATGATCCAGTCCTTAAAGTTTTGAGACAACAACTTGAAAATAATGAGATAGAAGGATTACATATACAAGATGGGTTATTGTATAACCATCACAGAGTTTGTGTACCAAACACATCTGAATTGAGAAAAGACATCTTACGTGAAGAGCATTGCTCCAAATTATATATTCATCTCGGAATTACGAAGATGTATAAGGATCTTCGTTCACACTTTTGGGTGGCCAGGAACGAAGAATGATGTTGTTGAGTTTGTCTCATGTTTCACCTGCCAACAGGTAAAGCCTTCACACTAAAAGCCACAGGATTGTTACAACCTCTCTCTATCCATGAATGAAAATGGGAAAGCATTTCCATGGACTTAGTTACTAGCTTACCTTAGACGATCGATGGTAAAGATAGTATATGGGTCATAATAACTCGTCTAACTAAGGTAGCACATTTTATTCTAATAATCTTATATTCCACTAAATACAAGCTTGCTGAGTTATATATTACACATGTGATCTATCTCCATGGTATCCCAAAGGAGGTAGTTTCCCATCGAGATTCACGATTCACATCACACTATTGGGAGAGCTTCATGAAAGCCTTAGGCACTGATGAATCTCCATTTCATCACCTTTAATCTATCATTTTAGCTTTAAAACCCTAGTAAATATGTGTAAATACCTCTAATTTCGGCAATTTAACATTCGTGCATTATTTCAAAAAGTGTGTATGAAATACTAATTTAAATGCCAAAATAATAGAATAAAGAAAAGAAAAGAAAAGGAATAAAATATCAAAAAATATTTTATGACCCTAAATCCCAAGACCTACGCATCTTGATGACTAGGTCGACAAGCAACAAAGTAGGGGGAGATAAGGGTCCAAGATACAATATAAATCCCAATTATTTATTCATTCTTTATTCATTTTGGGACCTATTTTTATTTTACACTTTTTATACTTCAAATAAAGAAACTTTGAAAATGAAAGGTGGAGATAATAGAATATAGAAAAATAAAAAATTTATTTCATAAAAAAATAATGTACAGATTAAAAGATACAGTCTAAATAAAATTCCAAAATCCCAAATTCCCATACCCATATCTCTCAAATAAAAATCAAAATATATCAAAATCACCTTTAATTATATATAACTCTTAATAAGCTATTTAGTGAATGTAGTTTCATATTTTTTGGAGTTAAGGTGTGAAACTTAGGTTTTGGACCCCTATTGTATACTATACCTGATTAAAATAATCATTCTATTTATTATTTATTGTTTTTGTAATTCTATATTTTTATAATTTTGTAAATATTATTTATAATATACGTACATATTAAAACTAAAATAAAATAGTAAAGAAAATACAAAAAATAATATATATATAATACATAGGTAAAATACCTATATCTATTTCTATATAATAAATAGAATTATTTATTTAAGTGTATATATTAGAGTAGAAAAATATAATAAAAATATATTTAAGTATCTAAGAATAAGTTATAATTTTATAAAATAATAAACTAAATTAATAAATAAAAATACAGAATAAAAATAAACAACCAAAATACATAGATAGATATACCTATATATAACCCCTAAAAAGTAACTCGTAACAAATAACCTCTAAAAAATAAAAATCATAATAACATAACTTAGAAAATAATAAATATTTTTTTTATTTTATAACATAAAACTAATAAAATAATTTATTATTTAACATTTAATTTCGAATTATTTTCCAGGATGTTTTTTTCCTGGTTAGTCCTCATGGACCAACCAGGAGGCCCGGTCAGTTGACCTCGATCAATTGACTAGCCTACATCCTATAGCTATCAGAACCTCGCATGCGGTCTTCTTCTAGATTTTTTCCCGGTCGCTTGTTGTGTCTTTTTGGATGGAGATCTTCATGACTTTTCTTCCTCGCATATCGATGATTCACGCCCATGCGTTTCCTTGGGCTGTGGACCACTGATCTGCTCCATCTTCCTCGATCTTCCCAGTCACTTGATCACATGTACTTAAGCCCTCTCGATTCCGCTTCCGACTTTTTGAACCCTATTGGCCCTTCTCTTCTCCTCCTTGGTTGTTTACATAGCTTGAGGGTGGTGACATCATTCTCGTTGTGCCCCTAGGAGGATTGGAGGATACATCTCAGGTGCTTCCACCACCTCCGGTGGAGCGCCACCGTCGAGGTCCATCTCGTTTGCTTCCCGGCCAATTCGAGGTACCCTTCTTGCTTTTCTAAGTTAGTCCAGTGTCTAGGTTTCCTTTCCTATAATTATTTTGAGTTTTAATTATGCATTTTAGCTGTTAATCCCTCACCGAAGCTCTGTTCCGGCCACAACCTCCGTACACCGTTCCCGACCATTGACCGACTCTCCAAGCACCCTAATCCTCTAACCCCTTCGCTCCCTCACCCCGTGCCATAAACCATCCATCTAGATCCATCCGAGATCTAACTTGTCGGACCTCTCTTTCTCCATTGCACGCTATAGGTCTTCACCTGATCAACCCTCACATCCTCCCACACCACTAAGAGCCCCAAGAAATCCCCTTTTTTGTATGTGCTTATTTGTAGGTATTGGAGGCTTAAGATCCCATGAGGTGTTGATTTTTCGAAAGTGCGAGGTTCTTTGAGCCTAGATCATCCGCGAGCTCCTTCTATATAGATGATGCTCCAGGACTTTGATCGGAGGAACCAGCCAACGCAGGGGATTTGGACAACATTTTGATTCCCTCATGAGCCGCTCCAGAGTTCAGAGACACGCCCCATCGACTATCGAAGCTCGGAGGAACCCCGGTTCTTCCATGTTCCTTCAAGCTTCGTCCTAGCCGTCTGATCTCCTCTGGAGCCTAGATTCTTTTATCGTCGTCCGATCAGCCCCTCCTATGATCCCAGACAATCTAATCAGATCTGCACATCAACGAACCATTATCGCAAGCTTTAGCGTCGACACGTGGCAAGTGGTCATAGCCCCGCCATTCGATCGTGCCCTTGCGTGGGTATTTTGCATCTTCTACCATCGTATTTATTGTATTTAAATATTAGGATGCAAGCTTTCCTAGGTCTTTGGCATATTTTTGTAAATTTTGCAAATTGCCCCCAATGCTTTTAGTATTACATCTAGGTCAAAGCCACATCACTTCACGTGACGCGCCACGTGAGGGGATATTTTGTAGAGGACCCCCTGGGCTTTTTTTTATTTGTGTTTAATCCAAAAACTTTTTATTTATGTTGAATATTTTTGTGAAAATTACGTAAAAGCCTTGAACTTTCTATTATTTACATTAGTGCCCCTGTAAGTAGTGGAATTTCTCTTTGTTGCTTGTAATTATTTTAAATAGCAATTAAACTCGAAAAAATCTCAAAAATTAGCTGTTGACTCCTGTTGCATTGTATTATAATGCCCTATTTTTTCAATTTTGGGATCCTTTAATATTTATTAAAAATCATAAATACCCCAAAAAAGCTCCTGTTTTGCTTGAAAATTCCAAAAAAATATAAAAAAAGGTTTCTAAAAATTCTCCTAAAAGATATATTATGTTTATTTATGTAATTTAACCTTCAGATAAAAAATCACTAAAAAATATAAAAGAAAACTTCTAACAATTGAAAAACCCTAAAAACCTTTATAAAAATGTATTTTCCAAAATTCTCAAAATTTGATTTTTCTGTTTCTGAATTTTCTATATATTATTATTATTATATTAAATATGTTTTAAATATTTTGACATCTTTTAATTTTTTTAATCTCCATTTCAATTACGAATATTTATTTTAACCATGATTTAGGGTTTTTTACTTTAAAAATATATAAAAACTAGTAAAAATTACTAATAATCATAAAAATAGTAAAAAATTTATTTAAACCCAAAAATATTTTATTTTCTTTATTCTGGTTACTATTATTATTTATATTTATATAGTCTATATTGTATATATAATCCATATATATCTTTAATATATATTTTTAGAGAAAAACAAATATAAAAATATAAAAAGAAAAAAGAAAATATACAAAAAAAAATTAAAAATCAAAATACAAAAATATAAATCAAATATAAAATATAAAATAAAATTAAAAAACTCACATAAAAAAACACATAGACACATATTCCACAATCATTTTTGTGCATTAATTTGACCGATCTAATCGTTTGCTCCCTATGTTAGAAACTCTACATACTTGCACTATACACACATTTTGTAGAGTTACGTAAAATAAATTATAACTCTACACTTGCTTTTCATTGTTTGATCATCATTGTGGATTAATTGTTGTATTAATTTGGGTTTCTTAAGGGTCACCACGGCGACTGTCTCCACCTTGTGTGAGACATATTTTAGACCCTCGACAAATCCTCTTCAACAAATAGCGTCGTTGCCGAGCAGCAATGCTGCTTAGATTGGATTTTGATTATTTGCCTATTTTTGTGCTTTATTTATTTTCTTTGATGTAATTACTTGAGTTGTCTAACCTCTCTTTGTGGACTTTGCTGAGAGGTACCACAGATCAAGGAAGGTGCTTTACTCAACGCGCATGCGCACCCACGTGAAACCGAGTTCAGACTCCTGACTTAGCACCAAAGGAGGAGGAGAGAAAATTTAAAGACAGAGCTACACTTGCACTTTTTATTTTATTTCATTTATTTTTGTAATTCAAGAGAGAGAGAGAGACCTTCTAATTTGTAATAATTCAGGACTCTGCAACACTCCACACTTCACGAGGTCAAGTGCCCGATGGATTGTTCCCTTGGGGGCCTCGTCAGTTTTGTTGTGTTTTCATCGCATTTTTTACTTTGTTTCCTGATTTTTATTTTCTTTATTTTGTGTGATTCAGCTCTTAGGTGTAAGATTTGCTTGACGATAGATTAAGGCCAAACACAGAAATCACCATTGCATGTACCTATAGATTCGTGCTAGGACTTAGTCAAATTCTGAATTGCTAGTTATCTGAATTTGAGACTGCGTGCCGAGAGAGGTCACATACAGCGCGCGCAGGACCCGTTGTGGCTGGCACCAAGTAGCATCATAGGCTAGACCTTGGTCTATCATCTGAATAGCTAGCAACATGTTCTTAACGTTAATAGCAAGTTTTCACCTAGGGCAATTTCATCAACTGGATTTGCATATAGATAGATTTCAATTCTGTTTAGCATCTTTGCATGTCGAGTGCTGGAGGCAAGGTGAGCATATCTCTTTAACAGACATCATCATTTTCTCCTTGCATTGCCTTTCCGACTCCACCTCTGATTTTGATCAGTTAGGTGCTAAGTAAAATTGACTCCTCAATAGGCGGCTGCATTCTCATTAAAAATCCAAAAAAGTGATAATCAATAAAATCAGGACTGATAATATTACTCGACCCCTAAAATCAATCAAAAAGAAAAATTATTGTCTTGAGGCGAGTAATCCCCTCATTGTCTTCGCTTTTACTTGTTTGCGTACACATTAAGGAGTAGTGCCAAAATCCCATTCAGCCATCCTAAGTGTTTGTACACCTTTTGACTTCTAACCTAACTCTAAAACAGACAAGATAAAAAGACCGAACTTTCACGTTCTTCACCGAGTTGAGTAGGTGAATTGAGGGGTGTGTTTGTTTTGTGTGCGTTTGTTTGTGATTATTTGCTTGCCTTCTAGATCATCTCTGCGCATTTTTACCTTTTTCTTCACTCTCTTGACTTGACCATCGTGCTCTCCTGATCATCTTCCATTTGTTTCGAGATGGTCGATTGGAGCTATTTTTGTCCGGACTTCATGGATACCTCATACACTCCAGCCGATCTACCTACTTTTTTCCAGGTTGACTTCGCTCCTGATTTTTGTACGTACCTACCCCAGCCACAGTTTTAGGACTCGAACCTTTATCCACATCCACCTTCATCTCCATATTTTCCACCTTCTCATCCACCCGAGACTGATCTGTCGGAGTCACCTCTCATGATGTCCACACATGACACCTTGACCCAGTTCATGGAGAAAATGAATTCGAGGATTGACGACCTCACCTGCCTAAATAAGAGCCACATTGATGCTTCACGATCTGACGATATGGATTCATTTGAGAATTATCATGAGAGCTTGCAATCACCCAAAATAAAAAAATGAGCAAAATTTAATACAAAAAGATTTTGGAAGACACTTGATTGATTCAGACTGTAAGGAGAGGGCCCACCTCCCAGAACCTTTGACCACACATTCACTCACATCTTGTCCCACCATTGACCCTGAGGATGACACTGTACAGCCTGCTCTTAGTCATTCTTGCGTATATGATGATTCTGATCTCCTCTCTTGTTTGGAGGAGGTCAAAAAATAAAAAAATTATTGACTGAATCCGAAGTGGTAGCCACCATTCATGAGATCATTAAAGCCCCACTTCACTGGGCCATGACCTATTTATCTACTCCTCAAACCAAGAAGAGAAAACAGAGGAAAAGATCTAAGCGTCATATTCTGACCATGGCCACTGCCCACGCCATTACCCATTGTCCATCTTCTAGGAAAGGGAACACTGCTACACCTCTCATTAGTTGTACCATCTCTGACTACACTTGTGATCACACTCTCCTTGATGATGGTGCTTCGATTAGCATCATAACCTTCTCGCTGATACAGTCTCTTCACTTAGGCACTCTAAAGAAAACCAGGATGATCGTTAAATTTTCTGATGGATCTATAAAGAGGCCGAAGTGTATTCTTGAAAAGGTCGTTATTTGGATTCAGGGCATGAGCTACAATGTTTATTTTGTCATATTTCCCATTGATATCTCCACATGGGAACACTCTCAATCATCTTGGGACAACCATTCCTCACCTATGCGAGGGTTATTATTGACTATGGATGAGGAGACATTTGCTTTCATCCTATTGACGAGAGTGAGGTGATCATCACTGTACCCAATGCACCTTCACCGATCTTAGCAGACCTCGAGGACCATAACCTTGATGAAACTATCAGAGACTTTTGTTGCATGTTGGATTCTACTGAGACCCGAGAATTCCTCCCCATGGAGGAAGACTCGGAAAGCATGGACCTCGAAGATCCTTCTTCTCGTGTTTGGTGATGTGTTGATGACATCCATGGGATTTACACGATTGACACCTTAAGGCAGAGGGCATACATTGATGAGACTAAGGACAAATTTGATCTTGTTGCTTTTATTCAGGGATTCAGGTTTGATGAGAATGATGATCTGGTTGAGATTTTTTAGGATGAACATGATTCGACTACTTCCACATATGAGTTCGTTCCTTTTGGTTTTAACCTAGAAGAGACCTCGTAGGATGACATTTGGTTTTGACCTAGAAGGGACCTCGCAGGATGAACTTGACTCTACTTTTTCCTATGATGAGTTCGTCCCTTTTCACTTTGATATCCACGAGACACCTAAGGCTGGATCGAGGCACACTACTTCAGCTGACCTGTCTACTCCTTCTCACCCTAGGACTATAGAGGGTCTTCACGAGGTCGATCATGATCGGCTTCCATCCACTGTGGACCCCGGTATCGACCTACACCTAGTCAGATCTATCCCCCAGTGGTCCCACAAGAAGGTTCGCTTTCGACCTTCTTGATCTCTATACATCCATTCATGTTGTATATTTGCATTCATTAAATTCCATATATCTCCCGTATAGCTCATCCATTCCATTCTCATGTGTGCCTTCCTTAGGACGTACTTTTTCCTAAGTATAGGGAGGGGGTGGACGATCTGAGTGTTCTTTCTTTGTTCCGTTTCATCACTCTTGTTGTTGCCCATACTTAGGGATTCTCTTACCCTAAGTATAGGGGGAGTGATGTGTACATCCTCTTCTATCTTCATTTCTCTTTTCTTCTTTTATACATTTCCTCTTATTTTTTCTTTTTGTACCAAAAAGGTGTCGCCCCATTTTGTCAGTCTCTATACTTTGGAGGTACTTTGTCCTAAGTATAAGGGGGTGTGCACCCCGAGTACTTTTATTGATTGATCTTCTCCATTGTCTCATCTTCTTGTCTATACTTAGGGATATCTTACCCTAAGAATAGGGGAGACAGTCTGAGTATGATATGTTCATTCCCACCCCTGACCCTCCGTGTTTTGCGTAGAGTCTGTTATACTTAGTATTATTTGATCCTAAGTATAGGGGGGATGATCAACTTCTCACTTATTCATTCATTCTGTATTCATTTATTCTTTAGACTTTTCTATACTTAGTATGAGTTATGTCTTCTCTTTTTCTCTCTGATCTATGAGGACATAGCTCAAGCTAAGTATAGGGAGGTCGTATATACTACGTATATACTTTAGCCATAACTTGTGCTTTCGTATTTTTAAATAATATTTATGGCTAAAACACTTTCTAATTCATTAAAAACACTAACTAAAAAGATGTTAATTATACCTCAATTTTTTTTGTATTTATTGATTAATAAATCAAGTAAAAATATTTTTTGCAAAATGTTTGCAAAATCTTTTGAAAACTATTTGGAAAATATATTGTTCAATATTTTCAACCTTTGTAAAATGTGTTGTTTGTTAAAATTTATTTTATTTGTGTGAAATAAAATTGTTTGAAAAACTATTTGCAAATGATTTGAAAAATGGTTGCAAAAATATTTTAAAAAATCTATGTATACTGTTTGAAAAACCTTTGCAAAATGATTTTCAAATGTGTGTAAATGCTTGTAACAATTATTTTTAAAAACTACTTTGGACTATAGCTTTCAAAATTGTTTATAAATGATTTTCAAATAATTTTGAGGAATATATACATCACACTAAAAGTCTTTATTAATTATTTATTAAATTGATCACTTGCCCCTTGTAAATTCTTAAAAATCCCAATCTTGTAAATATAAGATGCGTCACCGTGTAAATATTTGTACCTAGTTTTTATCAAAAACCATTTGTTTTCCAAAATCACAAAAATATTTGCAAAACTAAAAATACCAAAAACATTTGCAAAATATTTTTGAAATATACAAAAAATGCATATGCATCATCTTTTTCAAAAATCCATAAAAAGTTCAAAATCTTTGAAAATAGCATCACAAAATTATTTTCTGCATAGCATTTGCATTTTTCGGATTGAGTTTGATAATTGAACAAGTCTAAGTAAAACCTGAAGATTGGAGCATGGTTGGACCTTAAATATACCTAATAATAGGAACCTTATAGGATCTGAAATTGAGGTACTTCATGTCTAGTTGACTTAATTCTTTGAGGATCACGAGACTTGGTTCAATGGATTCTTGATTGCCTAAGTAGAGTATTTCGGAGCACATGCACGACTCTTGTTGATAATGACCTAACATGGACACCTGCACCTTTCACTTGGCTCAACTCAGTTAGAGCGCTGAGGGGATTGGATTTACCAGTATGAAATGCACACAAGTGGAAACATTTATCCTCGTCTAGAGTGGGTAGTGCACCACAACCCATCTAGTAGTATTGATGTCTAAAGACAGAAGAGTATGGGTTGCAATAATGCTTCAAAAGAGGGATAGTCTACTTTCTCAAGAGAAAAAACTCCTTGTGTAAATGTTGTTGTATATAGTAATTCAAAAAAAGGAAAAAACCTTCAAAAAAGTGGGCATGCCTGATTGAAAATAAAATGCCTGCCAGAGTGTATATATCTGTACAGTCAATAAGGAGGCTTGAGCTTCAAAGCCAAATCATGCGAGCCTGCAGCTGGATGACATGACTACACGGGTCTTGCATCCTAGGATAAGTATCTACACTGGCTACCGTCCATTCTTCTCTTCACCCCCTCCTCTTGAGTTGGTTGTCACCTAAACTTAGAAGGGAATACCCCACTCCTCGAGGAAGGAGTTGGTGGATTGGGGAATCACTAGATTGTCATGCTTGAGAAGTCAGTCTCTTTATCATTTCAATTGAGGGGAGACACTATCACATACACTATCGGAGTCATATTCGTAGTTTTAAGGGTTTGCGTATGTGTTGAAGTATTCTAACTTGGCTATCGAGGAGACTTGAGCAGAATTTTGGGATTCTCGAAGGCTGTTGGATTTTAAATACGATTCCCATTAAGGTTCAACCCGCACTTAAATTCCAAAGGTCTGACCAAAGCTCCAGATTTTGATTTTATGAAGACAAATTTCACTATTTAAATTAATCCAATTTCTTTCCTTTTCTTCTCTTTTGTTTTTATTTTCTGCACTTATTGCATAAGTGTTTGCAAGGGACTAGCAAAGGAAAGTATAGAAGGTGATGAATCTCCATGTCATCACCTTTATTCTATCATTTTGGCCTTAAAAACCCTAGTAAATGCGTGTAAATATCTCTAATTTAGGCAATTTAAGATTCATGCATTATTGTATAAAGTGTGTATGAAATACTATTTTTAATGCAAAAATTATAGAATAAATAAAAAAGAAAAACAATAAAATATCAAAGATATTTTATGACCCTAAACCCCGAGACCTAAGCATCTTGATGACTACGATAAGGAATAAAGTAGGGGGAGATAAGGGTCCAAGATACAATATATAAATCCCAATTATTTATTCATTCTTTATTCATTTTGGGACCTATTTTTATTTTCCACTTTTTATACTTTAAATAAAGAAACTTTGAACATAAAAGTTGTAGATAATGAAATATAGAAAAATAAAAGATCTATTTCATACAAAAATAATATGTAGAATAAAGGAAACATCCTAAATAAAATTCCAAAATCCTAACTTCCCAGATCCAAATCTCTCAAATAAAAACGCAAAATATATAAAACCATATTTATTTGTATAAAACATTTAATAAGCCATTTAATTAATGTGGTTTCATATTTTTTGGAGTTAAGGAGTGAATGTTAGGCTTTGGACCCCTATTGCATATTATACCATATTAAAATAATCATTTTATTTATTATTTATTGTTTTTGTAATTTCATATTTTTATAATTTTGTAAATATTAATTATAATATATGTACATATTGAAACTAAAATAAAACAATAAAATAAAATGTGTATATAAATTACATAGGTAAAATACCTATATATATACCTATATAAGACTTATTTATTTAAGTGTATATATTACATCAAAAAAATATAATAAAAATATATTAAAGTATATAAAAATAAGTTATATTTTAAAAAATAATAAACCAAAATAATAATCTAAAAGTACAAAATAAAATAAAAAATAAAAATACATAGATAAATATACCTATGTAACCCCAAAAAGTAACTCATAATAAATAACCTCTAAAAAATAAATAAAAATGATAATATAATGATTTTTAAAATAATAAATATTTTTTTTATAATCTAAAATTATTAAAATTGTTTATTATTAAATATTAATTTTTAATTATTTTGAGGACGTTTTTTTCCTGGTTGGTCCACGTGGACTAACCATGAGTCAACTGACTGGCCTACATCTTGTAGCTATCGAAACCTCTCATGTAGTCTTCTTCTCGATTTTTTCATGATCGATCCTTGCATCTTTTTGGATCGAGAAGTTCAAAACTTTTCTTCCTCCATATCGATGATACACACCCATGCATTTCCTTGGGTTGTGGACCACTCATCTGCTCCATCTTCCTCGATCTTCCCTGTCACTTGGTCATCGGTGCTTAAGCCCTCTCGATTCCTCCTCCAACTTCTTGAAACCTTTTGGCCCTTCTCTTCTTCTCCTTGTTGTGTTCATAGAAAGAGGGTGGTGACATCATTCTCGATGTGCCCCTAGGAGGATCAGAGGAGTCGTCTTCAGGTGCTTCCACCACCTCCGGCGGAGCGCCACTATCGAGGTCCATTTCATTGGCTTCCCAGCTAATTCAAGGTACCTTTCTTGCTTTTCTAGGTTAGTCTAGTGTCTAGGTTTCCTTTCCCATCATTATTTTGAGTTTTAGTTACACATTTAAGCTACTAATCCCTCGTCGGAGTGCCGCTCCGACCACCACCTTCATACATCGTTCTCGACCATTTACCAACTCACTAACCACCCTCAACCTGTCACGCCATTGCTCCCTCACTCTGTGCCATCAACCATCCATCTAGATCCATCCGAGATCTAGCTTGTCGGACCTCTCTTTCTCCACCGTATGCCGGAGGTCTTCGCCTGAGCCACCCTCACATTCTCCCATGCCACTAAGAGCACCAGGAAATCCCCTTTTATTGTGTATGCTTAACTGCAGGTCTTGGAGGCTTAAGACCCACGAGGGGTCGATTTGCAGAAATGCGAGGTTCCTAGAGCCTAGATCTTCCGCGAGCTCCTTCAAGATCGATGATGCTCCATTACTTCGATCGTAGAACCCAGCCGAAGTGGGAGCACTTCAACAACATTTTGAGTCCTCCGCGAGCCGCTCTGGAGGTCGGAGGCACGCCCCATCGACGATCGAAGCTCAGAGGAACCCCAGTTCTTACCTATTCCTCTGAGCTTTGTCCTAGCCGTCGATCTCCTCTGGAGGCCAGATTCTTTATACGCCGTCTAATCCGCCCCGCCCTTCACTGTCGGATCGTCCCAGATGTTCTAATCGGACCCGATCATCGGCGAACCGTTATCGCGAGCTCTAGCATCGACATGTGGAAAGTGGTCGTAGCGCGGCCGTTCGATCGTGCCCCTACATGGGTATTTTGTATCTTCTACCAGCGTATTTTTTGTATTGAAATATTAGGATGCAAACTTTCTTAGGCCTTTGTCATATTTTTGTAAATTCTACAAATAACCCCCTATGCTTTTAGTAATTACATCTAGGTCCAAGCCATGTCACCTCACGTGAAACACCACGTGATTGGACATTTTATAGAGGACCCCCAGGCTTTTAGTTATTTCCATTTAATCTAGAAATTTTTTATTTACATTAAATATTTTTGTAAAAAATACATAGAAGCTCTTGAACTTTTTAATATTTACATTAATGCCCCTGCTAATAATGTAATTTCTAATTTATTGCTTGTAATTATTTTAAATAGCCATTAAACTCGAAAAAATCTCAAAAATAGTTGTAGACTCTTGTTGCGTTGTACTTTCACGTCCTATTTTTATTTAATATTTTTGGATCTTTTAAATTTATTAAAAATAAAAAAATTCCTCAAAAAAGCTCCTGTTTGGCTTGAAAAATTCCAAAAAATATAAAAAGGTTTCTAAAAATTCCCCCAAAAATATCTTTTGTTTATTTATGTATTTTTAACGTTCAGACCAAAAATCACTAATCATTATAAAACAAAACTTCTAAAAATTGAAAAACCCTAAAAACCTTTATAAAAATTTAAAAAAACCCAAAATTGTATTTTCTGTTTTCGAATGTTCTATATATTATTGTTAAAATTGTTTACTTCTTTTTATATTTTTAATCTCCATTTCAATTATGGATATTTAATTTCACCTTAATTTAGGGTATTTTTTACTTTAAAAATATATAAAAACTAGCAAAATTCTTGAAAAAATCACAAAAATAGTAGAAAAACAACTAAAACCCAAAAATTTTTTATTTTCTTTATTTTGAATATTATTACTATTTATATTTATAATTGTCTATATCATATATATATTATATATAGATTTAATATATATTGTAAAAGAAAAAGGTATGAAAATATAAAAATATAAAAAGAATATATAAAAATAGAAAATTAAAAATCAAAATATAAAAATATAAATCAAAGATATAATAAAAAATAAACAATAAAAAACCCACATAAAAACACATAGACAAATATTCTACAATCATTTTTGTGCATTAATTTGCTCATCTAGTCGTTTGCTCCCTGTCTTCGACACTCTACATACATGCACTATGCACACATTTTGTAGAGTTAAAAAAATAAATTTTAACGCCACACATGCTTTTCATTGTTTGATCATTATTGTGGGTTAATTGTTGTCTGAAGTTGGGTCTCTTGAGGGTCGCCACAACGACCGTGTCTCCACCTGGTGTGAGACATATTTTGGACCCTCGACAAATCCTCTTCAACATGCATACAGCTATGCTCGAGCACATCATATCATCTGTAAAATGATGGTCAATTAGAATTTACTATTCAGACTCTAGAGGATATGCCACGAGAATGTGCTTAGAATGGAACTGATCATGGTTTAAAAATTTGCCTCTGGAAGAATTCACGTACAATAATACTTACCATACAATATTGGCATGGCAGTGTTTGAAGAACTATACGTATGTGCGTAGGTGTACTACTCCTCTATGTTGGCAAGAGATCGGGATAAAGGACCTTTACGATTCATATAGACTCCAGGAGATACGGGAACTGTAGAGCTTACTCAAAAAAGACTAATAATTGCTCAGAGTTGCCAAAGAATCTATAGTGATACCGGGAAAAAAGACCTTGAGTTTAAGTTAGGGGACTTTGTATTCCTCAAAGTATCGCCTATCAACGGAGTTCAGAGTTTTGGCTTGCATGGGAAGTTGGCACCCAGGTTTGTTGGTCCCATTGAGATTATTCTACATATTGGGGAAGTTGCATATATGTTTGCACTTCCTCCACGTCTTTCAGCAATACATGATGTTTTTTATGAATCTATCTGAGAAAGTATATTAAGGATCCTAAGCATAAGATAAGCTATGATGATCTTCATGTTGATTCAGACTTGACATACCTAGAAGTACATGTGCAAATACTAGATAATGATATCAAGAATTTGAGGAATAAAGAGGTACCTCTAGTTAAAGTATTTTGGCGGAACGAAGAGTTTGAAGATGCCATATGGGAACCTCAAGTAGATATGAGAGATAAATATCCCTATTTGTTTGAATGACAACACTATGTATTATGTATATCTTCATTATAATAAAAAGGTTGTTCATTCCCTTTAAAGTTGATATGGTTTTAGTCCTCTTTACGTTTGTTATGCATGTACTTCAAGTCTCTATGAGAATTACTTTAAGGTTGTTATAATTGTAAAGCCTTAAACTAAGCCCCTCTCAGATCCTATACAATAAGATCCGGATCGTCAAGAGGAAAACCACGGAATTTATTTCATGTGAATCAGATTTCGTTTCAAATTGTTATGATTTTGGAAGAAAGAGAAGTAAGGGGGATTAAGACATCTCTAACCCTTATTGACTATCATTAATACTAATAAACATGATTAGATAAACTAATTATGAATTGAGGACTACTAATAACCATAAGCAAACAATAATCAGAGGTCAACAAAAGTTAAGTGTGATTCGTAAAAGTTAAACCCTGATTAGTGAAAGTTAATCACGATTAGCATTAATTAAGCATCATTAGCGAATCTAGAAACTTCTGGAAAGATCTAACTTAAGCCTTAACTTTCGGATAAGTTTTGGCCAAAATCATGGGCGAAACGATGGGATGTCAACCACAGTTAAGGGTTAAACCATATTTTACTAACCATGGTCAACGATTTTCTAAAGCCTATAAATAGCCCCCCTACGCATTCATTCTCTACGATTTCCACTACCACCACAACCCCAATGTCTAGGGTAAAGAGGTTGGGAGGAGGAGAGGGAGGCGGGCAAGAAGAGATAGCGAAGCGTTGTTGGGAGGACGAGGATGAGGAAGATGGTGTGATCCTCTCCTAGTTGGCTTCATAAGTAAGCATTATCTTGAGGTAGGTTTTTTATTCATCTACCTTTTCAAGCTAGGTTTTCGATTTATCTTGCTTTCTAATTCATTTTGTGTTATTGTTCGAGGAGAAAATCTGAGCATAGCCTTGCTCGAGTGCAGGCGGCTAGGATGCGAGTGACCATACATGTTCTCGTATGACTCACTCACCCTTCACAAGAGACTTGCCGATTCAATAGTTTTTATCGATTTTATTGTTATTTTGATGGAGAAATCTGTTTAACACCATACTTAGGTGGGGAGGGCTAAGCACATCAGTGAACTTTGTCGTTCATCACATGCTTCACTCACCTAAGTCGCGTGGTGTCTATTGATTCTTCATCGCTTGCAGTTATGTTATATTCTTTATGTTTCCCTGTTGTTTTCCTCTCGATGATTTTATAGAGGAACCTCTTTCCATTTTTCTTTTGAAATTTGTCTTTATATAAGGGGAAACTCTGCTGAAATTTTCATAGAACTATGACCACATATAGGGGGAAACTCTTCCGAAGTTTTCCTAGAAATATCACCCTATATAATTGGAAGTTCAGGTGAAATTATGAGAGAAAATATTTTCATTACGTTCTTCGTGTTCTTCGTTCATTCTTTGTATTCTTCGCGTTCTTCGTTTGTTCTTCCTGTTCTTGGCATGTTCTTAATTTTCTTGATTCGAAAATAAAATTTGATCATTTTTAGGAGTCGTAAATCTCCTGTTCTAAAAATGAATAATGATAAAGCAATGCATACGCGCACGGGAGAGAAAGAGAGCTCTGTTAGGTAATGAAATAATATCTCTTACTATTGGGTTTTCAAGTTAAACCGGATAATAACATATATTTATAATGCCCGGTATTTTGATGAACCATGATTTACTCTAAAATAGTTGCTAAAATAGAATTGGTGAAATGAATCATTCTTGTAATTGTTGTGATAATTATGCAAAATGATACTGATACTATTAGAGAATTGATATGTCATAAATGAGATCTAGTTTCAAGTTTCATACTATCTTTTATGAGAAGGATGACTTGGAGTAGATACTACAGGTCGGGCATGCAACCTATATGTTTGTCAGAAGAACATTTGTATTGATTGGCCATACCAAGATGGTACACGGTTATTGAGTGTATGAAATAAATTATTTACTATTCGTGGTACTCGGATGCCATTAGGAGGGTTAACTGATTGAAGATGGGGTCATGCCATGTGGAGGCATGAGTGGTTTAATAACGGTTGAGCCATGATAACATGTATTTAAAGCTTCTAGTATGTGTAATTAAAAGTTATCCTGTGGTTTTAAGATACCAAGTCCATGAGGATAGTGTGCTTCTTTGTTTATCTGGCTGAGGGTTTGTAACCCTTGATAATAAAGGAAAAATAGAAATTTTCATGGTAGTATTGGCGGATTGGTTGAGGCGATGTGCGGCAGCATACACTCACCAGATCAATGCAATCTCCAATCCTTGAGTGTCCACATCTTTGGTGTCTGTGGACAGGATATCCTTGATGTGGATTAGAATGGATAGGAACTAAAATAAAAATAAAATAAAGGAACAACTATATAATTTGGTTTGTTGAACCCTTCAAATATCATGCTTGGTCTATGCTTTCTTTTCTTCTTTATTAAGCACTAACTCATCTTATTCCCATAATTTTTTAAAATCCACTAGGCATTAGAGAGTCATCACAGAGATAGTAGCCATCTAACCAGCCATAGTGGCATTATTCTATAAGGTAGTTGGTAATCTTTTCATGTATTTCTTGTCCAGTTGATTTAAACAGTTATAGCGGGAAAATGTACCAAGTAAACTTTATTTTGGGAAAGGAAAAGTGTTGAGATACTTCCTTCTTAATATTTTAAATGCGATGTGTTTCTAAATATTAGTTGTGATAGCTGAATAAATTGTTGTTGCGTAACCATATCTAGATATGGGAGGATCCGATGATCCAGAATTGGGGTCGTAACACAATTGCATGGTCTTCATTATACGGCCTATCAGTCACGCATACCACCACTCTTCCCTGATTTTTTGGAAATAATCCCACTACTTGAGGAGCCTCGATTTATTCATCATTCTTAAGCCCCTCACCTTACTCCATTATGCCCACACCTTAGATCACATGCACGATCACGCTATCTCTGGCTATCCCGTTATCTTCAACTGGCATCTCCTCCGCCTATAAGTATACCCCTTTCGTCCTTTTTGCCATTTGATCCCTCTCACCCCTCAGATCATGCACCTAGAGTGTTCTTGGTGACATGAAGCATCCTCCGCCATTCTGTAGGAAGATCATGCATGAAGGAGTCGATCTGACCATTACCGAACCTCCATCTAGTAGGTTCTGCCTCTTTGGTTCTAGGACCGAATCGATACCTAATTTAAGTTTCTTTAGGTTAGTTTTTATCGTATATTTCATTTCCGCATTCTAATTTTAGTTTTTATGTGTAATTCAAGTTGGATTCATAAATCCCCTTTTGACCTAAAGCTTGAGCTCCATGCCAAAATCACCTTGTCTTTGCCAGTGCTCCACCCTGATTTCACCCCTATTTCGATCCTTATCACCTTATACATCTATTTTCCCATCAATCCACCCGTGATTATACTCTAATTGAGGTGAATTGAAAGATACCTCTATCATCATTTGCAGAGCTTCTCTGCCCCTCCATTCCACGTTCAATCAACTTCACCCATTAGTTGACGAACTTCTCCTCAAGTCATGGAACATTTGTGCAGGTGTAGCTTTGAGGAGCACCTAGAGCCTCATCTCGAGGTCCAGAACAAGCACCTAGACCAGGAGGGATCTAGGGTCCTGATGACCAAGAAATCAATCCAAGATCCGGGTGAAGGTAAAAACACGGGTCGTTGAGACCCGAATCTCAGAAATCGATCAATAAATAAAATAAGACCACCAAAAGAAATCAAACAATCAAAAATCCGAATAGCAGTCTCGCTATTTATTTAACCTAGTATAGCGACCAGGGACGAACACAAGGAGCACAAATTGGCCAAAAAAGGCCTACGAAATAGTCAGAAAAAAAATAAAGAAAGAAAATGATTTTTTGGTGGATATTATGAATTTTTAATTTTTTTTTGTATTTTTAGTTATGAAGAAATAAGGAAAAAGGTAAAAAGATCACATTCAACAATTTATTCAATGCATCAAAACAAACCAAAAAATTAAAATAATGTTATTTTGGGTTTTATGATTTTTTAGTGTTTTTGGTGATTTTTTTAGATTTTTATATTTTTTGTTGATTCTATAAAAATAGAAAAAAAGCAAAAATAGGGAACTATTGTGCAGCCAGATTTGAGAGGCTAATTAAAAAAAGAAATAGCATATAAAAATCTGAAGACAAATTTTATATCAAACTATAAATGAAAACTAATCTACAGAAAAAAAATTCCTTTTTTGAATATTTTGAAATTTTTAATAATTTTTATAAGGTTTTAGGGTTTTTTTTATGTGTTTTATAAATCCAAATCTAGTGAAATTTGGACTGTAGCAAGTAAACACTAAAACTAATAGTACCTAATTTTTTAAGAATTTGGGATAACTTTTTATATTTTTAAATGATTTTATAAACTAAGAATTAGTAAAAATAGGTGTTTTTGAATTTTTAAAAATATAAAACAATAAAAAAATGTCCCAAAAAATTAGTTAAATTTTTACACAGTGGTAGAGGCCACTGTAGTCCAAATTTTTCTAAATTTGGAGTTAATTTGATAATTTAATCAACCAATAAAAACTTGATTGTGCAAAAGGACCTAAGTGTAAAGAAACTAAATTCCAGGGGCCTAAAATTAATAATATTGAAAAGCCAGGGGTCCTTTTGCAAAAATCCCAAGATGGCACAAGTTCAACACGTGATTCAGGCACAGAGGGGCATATATGTCATTCTAATTAATAAAACTTCAAGCATTAACACTTATAGAGTTCAAGGGGAAAGTGTAAATGACCCACAGAACATGTGCCGGCCCACGCGAGCTACATTCACAGGACTAAAATGCAAATGACATAAATACGAGGTCCTAAATGAAAAATGTCCAAACTAAAAACAACTACTAAAAATAATTACAGGACTAAATTGAAATATGGAAAGTGCGAAGGGCCTAAGTGCAAGTTACCCTTATTATTAAGATCTAACGCTGAGAGGCATCCACGTATGATCTGACGGCTGCGATTCTAGGATGCCTCTTCAGCAATCGATACTCTACATGAGATCCTCAGATGGATCGACCGGTTGAAAGCTCCCAGGAACGAACAACGGCGATTAGAACTGGTGTGGGGGCTCGATCTAACGGAGGAAGAGGGTCCCGGATGAACTGCTCGCCGAAGACTTTCTCCAGGCCAAATAAGCATGCCTGGGTCCTCCTCCGATGCTGCTCTGAGAGAGGAAATGAAGCTCGAGGTCGTCCGCAGCTACTGATGGTCTCCGATGAGGCCAAGGATGCACGAGGTGCCTCGGCGATGTGAAGCTTCTGGAGCTCCTGTGCCCGAATGGTTGGACCTCCAGACGAGGTCCTTCTTCGATTAGTCCTGCACAGGAAGAAAGCCGGGTCGAGGGCAAAGTGCCCCTACCCAGTTATGGGCGGAATAGGTGGTTGGGTGAGGCGTGGCGGAGCTCTCCAGCGAGTTGACGGTGGTGGAGAGCCAGGGACCTGTTCCGGGGTGAACCAGGGTGGCTGAAGGGGTGGAGAAAGTGTAGCGAAGTCTGACGGAGGTGATAGGGTGGTCAGAGCAACAAATGGGTGATCGGTGTGGCGTGAAATAGGTGGTGAACGTCGGCGGCCGGAATCTGAAAAATCGAAAATCAGAAGAAACTAGAAGGAATTTAACCTAGTGGATGGATGTAGTCGTCTAGGCTAGAGGTGCTGCACCTCCTAGGGTCGTCGCCTCGATGGTTCGACGGGTCCATAGGCTCGGGCTCGCTTGGTGGCGGAGCACGGCAGCGATGACTGCCAGATCAGTGGTTACCGGCTGCTCGTCCCTCTCTGCTACTCTCTCGCACACGGCTGTCACTCAGGTGAAGGAGAGGAGGTCATCGGAGGTGAGGGGGAAGACCAAAGATGAGGGAGAAGGCGGTTGAGGCTTCGGTTATATACTGGTGCAGGTCCGATAAGATGGGAGTGTAGCTCGCGCATCGAAGTGCGGATCCCTAAGACAAAACTCAGGCGTGAATCTCGGATGAAGGAGCTGCAATAGGAGCTCAGGGTTTGGGTAAATGGGAGGCGGATCACGTCTAGAAAATGTAAGAAGTCGGGTCGAGACGAGGTTCGCGAAGCAGAGTGGTCCTGGGGGGGAGTTGACCGAGGGTCAACATCCCCCATGGACCAATCAGGAAGCGCCACTTCATAAATAACTGGAAATTAAATTAAAAATAGTAAATGGCTTTATTTCAAAATATTTTCAAAATGAAAAATGTTTATTTATTTTCAAAGTATTTTGTTGTGATTATTATTTATTTTTTTGAAAAATAAATTATGTATATATATTATATTATATACAGGTATAAACATCTATGTATTTTTTATTTTTATTTTTTATACTTATCCTAATTTTATATTTTATTTATTTACGCTATAAATTTTGGGATATAAAATAATTTTTATTTTATTTTTATTAATTATTTACAAGGGTAAAATAAATAGTTCTTTTATTCTTATATATATGGTATATGTACACTGAGGAGAGAGAATTATTTTCTTGTTATTTGTACTTTTCCCCATTTTTATTTATTTTATTTTTATAAATATATACAACACATATATATTTTTATTTTATGAAAATACAATATATACATAAGAGGGGAATTTTGTACAAGGTCGAGTTACCCTATCTCTCTCTACTTATTTTATTTTGCGGTCAGGCCCATATTGGGCCCTCCCTTGGGTTCAGGTCACTCAATATTTATTCTAAATATTTCCGTCTTTTTCTTTATTTATTTATTCTTTTATTTTTGCACAAAAACAAGCTAATTATTTCTATTTACACAATGCATGCTATTTGACAATTTATCGTATTTACAATCTTAAACATGGTGTTTTGTAAAGCTTTTTAGCTAAAATAAAAGAATAAAGAGTGATGAGTGAGGATTCATCAGGTCCCTCCAACGAACCTGGGAGCATTTATGCCCATCTACAAACATGGAAGCTCTCCAACAAGTTGTAGGCATCATCAGAGAGGAGAATGGAGGTTGGAGCTGTAACGAATTAGCAATTGAAGGAGGCTCGACTTCATGTTCTTGGGTGTTCATTGTGAACACCCAGGGGTTGTTGGATCTTCGTCGACTTTTTCACAGTCGTCTGATTAGGAGTGAAACAATGCATACCACAGTCATTTGATCAACTTAAGTGAGCAATGTAGCACTTTCTCAGCTAATAACATACATGTTTTGGGTAAATTAAACATGACCCCCTCTACCTTCTTATAATTATAAAATACCCTGATAAATATTATATTAAGTTCAAACTTATGTGTGAAATTTACAAAAGGACCCCCACATGTATTGAATATTGCATTTAGGTCTAATGCTACGTCTGCTCACGTGGTCCTAAGTGTGAGTTGGCCAAATTTCAAGGGTACCCCACTAGGTTTAAGTATTTCTATTTAGTATTAAAATTTTGTTGTGTAAAAGTTTTAGGTATTTGCATGAAACTCCTTCTTATTTATTTATATTCCAAAAAACCCTACAAACTTGTATGTTTCTATTTATGCTTTTTCTATTTTTCATGAATAGTTCATGTGCTCCAAAAATGATGGGAAAATAGATAAATGTGCTTGATTTTATGTTCATTCAGGCCATGCATTTTATTTAACATATATATGCATTTTCTATTTATTAAAAATCAAAAGGAGCTCATTTATTCCCTGTCTAAATATAAAAATACAAAAAATAGAAAACCACATTTAAAAATTCCATAAAAAATATATTATACATTACAATATAATTTAACTATAAACCAAAAATCCCCACCTATCATACGGCTTTCTAACTCCACTTCTTTTTCTGGTCGTTCCGCCATTATATATAACGCGCGGATCGAGTACGTCCTCGAGACCTACGGGGGGACAGGTAAAAAAATACAAAACAAAAAAATTAAAAATAAAAAACCTTCCCAACCCTTAAAAAATATTAAAAAATATATAAAATCCAAAAAATAGTTTTCCTAAGTTTATTTTTGTCTATATTATATACTATATATAAAAAAGTTTTGAGAAATTTTGCACTTATTACTTATTTTTAAGTATCAAAACAATCTAGACTATTTATTAACTCCATGTTTTTGAATAATTTAAATTTTACAAATCCATAAAATTCAGTAAAAATCACAAAAAATCCCAAAAATAAAGAAAATATAAAAAAGAAGAAAAAATATTCTATTTTGTAATTTTTGAGAATTTATAGTTGTATTTAAAAATATACAAGCCTATATAGAATGCATATATAAACATATATATATACTTATAAACGCTTATTATTTTTAGTTATGAAAACTTAATTCTATTTTAAATCCTTTAAAAAATGTCTATTTTTAATTGTATTTACTGAATATATATTATATATAGCCTATATATTATTTATATGATTCATATTTCATTATATATATTATATCTTTAAAAATAAAAAGAAATTAAAAAATCAAAAAAAAGAAAAAGAAAAAGAAAACAAAAAATGTAAAATTAAAAATAATAAAAATAAATT
This sequence comes from Ottelia alismoides, assembly GCA_037367405.1. NCBI lineage: Eukaryota > Viridiplantae > Streptophyta > Magnoliopsida > Alismatales > Hydrocharitaceae > Ottelia > Ottelia alismoides. The sequence goes on from JAZKJV010011262.1 coordinate 868,870, forward strand.
ACAAAACATTAAAATTCCATAAAAATAAAATATATTAAAAACCCAAAAAAACACTAGGTACATAGCAGCAATATCTACATATATTTTATTTAGAAATAAATAATAGCCTACGCATGAATGTTCCCTGTGTTCAATACCCTACACATATTTGACCAATATACGCTTATTTGTAGGGCTATAATAAATTTTAACAACACATTAACATTGCATGACTTTACCATTATTTGTAGGCTAATTGTTGATTTATTCGGGTTTCGCATTCGATCACTTCAACGATCGTTGGTCTCACGTTGTGAGATCACATGCTCGCTTTTCCCAAATCCATATATTTCAAATGGAGTCATTGTTGGGGAGTAACACATAGTGAATCTTAGCTTGTAGATATTTATCTAAATATTTTTTGTCTTTTGTTTCTTTTATAAATAATTATTTTATTTGTGTTTGACAATCTTCTTCTTTGGATTTCTTGTGAGGGACCATGTAGCAAAGGTGGCTTCTTAGGAGGTTGGTGCACCCGATCCGCAAGGAAATTGGTTCATTTTCATATTAAGTCGATTGGGGAGAGCATGAAAGAGAGAGCAAGAGAAGAGTGGAGTTTTTGGTGTAGATTTTCTTTTATCTTTATGAGAGAGAGTTTTATTATATTTTGCGTTATTAATTTGTAATAATACATGTACATTAGACTTTTTCGACATTCACATTTTACGCGGTCCATTGCCAGGGTGATTTTTCACCGAGGGGTTTCATCGACTGTATCACATTTTCCCACCTTTCTTTTATTTTGTTTCACACATTTTGAATTTTTTACTTTACTTTTATTTGTTTTATGTGATTGAGTCTATATAATTAGGATTGCCAGACACAGTAACTAGGTCCAAAGCCTAATTAAAAGCATGTGCCTATAGTCTTCTACATTTGGAGTTAGTCAAATTGAAGATGTTGATTACTTGGATTTGAAATCGCGTGTCGTGAGAGGCTCTATATAGTGCGAGCAAGATATGTTGTGATAGACTCCGATGAGACTTCAAGATCGAACTATTGGGTTTCTCTTTTAGGTATTCAGCATTTGGTTCTTCATGATTAATAGCAATTCCTATTTAGGGTGGTTTCTTCCATTTTGCATGTCATGCATGTAGTGTAAATATTTCAATTCTACCTTGCATACCACATGGAGAGAGCTGGAAAGTACTATAAGTCTTTTATCTGAGCACGCATCATTTGATACAAGGAAGAGATTTCCATCCTTGTGTCCACTTGCATGGCTTTTCTCTCTTCTATCCCAATTTTGGATAACCTAGGATTAAAAAGAAAATACGAAAAAATCATTAGGCATTAATTATTTAAAAATACTCAAAAAAGTGAAAATTCAAAAACTAAAACAAGGTGATTACTAATAACACATTGACCATAATTAAAATCCTTAACGAACATCATTATTTTGGGTTCATAAAGCCCTCATTATTTTCAGGTACACTTGAAACAGAGTGAGGTGTGAACCCTAAGGTATAGAGCTAAAATCTCGATCTGTGGCTGCCTCAATTATCCCCTCAGACGGGTAAAGTATTGACGCTTCTATCGTACGCAAGAGAGTAGGACCTTGTCGATGACGGTGTTCTTACCTTGTATGGAACATCCGACTTATTCTGATGTATTGAGCATAAGCCACGCCCTCACTGGTTTGTCTGTCTCAACATCTTGCATCCAATTACCTCATTTTTTAGGGAAGTAGTGGTTTCTTCTATCAACTTCCTTTCTTCTTCTTTGGTCAAGTTGCCCCCCAGGCTAGATATCAAGGACCTCAAAAAGTGCAGATCACAAGTTACAAAGGAAGTGGAAAGTCTGAGATTCTTTTCTGGTAGTACTCACTTTCCTATAGGCTTAGCCCTCTAAGGACTTGTTAAAAGATTTTCCTAAATAACAACAATGAAACTAAAAAGATAAAAATAGTCGATCCTTTACGGCTTCACTTAGGTTGAGTTGGAGAACCGATGATTGTTTTGTGTTTGTTTGGATCTAGATTAAGTTCAAAGATCAGTCCCGTACATTTGTGCCATTTTTCTTGTTTCATCTATCTTATCCTCTTTTGAACCTTGCTCACTTTGAGCCTTCTACTATTTTACACTCCTTTTTCTTCCCTCTTCATCTTCATATATTACATCCTTCATCAATCTTCCTTTTGACCTTCAAGATGTCCACTCATGGACAGCTTGGTCAGGACCCTTCCGACATCCACAATGATTCCATGTAGCCGATATCTCTAATAATTTGGGGTGATTCCTGAGAACCCAACTCAGACTTTGTGAACGTCTCTCCGGACTTCTCACATTCTTTTTCTTATCCTTCAATAATCCGTGATCACTCTTTTCCTGAGCTTTGTCCCTTATGAATGGAGATAGAATTCACTCCCTACACTTCTCCATCCTTAATAATTTTTTGTGTTGATCTTAACACTGGACACTTCTCTACATCTAGCACTTCTATACAGACTGATAGGGGCATTTTTACCTTTTTAGACCAAGAACCCGATCTGGAGCCCAAGATACTCACAGATTCTGAATCGGAGATGGCTCATACAGGATGAGGGAAGGGACCTTAACACCTACCGCAGCCAGATTAGGGCAAACAACTAGACTAGAAGTCGGAATGCCCATTGATGAAGCGCTAAATGCATAAATTGAAATCGATCCATTGTAGCATGGGAACTAAACTTCTCATAAAGAACTAAGAAGAATCTCAGTGACGAGGTTCTAGGCTTTAATTTTTAACCTAGGAAGTCCAGGATCAAACACATGTATGCAAGCCATTTGTTTATTATTTTAAATATCAAATATTTTACGTAGCAATTTCTAGGATTTAATGATGAGCGGATGCAAAATCACAACAAGATAGATTTTTAACAATTTTTTTATGCAATTAAATTAAATGCAAACAATAATGCACAATCAACACAAATATGACAACCACAATATGATTAGACACACAAAGATAACTTGGATTAAGCACACAAGTATCTTGAATTGATTAAATATTAATTAAGGCATAAATTAGGCAAAAATGTGATTTAAATCTCAAAACTTACTCATTGTGAGTTAAAGTTTTAATTTCACTTCGATGCATAATAATTTCAACCAGCGATTAAATCATTTAATGACCTAATGTAATAATTAAAAATAACTAACGACTGATCATTAAAACCAAGTGACTAACATGTTCTCACAAAAAGTGCATTTTCAATTATGTTAAAAGATATAATTGAGCAAGTAATACAAAGAGTAATTCTTACAAGATTTTGAAACCAAAATTAGCGACAAATTGTGCCACAATATAGAGCATCAAACAAGCTTTCAAACAAGACCAAAATCACATTGATTAGATTTATAAATAAAAAGATATTCAATAATTAATCCAGGGGCATGAATGTAAGAAAAAATCCAAGTTTTTATTATGAATCTGGACAAATAAGGATTAAAATGCAAATAAAAAATCTGCAGGGGTTTTAATGCAATTTTTACATGGACGGGAGGACTTATCTTCAATATCAGGAAATTAGAGGACAACTGTTGTAATTTTTCCAATCACGTGAGCAGAACACGCGACTCGTCTAGGCTCAGGTGCTGAGGTTCAGTCCATGTTGCCTCATCTGATGCTTTGTTCAGGGCTCAGTCGTAGGTTCGATCGGGAGGCTCGGATGTGAATTGTTGCTTCTGGCTAGTGACATGGTTGATTTATAACCATTGGATCTCACCCGAATTGGGTAGATCGACTGTTGCTGCTTCTCCTTGTTCTTCTGCTCCTCCATGGACGACGTAGCTAGAGCTTGTGCTCCAACGCTCCTCCGTGCTCCTCTTTACTGCTTGAAGATCTGACCTTCCTGAAGGCTTCACGAGATCAAGGATGAGCATAAGATGATGAGGGGAGCCGCGTAAATGCCTGATGGTGAAGCTCTGCTTGAGAAGAAATGGGTGACCGGAGATAGGCTTCAATCTCCGACCATTGAACTCCAATTCCCTGTAATGTTAGTACAAAGAAAAATAAGCCCAAGCCAAATGCGGTCTACTTAAACGGTTTTGAGATGAAATGGAGGTTTATGTGAAGAGGGGGATAATAACCCTAATTGGGTTCTAGGTTAATAAGAAGCCTTGAGAGATCGAGGCAGACAAATACATGGAGATGCGGATTTAGCACAAGGGAGGTCATACGTGGATGATGTATCGTGGGTAGAGATAGTTGTGGATTCTGATCTTAGATTAGTGAAGTAATACAATTGTGATAAAAATGAGAACAACAACATAAATAATGATCACAACATTACCTGGAATGCAAGGTTGAAGATGAAGTAATTACGGTTGAATCTTAAGTCGAATATCAAAGCTTGAAGCTTCGTAGTCATCGCTTGATGTTCCTGGCCAAGGAACTAATGGATTGGGTTGTAGCTTGGTGTAAGAACCAAGGATCTTACCGGAGCTTTAGCCCTATCATCACTACATCTCAATCTCTCTCTGTGTGTGTGCGTGTGTGTGTGTGTCACGAAGAGTCAAGATGGCTCAGGGAAACTCTCACAAGGGGCGGATAGCCGGAGCAAGTGGCTTGTGTGTGCTATTTGTATGTGGGGAAAAGTTGGAAGTTGATGTCTCCAGGCGGTGATTTCAACCACCTCCCTCGATTAGGCGGTTAGGGTTAGTGTGAGAACGGAGGTCTTCGGGAGTTATGTTGAATGGCGAAGAGATTGGTGGACATTTTGAGGGGAGATGTCGCATATGGAGATTGACATAATTGGGAGAAGTTGAAATGGGATGAAGGGTCGCATCCTTTGGTAGAGGTGGCTGGAGGTTAAAAAGTCGGGAGAGCCATTGGATATGGGGATCCAATGGCTGTGAGAGAGGCACTAGTGAATGGATGAGATCAGATCAGTTGATCTGATCCTATGAAGGAGAGAGTGGCACAGATGAAAGGTTGTTATCTGATCTTGAAATCAAATCAAAGGGCTGAGAAAAGAGCACCAATGGATGACAGAGATCAAACTTGATCAGAAGGATCCAATGACCAAAACTAGAGGCGATGGCTATTGAAAAGCTGGGCCACGTGGCACAATCTGCCAATAAGAAATGAAGACAAGAGATAAATAAAAGAATATTAGAAAAATTAGTAATGATTTGAATCAATAAAAATGATGAAAATAAAAGTTGTAGATCTCGATGAGATCTACAAATTTCATGTAGAAGTCAAGGAGATCAGAGGTCATTTGTACATAGTTAAAAATTTAATACTAATAAAAATAATATAGAACAATTTCTTTGGATTTTTATTTTATTTGTTTTTTGTATTTTTATTTTGTTTTATGTTATTTTATTCATACACAATTTTATTCTAATTTTTATTCGATTTTTAATAAGAAATAAATACATAAAATATTTCACCATAATATGGTTATATCAATATATATTAACTATTGTTAATTATTTACAACATAAATTAGTAATTCATGTTATTAGTCAATGAATCTTTGTGATTAACTTTAGTAAGAGAGATAAATGTATTAAATTAAGTTGATACATCTAGAATTTATCATCCCCTATACTTAAGCTAAGTTCATCCTCGAACTAGTAAATAAAGAATTTATTAAAGGGTTAGTGTAATTAGTGAGATCACTGACACATGTAAGTGAAAATACATGGCTTGCTTTTTGCCTAGAACACAAGGTTTTAGGAATCCTAAAACTCTAAGTTTATTCAAGTATTAACCAGAAGGAATTCAACTCCTCTAATTGTCAGACTCTCAATGTATACATATATATAAGAAGTATGACTTAGTGTAGACTGCATCATGAGAGTAGAGTCAAGGTGTCACAAAAAATTCCAATCTTGGAAACTCTCCTAAGGACCCAACCCTCAACACTGGGGAATAAATCTAGTTTTGCTTTAATCCACCGTCTCTTTAGTTTGTTAGATTTTAATGGGATAAATGAAAGGCCAGATTATGGAAGATATATGATTGTGTACATATTTTCTCTTCCTCTCATTGGAACAAGGTTCTCTCAAGTGCCAAAACTCAACACAATTTCATTTATATTTAGCCAATCAGTGTGTCTATCAAAGAGATTGAGTCATCTATACTTGTTTTTCTACGAGTACACTAGAATGCGTCTTTTTAAGATATCCAATATACCTGCATCCGGACTTGTAACGCTAACGATGCAGAGCCCATTTTATGGTACTAGCCCGACTCATAAATTCTTATTGATTTGGTCTAAATAGACACTTAAAGGTTGGGAGCGCTCGCCTTTAATATAACTCATATGATGTATCTTTGTAATGTGATGAGCTTTTCTTTTTCTTTTTTCATCATTTTTTATTTTGAGGGAACTTCCCTTCTTTTTGTCTAGTCCACTGAATTTTCCAAGGATTGGCGCACACTGATCAACTTACTAATTAATGTCATCACATCCTGACATTTTAGGTCAAAATCAAAAGATAGATGAAAACATGTCCCATACTGGCTAAGATGCTAACACTCAAGTTTCATGAAGTTGTCAGTAATTTTATCCCATCCTCGATCATCATATAGATCAAGTCCAAACTCAAACTTCCAATCTCAATCTCCTTAGTGATACCTTTACTCATCTCAATCATGAATGCAATCGTGCATTTGAATGAAAGTAAAGCTCTTTTACGGGAGATTAAGCATGAGATATAGCATGCATATCTTCAAATGAGGAGATTGTGAATGTTCAAGACCCTAGTGATTAATACATGATAACTCTAAGTCTAGGGACTCCTTAAACCAAGTTTTAATGATCATCTCAAGCCTTGATTGCATAGTGAAAGTGTTAGGGAAAGACCAATTAATAAGTTAGCTAGTTAGTTATTTTATAAAAAGAATCAAGTAATTATTCAGCTTATTGAGACAAAGACAACAAACTGGGTATCTTTGACAGAACATCACATATGAACAATACAAAAAACATACTAAGATACCCAACACAACACTACAAACTCCAGTTCCTTAAAAATCACGATTGGATCTTCGAGGTTTAAAATCACAGGTCGCCTTATGTTTCAACTGCTTCTTCCTAATGGAGAACACTTCGGAATCTGATTACGAAAGATCTTCATCAACTTGAAATTTCAGCCTTCTAGAATGATGACATTCTTCCTCAAAAGTGATATCCATATCTACATGGGAAGAATCAATATTTTTCATAACCATGGGGAGATGAAGCAAACCTTTAAATCCTGCAACATACTTTTGGGTCTTCCTTAGAAGAGAAAACTAGACATAGAAGGGTAACCCCACTTACAAGTTGGGTGAGAATATACAGACTAGAAATCCTCAAGAAATAGTAAAGATAACTCCATGACTAATTCTTCTATCAATAAATCATCCTCCTCAATCGGCATCACTCTTTTCAGTGAACTCTTTATCAACTTGGTCTTCCAATATAAAGAATTAAAATCCAGACTTTCTTTCATGTAGAATTCTGAAAGACTCTAAGGCAAGACGACCTCATAAAGGAAAAAGAAGAAATGATTCGGTGAATCGTCGCAACCTCAGAGAACCTTGAAACTGAAAAGGATACTAAAGAGACATAAAAAAATTATTTTATGATATTTAGTGGATTTTGAATATAGTTAATTTGTTAGTCTCATTTACACCCTCAGTTTTGAAAAGAATTTTGATAACTTTTTGCCAAAAAAAAGTCACATAGATATAAGTTTTCAAAACATTTTACAAATAATTTTCAAAACATTGTCAACACATATTTTCACAAACCATGTAAAACACTTGAAAACCATGTTAAGTATGTATATAGTCTTCAAAAGTATTTCAAAATATTTTATACAAAACTCTGTTCAAAATTGTAATACGATACACATAACCCCAAGAGTTTGAAAAATTTTAAAATAAGAGCTATGCCTAGAGTATGTGTAATATATATGGTAGACCCCCCTATACTTGGCTTTTGGCATGTCCTCATAGCACAAAGTGATATGAAGCCATAGCTCAACTAAGCATAAAATAATCTATAAGAGCTGAGTCGAGAATAAGACAAGTGTAGGAATGAGTCACAATGAATATACAAGAACGGTTCCCCCTATACTTAGATTCTTGAAGACCTAAGTAAAGATATAAAGATAAATACATAGGAGAAACTGAAGCATAGGAAGTGGTGATGACAAATCACCCCTATACTTAGGCTGACAGAAGCCTAAGTGTATGCAGGATAATGAATAAGAAGTTAATGGAATTTAAAAGAGTAATAATTTTCTATAAATGAATCTTTTGATTTGAATCTATCATGAAATTCATGCCTTACCAGATAAAAATTAAACTAACTCGATAGGCATGAAGTTAATCAGCTCTACGGGAGTTAACCTTTCTTTAGATTCTATAAAATGCTTAAGTAACTACCCATTAACCAGAAAGGAAGGTGCATTCTCTGAAAGCTCTGAAATGTCTACACTACCATTCTCATGCACTTTCCTGACAATATAAGGACTCATCCACTTTGACTTTAGTTTTCCATAGAAAGTCCTTAATTTTGCAATAAACAACCATATCTTTTGCCCAGGGACAAAGTTTTTGCATCTAATATGCGCATCATGCAACTTCTTAACTTTGTCCTTATTAATCATGTTGTTGTCATATGCTCAGTTGCGGTTTTCCACTAGTTCATTTAAGTTAAGGTCTCTACACAACTTTCTTAACTGAGAGCTTCGATTTATCTTCTTATGGTCCATTCAGATTTGTGCACTAACTAAGTGGGTAAATAACATGGCTTGCCATAAATCGTCCTGAAAGGTGGAGTTCCCAGAGGTGTCTTGTAGTCCGTTCTGTAAGCCCACAAAAATAATTGAGATCAGTTCTTCCTTTTTGGATGGACTAACTTTTGAAGAATACTATTCACCTCCCTATTTGAGACCTCTTCCATGCCGTTTGATTGAGGGTGGTAAGGACTAGTTATTATATGCTAAAATCTATAGTACTTTGATAAAGATTTCATAATTCCATTCACAAAATGGTTGCCTCCATCAGATATGAATACTTTAGGTACCCTGAACCGTGAAATAATATGATCCTTAGTAATCTTGCAAACAATCCTAGCATCTGCAGCTCAGATTGGAATAGCCTCCACCCATCTGGACAAGTAATCAACTGTTAACAAGATATACTCAAAACCTTGGCTATTAGGGAAGGGACCCATGAAATATATGGCCCAAGCATCAAAAACATCACAAAAGATCACAGTCTGCATGGGCATCTCATCTCTAGAACCAATAGTTCCTCCCATCCTTTGGCAAACATGGCACAACCTTACAAAATCTGAAGCATCTTTAAACATGGTCGATCAAAAGAAACCACATTGTAATACCCTGCAAGCGGCTCTTTTTCTGGAATGGTGTCCTCTAACCTCAAATGTATGACAATACCTTAGGACACTATGGTATTCCTCCTAAGGAATACACTTTCTCTATATACAATCTGATCCTTCAAAGAAAAGGAACATATCCTCACAATGGTATTTCCTTGAATCCGACTTGAGTCGATCTATAATGTTCCTAGTCCAACCATGATGAACTTTCTTGGAGACAAGAAAGTTCAACATATTGTCATACCATGGAAGTGAGTTAATAACACAAATAGATTCATCTAGAAAGGTCTCTCGAATAGGCTCTGTATCAGGGGAACCCTTTATTTCAATTCTCGAAAGATGATCAGCCGCTACATTCTTAACTCCAGGTTTATCCTTAATTTCTAAATCAATTTCTTGGAGTAATAATATCCACCTAAGAAGACATGCCTTTGCGTCCTTCTTTTCCATGAGATACCTAATGGCTAAATGATCGGTATATACTATCACTTTTGAGCCTAAAATCATAGACCTAAACTTCTCTAAAGACCAAACTACTGCAAGCATTTCTTTTTCAGTCACTGTATAATTTCTCTGAGCTGGATCCAATACCTTGCTTACATAGTGAATAACAAACGGAATACAATCTCATCGCTGCCCCAATACGAAGCCTATAGCAAAATGCGAAGCATCGGTCATGATCTCAAAGGGAAGAGACCAATCAGGAGCCTGCAAAATCGACGAGTCACAAATCTTTTTCTTAAGGAGCTCAAAGGCCTCAAAACACTTGTGATCTACAAAGAACTCGATGTGTTTTCCAAAGAGCTCGGTCAGGGGTCGGGCGATCTTTGAAAAATTTTGAATAAATCTTTTATAAAATCCGACATTCCCCAGAAATGACCTTACTGACTTAATATTGGTTGGCAGATCAAGTTTCTTGATCACGTCCACCATGGTGGGGTGTACCTCTATTCCCTTCTTGGAGATGACATGCCCCAATACAATACCCTCCTTAACCATGAAATGACATTTTTCCAAGTAGAGTACCAGATTCACCTCACTACATCTTTAAAGCACTCAGTCCAAGTGTTCTAAACAAGAATCGAATGAATCACCATGGGTCAAGAAATCGACCATGAAGACCTCTAGGAAATCCCCAACCATTTTGGCAAACACGACAATCATTCATCTCTGAAATGTACATGGGGCATTGCATAGCCCAAAAGGCATGCGTCTGTATGTGTATGTGCCGAAAGGACATGTAAAATTGGTATTTTCCTAGTCATCAGGGGTGATGACTACCTGATTGTAGCTAGAGTACCTGTCAAGAAAATAGAAGAACTCCTTCCCCGCTAATCTTTCTAAAATATGATCAATAAAAGGTAGGGGAAAGTGATCTTTCTTGGTCGCGGCATTTAGGCACCTGTAATCAACATAGACGCACTATGACATAGGGACTCTTGTTGTAATCTCGTCTCCCTCCTCACTGGTCACCATCTGAATTCCCGACTTCTTCGGGACAACATGTAAAGGTGCCACTCATTTGGAGTTAGACATTGGGTAAATAATCCTCTCCACACAATTTCTCCATTCTTTCTTAACTACTTCTAGAAGATTTGGATTAAGTCTCCTCTGGAATTCACAAGAAGTTCTTTTGTTATCCTCGATAAAAATGCGGTCCGAACAGAGTGTGGGGTTTATACCAACGAGATCCGACACAGTCCATCCTATAGCATTGCGTTCTTCTCTAATACTTCTAAAACCTAGCCTCCTATTCTACAGTCAACCTAGAACTAATGATGGCAGGAAACTTATTCTTGGGACCCACAAGGAAGGAGTACTTGAGTGTAGGAGGAAATGGCTTCAACTCTGTCAAAGATGATTCGTCAGGTACATCAGGCTGAACTACCGCTGAATCTAAATCTGTGCCATGTAGTGCATATGGATCATTTGTAATGTTGTTCACCAACATTAAATAATAAGGAGTCAGATATCCAAATAAAGACAGTAATTCAGCCAAAGTTGCGTCCAACTTATCATCTAAGTCCCATGATTGTTCCAAAGGAGGAGGAACTGACAAGTCCAAATGAACTTCTAAGTCATCAAGAGAGTAGGGTGATGCATAACACAAGAACTCTGGAAATGTATCCATAACTGCTCTATGTACATTGTCTTCTCCATACAAGAGTAATTCATTCCGTACTATTGGGTTTTGTGCCCAAATCCGAACTGAGTAAATCATATCACAGTCTACCACTGAAAGAGAAGAGAAATCTGTGTTGGATTCTGAATCAGGTCACTGCCATTTCATTTGCTTCATATGTAGTTCCACTTCTCCGCCTAGAGAACAAAACTTCATCATCCATGTATGGTAATCAAATGAAGCTCTGGCGGTCCTATTAAAAGGCCGCCCAAGGATGATATGTGAATCTCTCCAATGATAGGGGATATCCATATCAAGGACAGTAAAGTCCACTTTGTAGTCTTGTCCCTCTATCTAAATAATGAAATTCTTGACCTCATCGTTAGCCTTTTCTGTTGATTTATCGGTAAACTAAAGTAATATTATAGATTTACATAAAGGTCCCAACTTCAATTTCTCGTATAAGGTGAAAGGTAATAAGTTGATTGAAGAACCATTATCTAGGAGAGTGCGTGCAAATGCTATGTCATCAATATGACTCGCAACATAATGTGCACCTAAATCACTCTTCTTCTGTGGCAATTCCTGTTTCTTGAGACAAAATGTTGTGGCAACCGATAAAACATGGGTCTCGACGTAGCTGTTAGGTTTCTTCCTACTAACTCTGTTAGGCGTGCATCTCGCCTTAAAGTATTTTTGGAATGCTTGATGGCTAGCCACATATTCATCAAATGGCACTTTAACCATGACATTATCTCTACAGAATCATGCCATTTCAAGATCATCTTCATGAATCTTAATAATGATGTGCTTTCCTGCCATAAGAGCACGAGGGAAAGGGATATGCAATGAATGATGTGAAGACTCAGACTCATAAATAGAAACATGTTCCTTATTTAAAGAAACTGAGTTTTTCATAGATGAATCTTTAAAAATTGGAATAGCAATGAAATTATCTACTATAGGATTGGGAATGCATGTTGAATGAGCATTCTCCTTATCCGAAGGTACAAGGTCCTTCATAGATTATGAATCTGATGTGTGCTGCTTCATTCTTGTTCTTCTCCTTGGTTTCCTCTTTGAAGATGCTAGTCTATGGCAATCCCCTTGAAGATGCATGGTGCCATCATCCTCTGAAGTCTCCTCAGGTTGAGCCTCAGAGTCTATCCTCTCCATTTCCTTTGCCTGATCAGGTACGCCCACGGTCTGTCCGCTCTTGAGAGACATGATTAACATAACGAAATGGAAAGATCTCGTGCCCAGATTTAAGAGAATCTGAGTAGTATACTTGATCTAACATATGATGTTGTTGTGGTTTGTTTAGGTTATTGGGATCATCTTGAACCTGGGTAGGAATGGATGTAGTAGGAGCATTGTGCTCATCATGTAAGCGGAATAAACGGTTGAGGTTAACCCTCAAATCCTGCACTTCATTCCAGTAGGAACGTAACTCCTCTAAAATATGATGTTGAAAATCCATGGGACTAGAAGATGATTGTTGTGGATGTGAATAAGAAAAGGAAGGGCATGAAGACTGGCCCTGATGACCATAAGACTGTTGCTGTGGCCGGGTATGTTGGTGATTATTCAGGCCCTACTGGCCTGACTGGTATGCCTGTTGACGTTCGTACTGTTGTTGTCTTGGTGCCTGATACGGATCTACTCCAGAGCTTTGTGGTGCTGGAAGAGGTGTAGGAGTAAATTATGTATTATAGGAAGTTTGGGGGCGCTAGTATGAGAAACGGTCCCTAGAACTCCCCTGTCAAGCAAAATCTTGTGTGTACCATACATCAATTACTTCCCACACTTAGGAAGGCTCCTCGACTACTGTTTCCACAAACTGTGGCTACTTCTGACAATAATGGGCTAAAGGTTGGTCCTCTACCCATGGTTGTTGTGGCCCTGACATCTGTTGCTCCTGAATATTATGAACATGGTGAAGTGGAGCAGTAGATGCAGTCAAGATTGGTACGCTCATCTTGGATATCATCTCAAAAAGCTCTGCCATCTATTTAGGCAATTGGATAAGTTGTTGTCCAACTCATTCATATGCCTATCGATCCTCTCAACTACTATGAGTTTATCTACTATCAGGTCCATGTCAAAAGGATCTATTGTAGCCTTCATTCTCCTGTTGGATTGGATTGTATTATGGCTTTTAACTAAGCTCTGCTAGTGGTTTGTGCCCTACTTGTCTCGGCCATTCGTTCGAACACTTTCCAGACAGTGTCTAAACCTCTTGATGTATAGTTTCCTCCATAAGCATCACTAACCAAACTCTGCACCTCAGGGTGTAAGCCTTTATATAAATATTTAACCAATATGGTAGGCTCTAAATCGTAGCGAGGACATTTCTGCAAGAGGTCCTTGAATCTCTCCCACGAGTCACAGAAAGCTTCATCGGGAAGCTGGGAGAAACTTGTGATGCATGAGTGCTTCAAATTGGTTCTACTCAAAGGGTAGAATATTTTCAGAAAAAGGTCCTTGAACTGCACAAAGGTAGTTACAACTAGCCCTAGGTTCTTCATCCAGTAATCTGTCTTATCCTTCAAGGCAAAAGGATGGGCTTTGAGCCTAATGTAGTCTTGACTAACCCTAGGATGTCTAAGATTAGATCAGACTAACTCAAAGTCCCTAAGGAATGCATATGATTCCTCATGTACATTCCCATGAAAGTGTGGCATCAAGCTAAGGAACTATGGCTTCAACTCGTATTCAACTTCGGGCTTGGCTGGGCTCAACCAATTAGTTATCTGTATCCAGGACTATGTGCTGCGTCCACTGTGCATCTCTATCCAACTTTAATTGACTAAGTTGTGCTCGCATAAGTGTTTGATTTTGCTAAGACTCTGCCAACCTAGACAATATTGCATGCACTGGATCTTCTTGCTCTTCCTCCTCTCCATTACCATTCAGTCTTTTAGGAGGCATCTTGAATGTGTTTTCGTTACCCTGATAAAACAAAGGGTTGGAGAGAGATGTAGAGGAAGAAAACAAAATTGAGTCAAGATCACCAAGGCAATGGTCTTCCTCGGTCAGTAAAGAAGGTATATAGGAATTGGTCAGGATATAACCAACCCAAAGAAGAAAATCATGATACTCCGGTTTGAAAAGAGGATTTATTTCTGACAGGGATGGTCAAGCTAAAGAAGGAGAAGAAGGGAGTTGGACTAGTGAAGATGCTGTATTTGGGCGGTTCAATTATAAGCTCGCAAAATCCGAGTAAATATCCGACAAATTATCCATCTTCGAAGTTTAAAAGAAAGGAAACATGGAGCACGCTCATTATAAAAGAATCTACTTCTACTGGGCACTTGAATGTGTGGAATTACACACACAAATCAATCAATACAAACCCTTGTGAATTCACCAACTCAATGCTAAAGGCTGGGATGGTAGCCTTATTATCTTGTCAAATCTTAATTGGTGAACAAATACAAATCTTGTCAGAGTTACAGGTTGTTAGGTACCTAAATTTCTTTACAAACTGTCATGATTCCTATGACTAGTTACATCTACTCTTAGCCAGTATGGAAGTAAGTCGGACCGTATAATATGGCTACCCGTTTACTTGAGGACCGGGCCTTACAATGTGTCCTCTAAACCTTCCACTCTGCTAAGGAAATCAAGACCCCTTGTTGGCTACCCGTAGATCCTCACTGAGAAGCAGCTAATCATTTTTATGGAACCAATAGTTCATATGAAAATTCATGGCATGGCTCTATCCTAATATCATCCCTCTCTCACTTGATAAGTACCTGTAAACAAATGAGTCCCGATTTTAAGAGTTTTGGTTATCCAACTCTTAAAACAAGGTCGCTTTTATTCCAATTTATTTAGGTCAATTTGCATCAATTCAGTCTTGATTTTAAGAGTTTTTATCACTTGAATTTAAGTGACCACAAACATCGCCTAACGTACAGTCCCTTTTCCTTTATCCTTAAGTTGGCGAAAACTAGGGAAGAAAGCGAAAAACGAAATGCAGTTGAAAATCAATTATGCATGCAGTCGTTAGAGATACATACAACGTTCCCCAATACTCTCCATGTGGATGCAGAATATAATTTATAAATCTAACAATATGATGCAAATCGAAAAAGCTGTACCTAAGCAGTAGTTCTTTTAGCGGCGAAGAAATCAATTATTTGACTAAGTAGAAAATATGATGCGTGCATCTATGAATCTCCTAAGATTTTGTAATTGTGAATCTTATGAGATTTATATATTGTGTCCTAAATTAGGAAATAGATTAAGCAAGAATGACCTATGATCTTTCTATTTGGCGTAAAGCTTGAATCTAAAACATCACTTATGTGGAGAACCACTCTCGACACAAACACACATAAGAATAAATTTAGTTAAAAAGCCTTTTGTTTACACACGCGATATCTTAATCGAGAACCACTATAAATAGACAAATTAGTTACAACACAAAAGAATAAATTTTAATTGAGCTAATTAATCTCTCTACTAAATTAATTATCTCGTGGGCTCACCAGCAAGTTGCTCCAAGCTTCTTGCCTCTACGAGCCTTTAGAATTTGTTGGCTCCACAGACATACCACAAAACAATATAAATTTATTAGAAAATTTTAGAGATATTGAAATACTTAATTAAAAAGACATCACAAATACAAAACAACAATAAAGGAAACAAGATCAAAAATAATTAAGCCCAAAATTTACAAAATAAATTTTTGCTCCTACAAATAATCACAAAATGTGTCGCATCCCTAGAAACAGTGGCATATGATGAAGCGCTAAATGCTTAGATTAAAATCAATCCGTTGTAGTACAAGCACTTAACTTCTCATACAGAACTGAGAAGAATCTCAGTGACAAGGTTCTTGGCTTTAATTTTTAACCTGAGAAGTCCAGGGTAGAACACAAGGATGCGAAAAAATTGTTAATTAATTTTAATAATCAAAAATTTTACATAGAAATTTCTAGGACATGATGATGAGCGGATGCAAAACCACAAAAGATTGATTTTTAACACATTATTATTCAATTCAATTAAATGCAAACAATAATGCACAATCAACACGAATATGAAAACCACAATATGATTAGACACACAAAGATAATTTGGATTAAGAACAAAAGTATCCTTAATTGATTAAATATTAATCAAGGCGTAAATTAGGGAAAAATATGATTTAAGTCTCAAAACTTACTCAACATGACTTAAACTTTTAATTTCACTTCGATGCTTAATAATATCAACCGGCGATTAAATCATGTAATAACCTAATGATAATAATTAAGAATAACTAACAATTGATCATTAAAATCAAAGTGACTAACATGTTCAATTGCTCACAAAAAGAGCATTTTCAATGGTGTTAAAAGATATAAATGAGCACTACAAAGAGTAAATCTTGCATGATTTTGAAACCAAAATTAGCGATACCGCCATAAGATAGAGCACCAAACAAGCTTTCAAATGAGACCAAAATCACATTCATTAGATTTATAAATAAAAAGATATTCAATAATTAAACCAGGGGCATGAATGTAGGGAAAACTCCATGTTTTTTACAAATCAGGATAAAACTGGATTAAATCGCAAATAAAATAACCCACAGTGATTTTAATGCAATTTTTAAAGGCGGGAGGACTTATATGCAATATGAGGAAGTTGGAGGATAACCACTACAATTTTCTAGTCATTTACGCAGAACACGTGACAAATCTAGGCTCGAGCGCTGAGGTTCAGTCCATGTGGCATGATCCCTTGCTTCGTTCAAAGCTCGACCACAGCTTCAGATATGGAGGCTCGGATGTGAATCGTTGCGTATGGCTAGTGACATGGTTGATTTATAATCGTTGGATCTCGCCAAATCGGGGTGATTAACAGTTTCTGCTTCTCCTTGTTCTTTTGCTACTCCGTGCGCGGTGGAGATAGAGCTTAAACTCCCACAAGGTAGATCACACTCCTCCATGCTCCTTTTCATTGCCTGAAGGTTTGACGACCTTTCTAAAGGCTTCACGAGATCAATGATGAGCAGAAGTTGACGAGGGGAGGAGCACAAATGGCTGATGGAGAAGCTCTTCCTGAGAAGAAATGGGTGATCGGAGTTAGGCTTCAATCTCCAACCATTGAACTCCAATTCCCTGCAATGTTAGTACAAAAATACAAGCCCTAGAAAAATGTGATTTAATTTGAGTGGTTTATGAGATGAGATGGGGGTTTACGTGAAGAGGAGGACAAGAACCCTAAAATGGTTCTAGGTTAATAAGAAGCGAAGAAAGATTAAGGTGGACAAATACATGGAGAAGTGGATTTAGCACGAGGGAGGTCACACGTGTATGATGGATCGAGGGTGGAGATGGTTGCGGATTCTGA
This sequence comes from Ottelia alismoides, assembly GCA_037367405.1. Taxonomy (NCBI): domain Eukaryota; kingdom Viridiplantae; phylum Streptophyta; class Magnoliopsida; order Alismatales; family Hydrocharitaceae; genus Ottelia; species Ottelia alismoides. The sequence goes on from JAZKJV010011262.1 coordinate 886,710, forward strand.
TCTTAGATTAGTGAAGTAAAACAATTGTGATAAAAATACGAACAAAATCATAAACTAATGATCAGAACTTTACCTGGAATAAAAGGTTGAAGATGAAGTAATTGTGGTTGAATCTTAAGCCGAATAACGAGGTTTGAAGCTTCGTAGTTGTCGCTTGAAGTTCCTGGCCAAGGAACTAAGCTCGAACAACCATGGATTGGGCTATAGCTTGGTGTAAGAACCAAGGATATCACCAGAGCTTTAGCCTTGTCATTGCTCGATCTAAATATCTCTCTCTATCATCAAAGAGTCAAGATGGCTCGGGGAAACTCTCACAAGGGGCGGATAGCTGGAGCAAGTGGCTGGTGTGTGCTATTTGAAGGTGGGGAAAAGTTGGAAGTTGATGTCTCCAGGAAGTGGTTTCAACCACCGCCCTCGGTTAGGTAGTTAGGGTTAGGGTTAGAATGGAGGTTGGCAGGAGTTAGGGTTGAATGGCGAAGAGATTGGTGGAGGTTTTGAGGGAAGATGTCGTGTATGGAGATTTGTGTAATTAGGTTAAGTTGCAATGGGATGAAGGGTCGCGTCCTTTGGTAGAGGTGGCTGGAGGTTGAAGAGATAAGAGAGCCATTGGATCTGGGGATCCAACGGCTGTGAAAAGTGCTGGTGAATGGATGAGATCAGATCAGTTGGTCTGATCCAACGAAGAAGAGAGTGGAGTGGATGAAAGGTTGTGATATGATCTTGAGATCAGATCAAAGAGCTGAGAAAAGAGTGCCAATGGGCGGCGGAGATCACACATGATCAGAAGGATCCAATGGCTAAAATTAAAGGCGGTGTCTATTGAAAAGCCAGGACACATGGTGCAATCTAAAGGTGCCACGTGTCCAATCAGAATTGCAGAAATGGGATAAACCAATGACTATTAGAAATAAAATAGCTAGGAATTGAAACATGAAAAATGGTGACCATGATAGTAGTAGATCTCGATAAGATCTAAACTTTCATGTAGAAGTCAAATAGGTCAGAGGTCATTCGTACATAGTTAAAAATTAAACTAATAAGAATAATATAGAACAATTTCTTTTGAGTTTTCTTTTATTTTTTTGTATTTTTGTTATGTTTTATGTTATTTTATTTATACACAATTTTATTCTAATTTTTATTTTATTTTTAATAAAAAATAAATATATATAATTTTACACCATAATAGGGTTATATTAATATATATTAACTAGTGTTAATTATTTACAACACATCAATTAGTAATTAGTGGTATTAGTGAATGAATCATTGTAATTAACTTAAGCAAGAGAGATAAATATATTAAGGGATTTTATCACTTGTGCCCCTCCAAGATATCGCAATATCAGTTATACCCCTATCTTTTTGGTAATATCAGTTGTGCCCCTCACTTCTTGCTATTTTATCACTTGTGCCCCTCGAGTTAGTGACCGTCCATCTACAGTGCAAACGGACGTTAACTTTGAGGACATAAGCGGTATTAAGTTTTAAAAAAAAATTATATGGTCATTTTATACCCTCTTCCTCATCCTCTTCTTCTTCCTCCTCTTCCCCCGTCCTCTTCCTCCTCCTCCAACCAAAGCAGAGCCCGCAAGGCGCAAGCCACATCCTCGCGCCATTCTCACACGAAAACCCCGCAAAACCCTCAATTTCTGCCGAAGCCATCTCCATCCGCGATCGAAGATCCAAAATCCACCGCCCCCTCCCCAAATTTTCGTCCTCCGCGCCTCCCCGATTGGGAGAGGGGTCGATTACGTGGATTCTAGGGTTTCTCGGGGGCTTGGAGGCGGTGGAAGCTCAGGTGAGGGACTCGTGATATCTGGTGTGATTGTGCTTATAGGTCTGCTGGATGTTCGTGTTTGAGGTGATGAGTGGAAAAAAGGTGAGATTTTGAGGGGCGGGGGCTGGGTTTATGCCTCTATGTACGGTGTTGAACGAAAAAGTTTGCCCCTTTTTGTTATTTTTAGAAATTTGATGTGTGGATTGTTGATGGGCCTTGATTCATGATAGTTGAATAGCAACGGGAATCTCGTCGCACTGCATTGTTTAACCTGTAAATTAGTTGATATTCGCATAGAAGGTTCTTTAGTTGCATTCTGAGCTCAGTTGTTTGATTAAGCTGATTGGATTGCTTCCGATGTATAATATCTGATAGATGATTATTGTATATATTCGCTATTAAATTGCTTTCTTCTCCGGTTAAGACCGGGATTTAATTGCATTTTTGCTTTTCATTGGCAGGTTCTAGATTCCATAGATGAAAAACATCTGGGATTTTATATATTGGATTGGCTATTTGAAGTTACTTGGTGTAAAAGATTAACATAAGTTGCTGCATTGGTATCCTTCGACAAGGATGACGGCGGAAAACCCGGTTGGACCTGCAGGGGAATCTGGAATACAAAATTGGTCTTCAGCCAAGGATGCTCTGGAGTCCTCCTCAGGTGGCATGATCGGTCAAGAACTGGGTTTATCCTTTCCGAGAAATAAGTTTGGCAGGAACCGAAAGGATACTGCTCCCAATAGGAGCGGAAGTGCTCCTCCAAGCATCGAAGCTGTGCTTAACAATCATGTTGGGCAGCGTTATCATAGTCATGTTGGTGGCATGATTAATTGATTCATGAAAAGTCACCGAAAAATTCAATAAAATTCACCATTTGATCCGTAATGAGTGATATATCCGTGAAAATGCAAAAATTTTAAAGATTCGATGGATGCATGAAGGTGCAACTAAGAGAGAGAAATTATGAAGAGAGGAAGAAGAACAAATGGAGGAGGAAGAAGATGAAGAAGATGTGTGGACAATAATACCCCTCTCAACTGCACCAAGATTTAAAAAAACCATGGTTAAGTCAACTCATTGACGGTCAATCTGACGGAAGGGCACAAGTGATTACGGAGCAAGAAGTGAGGGGCACAACTGATATTACCAAAAAGATAGGGGCATAACTGATATTGCGATATCTCGGAGGGGCACAATTGATAAAATCCCATATATTAAATTAAGCTGATAATCTGAGATTTATCACCCAGTTGTTTGCAACAATTCAAGCCATCCAACAAAAGCTGACAGACCAAGCCTTGGCTTAGGTTGCCTTACTGGACATGCTTAATGACATGAAGATAAGAAAAGAGAACCACGGAGGAGGATGATTTGATGAAGAACAGGGAGATGGACCCAGTGGAGGGCTCAAAGGCGAGGGAAGAAGAGAGGCTCCTTGATGAATCGATGATTAATCACTCTAAAAGAGATTAATTAAGCTCGGATCCCCAAAATCCATTGGTATTGCATCATCTATATTACATTATTAACATTTATATATGTATAAATAATAATTGCATTTTATTATTCATCATGGTATTAAATGAGAAGCCAAAAATCCCAACCCAATTGACATGTAAAATAAGCTAACTTCCCTGATTTTTAATTAATTCTTACTAACTCCAAATCACCTGAAACCACCTCCATTGTGTACATATTCCTAACAAGAATAAAGGAAAAAGGCGAAAAAATCACTAACAGAAATAATTAACAAATAAACCAAAACCCTTATTTTAGTTTTGTCAGACTAAAACGTTGATGCCTCCTTCATACAATGTCCAATTTGATCCTACTAACTTTTATACTCATGTGTGTTCAATTTCCATCAAAACAAGATCAAGTTCAAGTGAATCGGAGCTCATATGTGAAAGTTGGGTTTTGGGCCTCTTTTGTACATTGTGTATTTTATCTGATTTGAACCTATTACTTTGCATACATATTTCACTCTTTTTTTCTTTTACTTCTTTTTTCGTTCACTCTCTTTGATAATTTTTTTATTAAAATGTGCAAAAATCCAAACCTAAAATGAGCATGAAGTCAAAGAATCTAAATGAGTATGAGTCGTGTTTGAGAGTGTGTATAATAAGTCCTATGTATTACATTTTCTTGTTTTCTCTTTTACTAAAAGTCCAAAAAAATAGTAATGCATAAAAATTTGTTTTTGATTTTATCATTTTTCCGATTTTTATCTTAATTAAATATGACAAAAAAATTACAAGACCCCAAAATAAGGTATTCTATGTACATAGAGTACCACCAAAAATACCACTTTATGCAAATGACCTATATTGGTTTTAATACCTTCACGAAAATTGTAGATCTCATCGATGCGAATAACTTTTGTGAAGAAAAATTTTCGATACACAACGTTTGCTATTTCTTTTCTATTTATATTTGTAGTTTATTTTTCAAATTTTTAGGAGTGACATGTGGCAGCTCCTGGAGACGCCACGTGTCTCCAATTTTTGGGCTTTTTGAATTTTGTTTTTCATTTAATAAAAATTAAAAAATTGCCACGTGGCGCTTCGTGGGCCAGCCGATCTCTGTCGATGGGATGGCCCGCATCTTTCTCCTCATTCCATTCGATAGGGAGCCACCCTTCCTTTTACGCCACACCTCCGCCCGTATCTCCTCCACGATCTTCTTCCTCGATTTTTGTTGCCGCCTCCCTCGATCTCGTGATCCCCAACTCCGATCCTCATCTCGTGAGATCTCCATCATCCTCCACCTTCCGTATCCGCTGTAACATCCGGTTTCCAATCAAACTCGGACTCGATCTGATTTGGATCCGATTAACCTAATAAAGTTGTTGGGCAATGCCAAATAACTTTAAATGATCAATTGATCGTGAATCAAAAGTCGTTCAGGTAAAATCGATCAAAAATTGGTCGCACCGTAATGCGTGTCCGAAAAAGCCGCAACTTAAATTCGAAAACTGCGAAACGAACCGAGACCATCATGAGATCCGATTCGATGAATCAAGACCAACGGAATCAACCGTTCATCAATCGGGGGTCATTTGGTATTTTAAATCACAAAAATTTAACCTTAAACCGAAATCGTATCTCGAAAATTTCGGGCATCCAAACCAGATCAAAAGTATACCAATATAATAGTCATTTTGATCATCATTCAGAGACGATCAAATCAAGGTGTGGTACATCGAAATCCGCATTCGAGATGCGAATACGGACATATTTTAAATATATCAAAACAAAAATATATAATGTGTATATATATATTATAATATGTAAACTAAACGGCTGTTGTAAAAAAAATAAAAATATAATTGAAGCCACGTACAGGTAGGGGGCAGGAAGCAAATTTTTCCTCTTTTCCACATGTATACTTCCTATGTCCACTTGTCATACAATAGACCCCTTTCCTTAGTTATAAAAACCCAACGTAGGAACCCTCCCTCTACATTTCCTCTTCCCATTTCCCTCAAATCCCTCCCTATTTCCAGCCAAAACCTCTGTTTCCCTCTCCCAGCTTATGAAATCTGCAAATAAGTTTGCAATTTCTTTATCATTCTAAGCTCCATTGAGCCCCCAATCCTCCTGCTAAAGTTATTTCAGACCTGTTGCAGCACTAGAGAGTTGGAGCTGTTCAAAACCCAAGGAAAAATCAAGGAGCATTGCTGCAACTTTCTCCCAAATCTTTGAAATTTTCAAAACTACTGCATACATGCAAATAAATCTTCAAATTTGAAGATTTCATAGGTACAATCCTTTCTCTTTTCTTTTGCTGCCATGCATGTGCCATAATGCCTTCTTTTCCTAATTCAGAATTATTATCATGAAATTACTGTTGTAAATAATCAATTAATAGTTTTGGGAAATTAAATTAAAGTTAATTTTTTGCTGCAACTGTAACAATTAAAAAAATGAATGAATAAATTTAATTAAAATTATTTAACTGTCTGTACATATTATACTTTATGCTAAGATGATTTATAATTTATATTTGTTAGCATTTCTATTTTTGCTATGGTACCCTGATACGCACATTCATAGTATTACAAGTCTGATCGCATTAAGCTCTCAGATAGCGACAGTCTTCCGACTTGTCATGAGTTCGAGAAGGGAAATATGGCATTCATATTAAACCAACACAGATGTCACTGATTTCATAAATTTTCATATTATATCCCAAGAAGAGAGAAAAAGCATATATCATATGGTCTACAAACAATAAGTTTTATGACTAATAGATGGTTCTCATGCAGAGCAACGACATCCCGACCAGGCCAGGAGACGGCTGACTAGCTAACACGTATTATGTCTGCTCTCACCGACCTTCAACAGCAGCAGGCTACTACGAGAGGCCTGCAGGACCAGATTCTGCTCAGCAGATAGAGATTGCTGACATACAGACGGACATAGAGATGAGATTTGAGGAGCTGTCAGATTCCACCTACTGTCCATGTCATGACGGCACACGCCAGGACCAGCGATAGTTGGTAGAGGTACAACAACCTCATTTCGATGATCCACTTAAGGACATACCAGAGCATGGAGCTAAGGAGGATGGAGACTTTGACAGGTAGCAGGACCCTGTTGACTTTGCTGATGAGGGTGCATACGAGTACTCCTCTATTCACAGGCATCAGTCGATCTTCACATCAGGCTAATATAACATTGTTCGAGGGTACATGATCACCAGATATTGCTGAGCAATGGCTCAAGAGAGTGATGAAGGTGCTCAGGATGATTCGGACGCCACAAGATACATGGCTATCTTTCCTGGAGTATTCATTGACAGACTTTGCTGAGAGATGGTTGGATGCCATAGTATCTGAGTTAGGCTGAGAGCCTACATGGGATGATTTCGAGACGAAGTTCAGAGCCCACTTCTTTTCTGCGAAGTGGAAGGAGTCCCAACGCTGACTTTTTGCAAAGCTTCGTCAGGGATAGATGACAGACAGAGATTACTTTATCTAATACATAGAACTGTCACGACATACACGAGCAGGTGGCGCATTTCCAGAGGAGAATCTGGAAATGTTCATTAGTGGCATGCGAGAGGAGGTATAGGAGAAGCTGAATGGACTACACATCACTTCCATATCCGAGGCTACCGATGCTGTGGAGAAGTTTGAGGACATCAGAGGGAGGCATTTCAGGAGCTCGTCTGGAGCAGCGCCTAGATCGCAACGATCTTTTGGACCTATACATCGACCGTTTCAGCAGCAGAGGTCAGTCAGACATTTCCGACCTAAAAGATCGACTTTCTTATGTAGTGCTCATTCTTCTTCATCGACTTCTTTAGGGGGAGCACTTGCTGGACGTGGCACAGATTCTGCTCAACCATCTAGGTCGTAGCGAGCAGATAGACCACCTGTAGATCCAACCTGAAGTACAGACACGACTACTCTGCCTACCAGACCAGTCCGATGTTACCGATGTAAAAAGTGGGGGCATCACCAATCACAATGCCAACAGGTTTCTGATGAGCCTCGCCTACAGCCACAGTCGTCGCAGCCCCAGGCACCACGTTCAGGGAGTTTCTGTGGCAGGAACTCCAACTTTAGGCGACATCAGCAGAGACAGAAGCAGAGTGTGGCAGGTTCCAATGTGGCGCCAACCAGGCAAGTCAGTTACATGCAGTTACTAAGGAGCATGCACGTTCATCCCCTACTTTGGTGAAAGGTATGGTCTCAGTCTTGGGCCGACCTTTCCATGTTCTATTTGATTCTGGTGCGACGCATTCTTTTCTTGCTTCGAGGCTACTTTCTTCTTTAGGTAGAGTCGCATAGACACTCTCTTCTCCATATCACATCCGAGGGCCACGAGGCCATATATTCGTCATTTCTCGGATAGTCGGACACTTGCCCGTACTGATTTGCGGTCACGAGATGATCGCAGATTTCCTACTTCTACAGCTTGATGAGTTCGACTTGATTTTGGGTATGGACTGGTTATCTTCTCATCATGTACTTGTTGATTGCTTTAGTTAGACAGTTGTCTTCAGGATTCCAAGTTTACCTAAGTTCACTTTCGAGGGTACTATACATGACTCCACCATGGAGTACATTTCAGTGTTGTGAGCTCAACGACTTGTTAATCAGAGTTATGATTCATATCTTGCATTTGTTCGGGAGGTATCTGATCAAGAACCGATGACACAAGATATCTGAGTAGTATCAGAATATCCATATGTATTTCCTGATGAGCTACCAGGATTACCTCCTGAGAGAGAGATCGAGTTTGAAATCACATTGCTACCAAATACACAACCAATCTCTATGGCACCATATTGCATGGCACCAGCTGAGTTGAGGGAGCTGAAGGTGCAGTTACAGGAGTTACTTGACTTGGGATTTGTGAGGTCGAGCACTTCACCTTGGGGTGATCCAATTCTATTTGTCAGGAAGAAGGATGGATCCATGAGGTTATGCGTCGATTACAGGCAGCTGAAAAAGAGAATGGTGAAGAACAGTTATCTGTTGCCGCGCATCGATGATTTATTCGACCTGCTCCTGGGATCTTCGGTGTTCTCGAAGATCGATCTTCGTTCGGACTATCATTAGTTGAGGATTCAAGACACAGATATTCCGAAGATTGCTTTCAGGATGCGTTATGGACACTACGAGTTTGTGGTGATGTTGTTTGGGCTCACCAATGAACCTGCAGCATTCATGGATATGATGAACAAGATTTTCCGTCCGTACTTGGACAAGTTTGTAGTGGTGTTCATCTATGATGTGCTCATATACTCACAGAAAGAATGGGATCATGCGAATGATCTACATATTGTCTTGGATACATTGCGGGAACACAAGTTATATGCCAAGTTGAGCAAGTGTGAGTTCTGGTTGTCCTAGGTCTCATTTCTGGGACTTGTCATTTTTGGAGCAGGCATCACAGTAGATCTTGCAATGATTGTTGTAGTTATGTCTTGGGAGCAATCCAAGATAGTCACGCAGATTCAGAGCTTCCTTGGACTGGCGGGCTATTACAGATGCTTTCTCAGTGGATTTTCACGCAGTGTTCTCCCTCTGACATGATTGACACCGAAGGGAATTCCATTCATTTGGGACGATTCATGCGAGCAGGCCTTCAGGACACTAAAGGAGATATTGACTACAACGCCCATTCTTGCTCTTCCTTCAGGCACTCAGGACTATGCAGTCTACACAGATGCATCTGGAGAAGGTCTAGGAGCAGTACTGATGCAGAGAGGACATGTGATTCCTTACACATCATGACAGTTGAGGCCGCATGAGCGGAATTACCCCACCCATGACTTGGAGTTGGTGGCAGTTGTCTTCGCCCTGAAGATCTGGTGCCACTATCTTTATGAAGTGAATTTCGAGATTTTCACGATCACAAGAGCCTAAAGTATATCTTTGATCAGAAGGAATTGAATATGAGGCAGCGCAGATGGCTCGAGCTACTGAAAGATTATGATTGCACGATCTCTTACCATCCCGATAAGGGAAACGTGGTGGCTGATGCACTTAGTAGGAGAGCACATGCAGAGGGTATGGCAAATTGGCTATACACGTGGGATATGCTTACAACTTTAATCTATTGGCATCCTCAGGAGAGCGCATCCATATCTACCGCCGTACCTCCACGATTTAATAGTTTGTGGGATCGCATCATCGACGGCCAGAAGATAGATCCATGGATTAGAGATAAATACATGCGTGCCGTCAAGGACGAGGTTGATGATTTTGTAGTGGCAGAGTCTATTTTATGGAAGGCAGGATGGGTCGTTGTACCCAATGGCGAGCAGCTTCGTAGAGACATTATGGATGAGGCACACTGTTCACGATTATCTATTCATCCAGGTAGCCCAAAGATGTACCGTGATCTACGTCGACACTTCTGGTGGGATGGAATGAAGTGCGATGTGGTGCTACATGTTAGCAGATGCATGACCTGTCAGATGGTCAAGGCTGAGCACAGGAGACCACCAATATTACTACAATATCTCCCCATTCCGGAGTGGAAATGGGAGAGCATTTCTATGGATTTTGTCACAGGTCTGCCGAAGACACCGGGTGGTCATGATTCCATTTGGGTCGTTGTTGATAGGTTGACCAAGTCAACCCATTTCATACCTGTCAACACGACTTACACTCCATTCAGATTGACCAAGATATATGTGCAGAATATCATTAGGATACATGGTATACCACGAGATGTGGTGTCTGACAGAGATTCAAGGTTTAAGTGGCATTATTGGCATCAGTTCATGTCAGCATTACAGATAGAGCTGAAGATGAGTTCTGCATGCCATCCGTAGACAGGCAGGCAGAGTGAGCGCACTATACAAACACTCGAGGATTTACTTCGCGCATGCTCTTTGGAGTGGAAAGGCTCCTGCAAGGACCATCTGCCATTAGTTGAATTCACATACAACAACAACTATCACTCCAGTATTGGCATGGCACCATACGAAGCCCTATACGGGCAGAGATGCCTCATACCTCTCAGTTGGCGTGAGGTAGGTGATCATGCTCTAATCCACAGATCTCTTAGAAGAGACCGCAAGAGCTGTTGATCATGTGAGACGGAGGCTTCTGATGGCATAGAGCCGCCAGAAGAGCTATGCGGACCATCGGAGAAGAGATTTGGAGTTTCAGGTATCCAATACTTTCCTCTTGCTCCATTTGCAAATTTAACTAAACCTCGTACTAAAGACATTCCTATAAATTATAGGTTGGAGATTGGGTATTTCTCCGTGTATCCCCCACGAAAAGAATACAGAGATTCGGTGTTCGTGGCAAGCTAGTGCCATGATATGTTGGACCATTCGAGATCCTTGCTAGAGTGGAGAAGGTGGCATACCGAGTAGCCCTTCCTCCACATCTGTCAACTATTCATGATGTATTTCTTGGATCCAACCTAAGGAAGTATGTGCACGATCCACGACACATCGTCAGTTACGAGAATCTCGATGTGAAGCCAGACTTGACATATGAGGAGAGGTCGGTACAGATACTTGCCATGCTGTGAAGAAGCTTCACATCAAGGAGATTCCATTGGTCAAGGTGTTATGGCACCGACACCGCATCGAAGAGGCGACTTGGGAGACTGATGCTAATATGCGGGCATGATACCTGCAGCTTTTTTGAGGTAATAAGCAAAACAAGCTTTTGTAATTAGATATATGATAAAATATATGGCTTGTTTTCTCTTTGAAGCTTTTATGGATTCAAAACACTTTGAGATTTTTATGACCATATGAAATCTAAACAAGATACCTAATAACCTTGACTCGAGTCTCGAGGACGAGACTCCCTTTGAGGTTTTTATATTTGTAACATCCGGTTTCCAATCAAACCCAGACCCGAACCGATTTGGATCCGATTAACCTAATAAAGTTGTTGGGAAATGCCAAACAACTTTAAATGATCAATTTATCATGAATCAAAAGTCGTTCAGGCGAAATCGATCAAAAATTGGTCACACCGTAATGCGTGTCCGAAACAGCCGCAACGTAAATTCGAAAATTACGAAACGAACTAAGACCGTCATGAGATCTGATTCGATAAAACAAGACCAATGGAATCGACCGTTCGTCAATCGGAGGTCATTTGGTATTTTAAATCACAAAATTTTAACCTTAAACTGAAACCGTATCTCGAACATTTCGGGCATTCAAACCAGATCAAAAGTATCATAATATTATACTGATTTTGATCATGATTCAGAGACGATCAAATAAAAGTGTGGCACATCAAAATCCGACATTGGAGACGTGAATACGGACAAATTTTAAATTTCTCAACAGAAAAATATATAAAGTATATACATTATGTAAACTAAACGACTGTTGTAAAAAAATAAAAATATAATTGAAGCCACATACAGGCAGGGGTAGGAAGCAAATTTTTCCTCTTTTCCACATGGATACTTCCTAAGTCCACTTGTCATACAATAGACCCCTTTCCTTAGTTATAAAAACCCAACGTGGGAACCCTCCCTCTACATTTCCTCTTCCCATTTCCCTCAAATCCCTCCCCATTTCCAGCCAAAACCTCTATTTCCCACTCCCAACTTTTGAAATCTACAACTAAGTTTGCAATTTCTTTATCATTCTAAGCTCCATTGAGTGCCCAAACCTCCTGTTGAAGTTATTTCAGACCTGTTGCAGCACTAGAGAGTTGGAGTTGTTCAAAACCCAAGGATAAATCAAGGCGCATTGCTGCAGCTTTCTCCCAAATCTCTGAAATTTTCAAATCTGCTGCATACATGCAATTAAATCTTCATATTTGAATATTTTATAGGTACAATCCTATCTCTATTCTTTTGCTACCATGCAAGTGCCCTAATCCCTTCATTTCCTAATTCAGAAATATTATCATGAAATTTCTGTTGTAAATCTTCAATTAATAGTTTTGGGAAATTAAATTAAAGTTAATTTTCTGCTGCAACTGTAACAGTTAAAAAATGAATGAATAAATTTAATTAAAAATATTTAACTGTCTGTACAGATTATACTCTATGCTAAGATGATTTATAAATTATATTTGTCAGCATTTCTGTTTTTGCATTTTAATCAAACTCCTATGTTGTTTAGAAGAGTTTGTTAAAAAAACTATCCAAACTCTGAATGAAAATATGTTAAGTATTGTAAAATAGAGTTATTCACATAACAAAAGTTAAATAAATTTTGTTGATTATTGGATTGAACACGTGTTGCTTCTAAATGCATATATGCTATATGAATATACCATCTATCCAATTGTTCATAAAATTTTATTGGCACCAAATCGATTATTTGCACCAATTTATGCTTCTATTGAAGGTTCATGTATACATTTGATTTTTAATATTGTTTTCACTTAGAAGTGCATGCTTATTTTCTTCTAAGTTTATGCATTATAAGAACTATTGGATATTTAACAATTGGGGGTAATAAAAGGATTTTCTTCATATAATTCACCAAATAATTCAAAAAGTGCAAGGACGTGTTGCAGGTCGGTTATACAGTTATACTAAAAAAACTTTGAAATTAAATTCCCTGAGTTTTATATATTAGATTTTTTTTGGATTCTGTAAAGATCTACTTTTAGTAAAAAAAGTGGGGGTTAATTTAAATTTCATGGATACAGTAAAACTCTACTTATAGAGAAATATATATAGATAGATAGATCTTAGTTGTCACATCTTGGCTTCTATAACAAATAGCTCATATCAGAAAGATAAAAAAATTGATGTTATAAAGGGATGAACATGATTATAAGTATCCTAGTATTATATGATTTGTATGTATAAACAAAGGAAGAATTAGTGAACATAATAAATCAGGCCAGTCAGGGTGATCCTAATATAAATGCCTCTTAATCATAGAGTAGATTGGTGTTGCTTTCAATAGATTTTGGTTAGAATGGAAGGGATAATGTTGACATAGATATACTATAATCTATATCATGGCTCTGAGCTTAGAATTTTTCATAGTTCTCTCACAAAACGCTGACATGAATCGGTAATATCAATAAAAATGTTGATCAATCCTGACTCCTGATCCCCATCTTAGCCCAGTTATAAATCTCTAAAGTTGACCACATAAAGTATTGAGAAAAGAACGAGTAGTCAAGTAAGCGAAGGTGGCAGTGAATGAATGCTGATAGTTATTAATGCCGGTCATGGTGATCCTTACACCTGACCATGCGAGAGAGCGGTGACTCTGAAATGGGCAGGAGATAGGATGCCCAGTTAGGGAAGTAGCCGCCAAGTGCACGAGTCTAGGATCCCAGTCCCTTCACGGTTTTTACGTGAGCTCGCAGTGTTTTTACGCCTCGTTGGGATCCCTACTTTAGACCAGTTCTGTTGACCCTTTGTTTTAGGATATCCAGGAGGGGGATCCTCGGTTTTCAGTTTTATGTACGAGCTCGTTCGCCCGTACTAGTCAGGTCATTTTCTAAAGCGACTTTTCTAGAGAATCTCTCTCACCCGTCTCAGTGGCGTAGTTTTGGAGTAGACCTATCCCTCTATTGAATCGCACTTCCAATTAGAGGGCGAGACGGAAGAGCCATTTGTAGGCTACTTCACCGCTTGAGTTTTTCTTTTGCCAGTAGACTTGGCGATTCTACATCCAAAATTATCCATGTCTACATCTAAGCCATCTGGAGTTACATCTGAGATATTTACAGTTGAGAGTTGGAGAAATCATGATCAAAGTTGAGTTGAAGTGACTATAATAAATGTTTTGAAATATTATGATTATAATAATATGAGAATATATGTACATATATATATATATCCATAGACTTATGATAAATCAAGTACAAAACAAAAATGTTGTATATGGGAAATGATGGGATAATGGCTGATCATGGGAGATGCTTACTAGAAACTTGGAAACCTTTTACATACGCAAGTAGAAATAAATTTGAGTTATTCCTGCCTTTCTACTTGCTTGCTTTTGAAGATATTAAATGCCTATTTATTTTTATATGTTTTTGATAGGTACCAGCGCTCGCTGATGCCTCTTCTTTCCTAACATGTTTTGACAGGCAAAGGGCATGTTGCTCAGTAGCGATTGATGATTCCATGCGATAGGGTTTATACCAGATGGTATGTTATTTTTGTAAAGTTTTTGGTTCAAATTACGATGTATTTTGCTCCCTTTCTCTTCTGCTTAAAAATTTTGGGATTACTGTATGTCCTGTCAGACTGATGTGCATTTGTATATATTATGAAAATGAATGAAATCAAATTTTGGTAGCAATTGTCTTATAGAATCTGATGAATGTGGTTAGAATGTCATGTGCAATTATTGCAGCGTGAAAAATTTCCCCGTAAATTCATACTTTTAATGTGATACCAATGAATGTAATATTGCGAATGCAGCGTAAACGGATACCCGAATCCTCAGGGGTTCACATCTGTCCTCTCCCTCCATCGTTATATAACCCCCATCACTGCCCCTCTCCGAATCATCCACCGTTACACCCATTCATTGAGGAGGAGTTGGCGGCGACAACGCCCTCCATCCCTTCGATCCGGTGAGGTCTAAGGTTCCCCCATAATCGTTGTAGCGTTGCCATGCGACTGCTCTGGCTCCGACCGCAAATTGTCGAGCCACCACCTTCTAGGTACCCCATTATCCTCTTTTCGCCCTTCTCATCTGCTTTGTCCGCTCACCGACCATCTTTCTCCTCCACCTATCTCTTTGCCCGCTGCAAACTCTTCGCATTTTGCATTTGTCTGCCAATGTAAAACGCTATCACCCTCCTCTATGTCTGACCTTGGTCTGACTTCGGGTCATCGAGCATTGTACCACTAGGTACTCCTACTACCCGAGCTTCCTGTCATCTTCTTTATTGAGCTTCAACGACCTACAGTAGACGCCCTCATCTCCAGCCGATCTTCTCTAAAGCTCCAGCAGTGGGGCCCTGCTCTTCCCAATCGACCCCTTCTGCTTCACGCACGGCAACAACACCTCTCGTGCACTGTGGGGCTCCCGCCGACCACACTTGGAGCCACCGCCATCTACTACTGACCACGATTGCGAGCCACCGGTTTCAAGGATCGAGCCCCCTCCCACGTGAGTTGCATGTGTCTGGGTGGGAACTTTGCATCGACACCTCTCCATCTCCGCCAAATCTCAAAGCATCACCCACTGCCCTTGGGTACGTGACCACCTGAATATTTTGCAGAATTCCCCTCTAGGTCTAGGTATTGATGCTTATTCCCTTGCAGTAAAATTTTCTATTGTATTTAATGTTTTGTTTACAAATAGACCCCTGACTTTGTTCTATATTTTTAACCTCTATTTCCATCATTTTATCATTAAAAAATTTGCATATTGTTGAACAACTATTTCTTTACATCATGGCTATTATTCATAATTTTGTGATATGTGGTAATTTCCTGATAATTATTCTTGTGGAAATATTGCATATTTTCTCATTTTATTCACTGAAATTCATAAGAAATTAACCACTACTCAGAAAATTGCCCGAAAAAGCAACCATATAATAGTTTTATTCTAATTTTTGCCCAAAAATTAATGCATTTGCATGCACTATTTGTTTTGTAAAAACTATTTGTGAATTTTAATAATTGATTTTTAATTGGTATTAAACTTCACATCTTTAGGGTTTATGATTGCTCTAAGATAGATTATCTAGTAATATATCTCGGGTAATTTTATTCCCTAGAAATAAGTAGGTTTAATATTTAACTTAACTATTGATATTCATCCCATTAGCATTCATTAATTCATAAAATATTCATATTGCATCAGAAAATTCCAAAAAAATTATAGATCATTCATTTCATCACAATTAACATCTCGGTGAAGTTCTCTGGTTTTTAGATATCATTTGGTTGATATTAGTTTTCTCATCCTAAAATTGGTCAGCATTTGCATCTGACTTCAACAATTAAACTAAGAATACCAAAAACATATGCCTCAAAAACCATGCATCAAATTTGATAGACTTAAACCTAGGTTGTTCCTTTGCCTCCTTGAGTTCAACCTTAGGGCTTACCCAGACTAAACAAATATAAAATCGCTCTGATTAAATTTGATTAATTATTATTCTGTTATTTATTCATTGATTCGTATGTATCTGACTAGAACATAAAAATGACAAATTAACAAAGGGTTTGAGCGATTCGTCAGATAGCACCGTTGTTTGGAGGCAAACTGCTTAGGTTTTTTATCTAGAAAATTTAATGTTAGGTTTTCCATACACTTGGGTAGTCTGGCCCCCAAGCCTTCACTGTAAATTATCCACTTTTTATTTTCCAGCATTTGTTTTGTGTCTTTTATTTTTGATTTAATTTTTTGTAAATTCTCTTACATTTTCTATCTTATTTTTGTGAGAGGTATCTGGCATACTTGGAGCAATTTTTCAGAAACTGGTGCATCTTTACTTCCCGCCAAAAATTTGCATAAAATTAAGATCGATTCGAGTTATGAGAGAGTGTAGATTCTAGGATTTATTTTTAACATTTTTTATTATTTGTAATCAGTTACCTATTTATAGTGGTTTTCGTTTGGAATCTCGTGTGTATAGACAACACTTGAACTTTTTCTTTGTGATGTGTTGGACCTATTTGATTCTCCTCTGAGGGTGGGGCCTGACTTGAGTGGTTCATAGGTTAGACCAACACTTACGGCTATTAGAGCTATTAAGTTTATTTTTCTTGTGTGCGTAGAACCTAGGACCATACTGCACTTAATTGATACGTACCATAGAATCGTTCAATTTAGTCAAAATTCAAATCAATTCATCCCGGCTAATAGAACTTTATACTAGGTGTGGTTTTGTCGGCTTGCATCTCTTATAGAATAATTTTCAATTCTTGTATTGCATCTCATATGGACATTGGGAGGAATCACTATAAGTCTTCTAACTTAGCATACATCATTGTTTCTCATGTTCATCAGCTTTTCTCGATTTCTCCCTCTTGTTTTATCACTTGAGATCTAAAGGAAATTGCGACTTGATGGTAGACACATATTTCTTCTCACTTGATCCTCCAGTGATCGCCTAAATTTAATTGGGACTGTTAAATAAGATCGACTTTAACTGACCCATAAAATCAAGAATCTTTGAGAATAACCCCATCCTTGGACTTATTTATTTTTCAGAGTGAGTGACTGACAAATGATTAGGATAGAGACAAGCTCCGAAATCATCATTCGGACTACTGATTCGAACAAAATGACTAGCTACTTCTCAATGAGGGAACTACGGTCTTCCTTAGCAAAGTGGGTGGTTAGAGGACAACACAATTGTCACAGTCCTAAAGTAAAATGGGTAGTTGTTTTATGGTCCGTACATACACCAATACTAGTTGAAAGTGTATGCAACTATCCGTACGAATTCATGATAGTTTTTAGGAAACTTTTCAGCACCTAACAGGTCGCTTGCATACTCAAGATTAATTTTATCACCAATTGAAATTGATAAGATAATTGGCCAGACTCATGCAGCCTTTATTGTGTGAGTTGGTGAACCTGGGGTTTGTATTGTGTTTGTATTGTGCATAGATCAAGATCAATCATCAAGTACCGCATACTTGTGCCTTCATACTCCCAATTTGATTCATGAATCGTAATCCTCTTCCAAACTACTTGAAATCGAGAATGAAGGATTGTGGTGAATTTAATTCGGACTCCGCGAACCTTCCACTGACCACCACAAACCTGTCTTTCTTCAAGAGCTCGGAGACACTCTTACTCCGGGACATCTTGGGTCCATGGAGACCCTTCCCATGAATCCTTATCCTATGATTGTTTCTTCTTCCTTGGAGGAGGATAGACCCAGACCTTATCTCTCTTCTCTCACCACATCGAGGAAGAATCTCACCTTGATGATTCTCGTAACTCCTTCCACTCTATTAATTCGAATCCTTTATATTCTGATGGTGAAGAAGAAAAAGAGAACCTAAATATGATACCTCCAAAGAAAAGAGATAACGAAAAAGAATAGAATGAACACACAATGCAATTGATATTAGCAAGATTAGCTGCATCTGAGCAACAAAAACTTTTACTGAGGGAAAAATTTAACCAACTAAATGTTTGGGGTGAACCAGTAATGGAAGCCACCTATAACCCTAACCAATACAGATTAAGGAGTTATCTGCTATCACTTGAGCCACAAATGGACTGTGAACTGAAGCTGCCCTTCTTGAAACAGCTTCCTCAATTTCATGGAAATAATGTTGAAAAACCATATGCATTCTTAAAGGACTTGGAGATAATATGTTCAAATCTGAGACACCCTGAGGTCATATACAACTACATTCATATCACAGTACTTTCATTTGCCTTGAAAGACAAAGCTGACTACTGGGTAAAGAATCTAAGAGTGACGGTTACCACATACAATCAATTCAAGGACCTATTCTTAAAGGAGTTCTACCCTTTGAGTAGGACTAAATCAGATGAGTGACGGAACCATTATGTGATGCATGGGATAGATTCAAATATTTATTACAAAAGTGTCTTGTGTCATGCTTTGGAAGACAATATCTTGGGTCCAGTCACTCTATTCTGGTCTCAACTACGAGACACTAGGTTTAGTGAGAGCTTCCTGTGGAGGCCACTATACATCACAAGGTGCAAATGTCGTCTGGAAGGTATTCGAGCAGATGGCTGAGACAAGTCGCTCACAAATCACTAGCAGGGCGTATACTAAATCCCTTAATACATTCCAATCTAAAGGAGGGAAGCAGGCTGTTGCTTAACTAACTGATGATCTGATTCTGGAAATGGGCATCATTGCTGACAAGCTAGTTGTAGTGGATTAGATTCACAAGAGGATAAACGACATCGGCAACATAATTTCCCAGTTTCCGAAGCAGATGGAGGAGATGATTGAGAAAATGTCCAAGATCAGGTACCTACCGCGACTACATCCGCTGGTCCTATTTACCAAGTACATCTTGTCCAAGAGCAGCCGATGTCAGGGCCACCTCAGCCTTGAGTTCAAGACTAGTCCTATGCCCAATTTTTCCAGCAATCACCACTACCAACTGAGATCATCGAAGAAGTACCACATTCGGTGTTCAAAGTGAACGACATTTGGTATACTCAGGACCCTTCCCCACAAGGTAGTATGGGGGACCATCCATCCTACCAACGTTCCCTTACCTTATATAATTCCACATTCCCACATGCCCCGTCCCAACATTAAAGACCGCAGCAGTCATACGGGCGATAGGGTGAATCTAAGCGAACCAGCATGGTTTGTAGTACTAGCAGGAACCCCAACAATATCGATAGTTCTACCAGGCCCACATGTCTAATCTTCGAATCAAGCCTCACAACCATCTAGCTCTCAGATCAAGGAGATCTACTCTTTTCGGAATGAACTTCAGGCACTACGGATGGACGTGAATCGCTTATCCTGTTGGAGAGATGAACAGACATCGCTTGCAACAACCATTCCTACCCAAGTTCAAGCTAACCCTAACAACTTGAATAAATCTCAATCTCCTTAATATGGTGGTAAGTTATACTATTCAGACTCATCTAAATTTGAAAATAATATCCTTTCAATCAACATTGTCATTGCTATGTCACTTAGGAGCAGAAGGACTGTGGCTATGCCTGACCGGGCAAGGGAAATGGAGCGAAACGACTCAGTAGTTCAACTGGATAATACTTCTGAAGATGAAGAAAAAGGAAATCTGAATTCATCGACATATCTAAGGAGATCGAGGATTCCCGCTCAAGAAAAGGGAAAAGTACCAATGGAGTCTACATAGGACCTTGCACCTCCATTTGCATCTATTTACCTTCCTCCATCTTTTCCGCAACATAACGTAAATGTTTTCGATTGTTATGATCAATTGAAGAATAAAGATCATTGTAATAAGAACTTTGTTTATAATCAATAAAAGCATGATGCTCATGTTTATGATATGGGTTCTTTATCTCCTGTCTCGACTCCTTCCATTCCTTCCACCGTGATATTATGGGAGGAAAGCACAAATCAAAAAATACCATTCAATATGACTCATAAATGGCACAATTTTGTAAATAAAACATTACAATCAAGGTACCATTTGATTAATATTTGGCTAACAATACTGCATTTCAAATGTACTTGAAAATGAGATGCACTCCTACCTGGACTCGCAGGAATAAACCGATTCCAGTTGTAGAGACTCATGTCTTAACTGTTTCCACTACCCATTGTGTCAAAAATTGTCAACTTCCAAGGAAAAAGAGAGATCTGGGTGCTCACTATGTAGAGAGTCACATCGACGACACCTTGTTTGTACGCACACTCTTAGATAACGGTTCTTCAATCAATTTTCTGCCCTTAGAATTATATTACAAATTGGAGTTAGGACCTCTCAAAAAATCATCAGCTCTACTCCAATTTACAAATCAATCAAGGGAGAGGTGAAGAATGTCATTATATTGGTTGAGGCACAGGAGTACAAAGTGGACTTCATTGTCCTTGATATGGAATCCCTAATCTCATATAATTCTTGGACAACCATTCTTGAGGACCGCAGGGGCAGTATTTGATTACGGTACATGAATGATGAAGTTCCGTTCTTCAGGTGGAGAAGTGGACGTAGAGATGAAGCAGACAAAATGGCAAATACCCAATGTCAAATCTAGTATCGAGTACGTAGAATCTTCAAAGGAAAAGTGCAAATTGATTAGCACAACTAGACTTTGGCAACATACTCCAGTAGGATAGAGCGAGACCCTCTCATCTAGAGAGAATGCAGTGTGCAATGCAGTTTGCCATTTGTTGCATGATTTACTTAGACACATATGGCTATACCCTTGACAATGCAGAGATCCCTTTGGATATGTCAGTCCCATCTTTAGAACAGTCAAGGGACATAGACGTTGAGTCAGATGTAGCTTTTGCAGGATTACCGCACTACCTTTGCGATCCGACTCACCTTTCATCAAAGATGGTAGCCATCACATCACATATTGATCCAAGATCATCCAACAAAGAACTGGACTCAGATGCCATTCAGCCAGATCTAATTGATGACTCATATTTACCTAAGCTGAAACCACTTCCTCCTACACTCAAGTATGCATTTCTTGTGGGACCCAAAGAGAGATTTCTTGTGATCATTAGCTTGACATTAACTATAGAATAGGAGTCCATGTTACTTGAAGTTCTTGAGCATAACTGCAAGGTCATTGGCTGGACAATGTCGGATCTCGTGGGAATCAACCTTGCTCTCTTCTCACAATAAATATATGTTGACGATAACGCGAAACCTTCCCGTGAATTTTAGAGAAGACTAAACCCTAATCTCTAGGAAGTAGTTAAGAAAAAGATTGAGAAATGGTGCAAAGATGTGTTTATATACTCTAATTTTGACTCCAAGTGGGTGGCCCCACTGATAAATATTCTAACTACATATCCCCATAAACTTGGAGGCAAATGTGCTTTACTCATGATTGAACAGACCATATCTATGATAGTCATGTTGCGTCTTTCAGCAACATCATTAAGTTGAGGAGTTCTAGGAGGAGTGAGATTGGAGAACAATTCCATTCTCTTTAAGGTATTACTTAAATTCATCTGAGAGGTACTCACCACCTCTGTTAGATCAAATTCATTTAATCTTCCAATCGGTTTGGTTCTCAATCAAAGCCTTGAACACTTTGAACTTTTCAAAGATTTTAGATTTATGAAGTAGTATGAAGATAAACTCATATCGCGGATGGTCATCAATAAGCGTCAGATAATATCGATATCTATTTCGAATCACAGTACTGAAGGGACCGTATACATCAGTAGGTATTAGGTCAAGAATACCCTCACATCATGTAATATTTTTACGAAAAGACATCCTTGTTATTTTACCTCAAATACAATATCCGCAGGTAGGCAAAGATTGAACCTGTATAAATCTAAGGGTCCATCCTTTCTCAATAAGTTGATCCTATAAACAATAAATGACCAAGCCTCTGATGCCAAAACATATTCCAATTATTTCTATCCTCTCTCATTCTTTTAGGGTTTTTATCAGTGATAGTAACATTGATGACATTTTCTTCAATGCACAATTCATAGAGTCCATCGTAAGTCAAAACATCATCTGCAATATGTTTATCATAACGATTTATGACTAGTTTATTACTAAATAGAAATGAATATCCTTTTCTAACAAGCTTAGATACAGATATAAGGTTCCTCCTAACTTCTAGTACAAAAGCCACTCTTTAAGTAAAAGGACTCTTGCACTGGATAATGATAGTTTGTAGGTCCCCACGGAGACTATTGCAACAGTTGCATCAGATCATATCGAGATGACTATCTCCCCTTCATCAAGATTCCTAGTTTTAAAAAAAGATGCAACAAATCGCACACATGAATAGAAGCATCATAATCAATGACCCAACTACCTTCTCGTCCAACGAGAAAATTGGTTTCAATGATGAAAGTAGATTTCATACATGCTGGGCTTTATCTTTATCAATAGACATCAGGTAATCCGTGTAGTTATGCTTCCAGTGCCCCATCTTCTTGCACTGATGACAGACGTCGATTTTCTTCGATGCTATCATAGTGGAAGCATTAGAAGATGAGCCAACACCTTGACTCTTCTTCTTTTTCTTCTAGACCAGACCCTTCCGAAAACCTTGCTTCCGTCCACGCTTTCCTTGGACTTGTGCAATCATTGTGCTACCGAAGGGTCTATCTTTCTTCATTACACCTTCTACAAACTTTAATACAGTCAATAGCCCAAAGTTAGTATAGTTCACATTGCTAATGTGGAATGTGACCACAAAGCCATTGAAAGACTTTGGGAGTGACAGCAGAATGAAGTCAACATGTATATCTACGTCCATGTCAGCCCCCAAGGTTTTCCAGCTTAGAAACGTATTGAAACATTTTGAGCACATGATCTCTGACAGAAGTCCCCTTTTGGATCTTGCAACGAATAAGTTCTTTCATGGTATTATAACGATGTGTGCGGTCTACACCACTGAACATTTCTCTCAGATTCAACATAATGTCTTGGTAAGTGTTCATGTCCATATGTTGCATCTGAAGCGCATTGGACAACGAACCCAGAATATAACCCTTACCAAAGTATGATCATTATCATATTTTTCATTAAATTTAATTTCTTCTAGTGTCAGCAGGTCTGTGTACTTGTCCTTGTAGCACATAAGAGATGCGCTCAGCAGATAGGACAAGATCCAAATTACAGATCCAATCCGAGTAATTTGGTCTGGTTAACTGATTGACCTCCAAGAGCCTGTTAAGTGGGTTCATGGACTTCATTTTTAAAATTAAGAATGCATTGTATTAGAACATATAAATAATTATATATCCAATTGAAATTATTTGATTAAGGATTTTTAATCAAATTAGTCGTGCCTTTCTATCTTTGGAAGTTCATTCCCTTAATCACCTTCAAAGCAAGAGATATACTTACTGATATATCTCTAGCAAGAACTAGGATCTCCTTTTCTACCTTAGTTACATCCCAATAATATGAGAAACTACAAATAGGGTAAAAAGAAATGGGAACGCATTATGCCTTTCAGGTCCAACTTGCATTCCCAATTTAGTCTTTAACACTCGAGCACACCACCCCTAAGGCGATGTTGACCCATTGTTAATTGAACCAATTGTCAATAGGAATAACACTCACTATGAGTAATCCAATATCGTCCCAATAATATGAGGAACCCATATTGGGGTCACTACATATGCATGCTTACGCTTTTGAGAAGCAAAGAGCCTGATCCATATGCGCTTGTATGCAAGAGTTGTCACTTCGGACAAGCGTCTCCTACATAAAATCTCTTGCAACAGAACCCCTTTGCCTTGACGGGGTACCATGGATGTCACTTATGTGATCCTCTATATTATGTTCAAATTCTAATTAATTATCATGAATCATATTCACATAATAAATTCTTGCAATGGAAATACAACTTTATTCATAATAGAGCGTTTTAATTGGATATAATTAATTTAATCATATAAAATCAATCATCAATCCAGTTTAATTAACCAACAAACATTATTGTTACTTGAAGGATGGTATAATATCAAAATACACATTATTCGAATTTTTGTAATTATAAAAATACATTGTGATCGCTTCAAGTATTATCCATTCCTTACCCATTGTCATGGTCAGTTCTGACGGGAGTGGGATAGACCTCTCATAGAGCAACCTGCTACCCCAACGCTCTCCGACTAGAGATGATATCCACCTCAGACCGGGATAATACAATTTGATCATTTTGTATTTGAGATGATAGTCAATCTTTTCATGTGAAGCTATACCATATAATATTTATCAAAACCATTTTGATTAATATTATAAGGATATTTGCTAAACAAATCCTCAATCCTATTCAAGTAATCAAGTTTTGCATGTAGAGATTGTCCTACAAATGTTGTAGGACAAACTAGGGTTTTCATGAAATACTCATTCAATGGTGATTGATTAATCAATTATTTCTACAATAAATATTAATCATCAATTAATCATGGAAAATCCTTAATTCACTTTATTTCCATTGAATGATAAAAAAATGAGATCATGATGATCCAATCATCATCCGACCCATCTCCACTGAAAATGGATATCTAGGGAAAACAGAGATGGAATTGCACAAAATAAAATTGTACGATTTTTTGGTTTGATTATCTACTTAACTCAAGTGTATTTTTCAGTTTCATGACGGTAAAATAGTAAGAAAAAATAATTTTGTTACAGATTCGTGAATACATCTAAAATAATTTTTCGTGGCGCGAACTATTCGAATCACTTTCATGCACTTTTAGAACTAATTAAAGACTACTACTTTTTAGAAATATTAAGACATTTTTTAATATATTTTACTAGAAAAAAACAAGTCCAAACAGTGCATAAACATTCGGTTTTTATTTCATCAAAAACCGATTCGAATTTTACATTCAATGCAAAAAATAATGCTTCCCGTGCATCCAAGATATGAACCATGATAGCCTAGGATTTTGGATCATATTCAAAGCCTGACCTAGCTATGATACCACTTGAAGGATATGTAAGAGTACTTAAGTGCATCACGGAAGCGTAAGGATCGCATCATATGCAATCGAGAGGGACTAGTCGCTCTAGTTGCTCGATGCAGCGGATTTTTAAAAAAAATAAACGATGAAACCACATGATCCAAGAACACTTATTGGATCATTTCATCTAAACCACATACTAGATAAAGGAATACCTCTTGTAGCGTGGTTAGTTGTGATCAAGAATCTAAACAAAGAGATCTTCTGTCTCAAGTTCGATCTGTCAGAGAAGACACTTGCGAGCGCGGAGATGAACTGCGTGATTCTCGCAATTCGAATTGTTGATCCAAACAATGAATATCTTGATCTTGTCTCATGAGATCAAACTTCTTCTTCAAGAGATAGGCGCACCAACGAAGACAGAAATCCATAAGTAGTCGAGGCAACAGTACAACGACGATACGACGACAGCTGCGACTTTCTCCCTAGGGTTAGGGTGGACAATCACCCAAGATGAAGAGAGAGGTGGCATGGGGATTGAGAATGAGATGAAGAGAGAGAGCAATAGGTGTTGTAGAAAGAAGAGCAAGTGGTGTCGCTTCTTATATAGTATTTTGGGAGTCTATGAGTTTCAATCCATGGACAACAAAAATTTAATGGATGAGATTGATTTGTGTTTCTTTCAATGACCATGATTTTATTGTAGAAATACAGTAACAATTAATTTAATTAAAATTAAATATATATTGAATAATCAATATAAATTAATTTTAAATTCAATTACTTATCCATGGATGTAATTGGGAAGGAGATTAACCTCCTACCATAAGGGGCCATTCCAATTAGAACTTGGAGGTCGTCTACCACCTTTAGATGGAAGGTGGCAATCTCCATCTCATTCCATTAGATTGCATTATCCCATAAAAATCTCTAATATTTTATAACAACATTTAATGTAAATTATCTCACAAAAATAATTCATAATTATTTTATGAATATTACAATCATGCCATTGGAAATTTGTAAATCACATTCATAACCTAAAATAAAATATAAATTATATTTGCAATTAATTATCGATTGCGAATCCAATTCACATCAATAATTAATCAACAAATATAAATTACAATTGACTCTCTGTAATATATTATAAATTACTTTTATAATATATATAAATAATTCGGATAATGTTATCCACATTATTCTTATCCATGATAATTGAATTACATGTAATTATATTCGATCATCATTATCATGCATCTAAATAATATGAATCAAATTAACATTATTCATGATAACTAAATCACATTTAATTATTCATTTTTCAATGCTTACATATATTTCAACAATCGAATTATTCTTGAACTCTTTCAGGTCTCTCCGCAGATACTTGGAGATAAGGAAAGGCCGATTGTATGTTCCATGTATAATGACATGGTTATTGAGATCACATCTCTAATCCAAATACTATGGACCTATCACAGATGCTTGATTAAATAAAGACCGTAATTCTAATCTTATCATTGCATCTAAATAACATTCAGATCAATATCCAACATTTGGACCAAGATCGGATCACTTCTCTACTAAGAGTACTCACTATAATCCAGACCGGTTTCATCACTCCCTCGGAATGGAAGCATCATGGTTATACAATCGTTTATGATCACATCACCATCAAGTATTCCTAATACCTACACATCTTACATACTGGAAGAGCTATAATAAACCCAAAGATATAGATCAAATTTCACTGTCATTTTCAAGGTTTCGTTGAAAAGTTTCTCATTCGGTCATTGGGAGTTGGTATCGATCATATGCTTTCCAAAAGCAAATATCATACGTACAAATTCTTGTCGTGCTTCCAAAGCATGACGACCATGCATGGAATTTGATCGATCCCAATAGCTCACGAGTGAGCTCGCGTCTTTTGATTCGCAAGTGAATATATATGATCCCTTTGAGAGATCGTTTACTCATATGCCCTTATATGCACACCAGCTTGCCGGTGTATAGACATTGATTAGGTCATCAACCTATAGGTCTACCAAATGTACATACTCATACTTATAGCAATACTTCTGTCTCAGATAAGAGGATGTATGCATATATCCTGACAATATTCGATATAGGACTTGATTATCTCGATCTCGTTAAGTCAACTCTTTAATCTAACTAATCCAACACCTTTGAATCTCTATTCCCATGCAGAGGAACTACATCAAGAGGTCGGTCATATATCGACCAAAAGAGAAAGGATTGCCAGCTCCTACTCAAGATGGAGATCATCTCTTTATAATCATTTGACGGTACTTAATGGTTCATTGATCTAACTCTTTAGTTATTCATCTAAGCACCAACCTCTATGATTCAATAGTTGAATCAAAAACTATATGATCATCAATACGGCCATGGTACTTAACCTTATTTGTACTAAGGGACCTTAAATTGCATTAACACATTTAATCTCAGATAGAGATTCCAATAACTTTTATTGATAAATTATACATTACAATAACATTTATTATAGGAATAGTTCGCCTCAAGCTCTCAAGGCTAACAAAGGTATATCATTTCAAAAAATTATCAAAGAACTTGTTGCATAACCTTAAAATTGTATTAAAAAAATCCAAACACATTAAATTGCATTAAATGTCTCATGTTTAGTATATATTCTAAAACACATTCTACTCCTCATCACTCTCCTCTTCATTATCCCCGAGTCGTGTTGGAGTTGTGGGTAGGTTAACCTGTCTCTCGAGATGTTGAATGTAAGCCATGATGTTCACCAAGTCCGAATGCATCATGGTAATCTCCACGTCCTACGTAGACATCTTCGCCATATCCGAATGCATCCTAGCCATCTCCTCTTCCTGTGCAGACATCTTGGCCTTGACCTCTCGTAGCTCTCTCTCCAGCTCTCTCTCCCTCTTGCTTAATTGCGATAATGATTAGACCCACTACCACCAGTTCTGCACCATGTACAAATCATCGCTCCCCGTCCACCACATTGTATATGTCCATAATATTCTGAACCTTTGGCTTGGACATATGCCTCTTTAGCATATAGCGGTAAGATGCTCATCATGTGCTATCTAAGGAGTCGGTTTGTAGTGAGTCTAATCATCTCCTCCTACATATTTGGTTTAAAACTTAATTAAGAGAGAAACGTATTGGCAAGTTCTGTATATCGTAATTAACTTATATAAATAGGGGTGTATGCATCGTCGACCCATTCCACTTGTCCGTCGAGGTCTCGACTCTTTGACCCCACAAAAACCTCGATCAGAGTAGCCTCTCGATCATTCTCATTTTCCTAAAAATCAGTAGAAGTTCTATTTTTAAGAATTTTTGTATTTTTTATCTTGAACCTATTTAACAAACTTACAAAATCATGCTTGAATTGGTTTGTATTCTTCCTCCCCATCTTATGTGTCGACTGAATCCCTTTACACGATTCGCAGTATTTTTCATTGATATCGTCTGATAATATTCCAAACTAGTAAAATTAATGAATAAATAAATAGAAAGTACTTTACATACCGCAAACTTGTCACTAGACTATAAGTTGATTAGCTCTCTCCACTAGTTTGGAGTCACACCCAGAGGAACATTTTGAAATAATTATTCCTAAGGAATTTAGGGTTGTAATACTACAGGAACAAAGATAATATCACAAAAGAGGATATTGAATAACTGATTGAAAACATGTCAAGATTTTACCTTTGACTTAATGCATCCTTTATACTGAAACAACATCTCTATTGTTGAATAAGGATTTATCCATTATCAACCGGTTACGGGAAAAAAGTTAAGGTTTTACCTGTAGTTTGATAAAATGGCGACCTACACAGACTGAGGAAGTTGATGAAAGTAATGGGTAGTAATGGGAACCCGACTACGTGCCACATGTCCTAGATAGCTCTAGAACTGCGTAGAGTTCTCACCAACGACATCGCCCCCTACAATTTGGACACGCAGAGTCTAGCCAGGTGGAAGGTTATCCAAGAACCTACAGTGGGATGGTCCTCGTTGACACCGAGAACTGCCACTACACCCATATGAAGATTCTACACGTGGATGGGGAGTAGGTTCGGGATTTTATTGAATCTGCCTTGGACGAGGTGACACACCTAAAATATAACATTAATTTGGCAAAACAATTGCTAGGACACCAATCATCATATATAACTATAAGGGAAAATAGAAAATTAATTCAAAATCACTTTGATTTTCCTGTCATTGTCAAGTACAAAAGCCATAATATTAATTGATAGAATTCTAATATGCATCCTGACTGTCTAGAAATTCTAGATCTTCATGTCCATCATAAAAATCTTGAGGCATTGTTCTAAGGGATAATCTATCCATTGAGGGAGTTGTCAAGGAAATAAAAGACTTGCTTCACTTGACATGCAAGAGAGAATGGTTCGTTTATTTACAATCGACCTATTTATTTTATGAGATAAACTCATTTTTGTCTTTCCTAAATCCAATTCCTTTCACGGGTGATATCAAACGAAATACATTGAAATATGACACATATTAATTCGTGTGTAAAACTTACTTCTATATATCAACAATTTCACCATAATATCCATCTATATCATGGAAGAGATCTGCTTTCACTATCATCCCTGAAAGTTGTGTTGTTTTGTTTTCATCCATCGATTTTTTTCTTAACATAAATCCATTTACGATATAACCATAATGAGATTGTGAATATGGACATCGTTTAAGAATATCGAGACCTGCACTCCACCGATCTTCGTTAATTTCTTTCATGTTTTCTACTCTTTCTCATAAACATATAAGGAAGTTAGTTTTTTAACTACTTGAACTGTATTGTTAAAAAAAATTTGTTTCATCTAATTGCGTAAGAATATAATATTGAATAAAATCTATTTCTTCATTTGTATGTGATCGAAGTGTACTTTTAAGTATTGCTCTTCCATTTTGTTGAAAAATTCAAAGTATATTCGGATCGCTATCTTCCACGTCATTTTCATCATTTTGCTCAAATCTATCGAATCTCATACTATTTCCATCACTCATATACATATAACAAAAGCGATGCCTCTTCACATAAGTATCCATTAACAATGCAACCTTCCAGTGTTGCCTTATTAAAGACCATATTCTTTAATTTATGCAAGTATCATTCAATTGGATACATCCACCGATATTGTAAAGGTCCACAAATGCGTGCCTCACATGACAGGTGTACAATCAAAAGTATCATTATATCGAAAAATAAAGGATGAAATATTTGCTCCGACTTGCATAATGTTGTGACAATATCTATTTCTAATCGGTATAATAATTTCAGATCTAGAGTTTTCGAACGTATCACTTTCAAAAATCGACTTAGTTCTATTAAAGATTGCATCACATTGGAATGAAGGACTCCTATAATTGCTAAGGGAAAATAAACACGCATAAGTACATGACAATCATGACTTTTCAATGATTTATTTTCCTTTATGCATCATTTATACATATGTTATGTTGGGATGAGAATCCATCTGATACTTTAATCTTTTTTAGAAAAACTAGAATTCTATCCCTCTCATCATTACATAATATATACATTACATCAGGTATTGTATTTTTGGAATTATCTGACTCAATTGGGTATAACTCTTGCTAAATTCCAAATTGTATCAAATCACGTCTTCATCTCAAACTGTCCTTCGTGTTACTTGAAAGACTCAGTATTACAAGGATATTTTCTATAACATTCTTCTCCATATACATTACATCTAGATTATGATGAATTTGTAAAGATCTTCAATATGGTAATTCTCGAAGAACATACTTTATTTTCACCAACCTCATGGCAATTTCTTCTCATTTGTTTTACCCAAATCAAATCTACCTATCATTTCTTGCTCTTGTTATATTGTGTCTCCTTCTTTTCGAATTAAGGTGATTTGATGTCTGAATGGTTGCTCATCAAAATTCTTATCTCCTTCATATCCAACAATATTATATAAAAATTCATAGTGAAATGCTCACTTTATGAAATCATTGAAACTGTTCCTATAAGTCGCCGAATCATCAAATCTTTTATTCATCTAACTCTTGTCCATTTTCCTGCACCATACAAATTAATAGATATATCTTAAGCGCTCTTTAAAGATTACGATGATTAGGTTGATGATCAAATCAAAGTAACAATTTTTAATAATGCTAGTCACAAAATCATCATTCTTGAATCAAACACATGGATGATTTATCATAAACTCAACATCTAAGTGCGTACAACCAAAAAGATTAAAACTAATTACATACATAGTTAATAGTAAGTCTTACAATTTAGAAACATTTGTTACTAAGTATACACTAATTGTGATCTTCCTTTCTTTTTTTTGAGAGTTCTTTTTCCAAGTTCACGACTCTGAAGATTATCCACCGATAATCACCTAGTCTAGGAGCCGAATCGCTTTGGAACCTCAATAAACCATCGTAATTTGAACACTCTTTATATCACAATGCCCCCAGATCCCAAGAAGTCCACATCCACAGAAGTGGCAACCAATGATAAATCCTCTAAAATTAAAATTTGTGCATCCATAGTTTGGAGGGTCAGATCAATGAGTCCAAACCCTTTCAAGTAATTATCAATCCAAGGGATATTACATCCCCCCATGAAATGGATGTTTAGATTTTTCATAGACGCTCAACTGTTTTTCCATGCTAGAATTCAGATAAGACATAGTAACCCATAGAATTTCGGTAGGATGAAGAGTACACACCTGAGCACAGCAAGTTGCATAATCAATAAGACCGATGCGTGATTCAATGCAGGATAGAAAAATCTATGCTTTTCAGATATTACAAAAAAAAACGAGACTACAAAAGGTGGTAATGCAACAAGCATTCTAAGAGCTTCCTTGTGGATCCACCTCTAACCACATGCATTCTCTCTGATAATAACTCTGACAAGACTGGTTGTAACCATCAAAATCCAATATCACCTTTCCAGTATATAGATATAATAGTCCATAAATCAACTTCGACAACAAAGATGTCTTAGGAGATAGACGTTGCAGGATTCTTAAATGTACAATAATTTTCCGTAGCCTCCTCTTCATCAGGCACTTGAATGAATTCCTCACAAATGCAAGAACATTGATGTACTCAAACGTATCAAAATATGCTTGAAGATAGCTCTCAACAACCTCCATGAAAGGAGAAATGATCCTCCTAAATTAATCTTCATAGCGGTGTATTCTCTCACCTAAATTCGGAAAAAGCAGGTCTGCAACATAATTATTTGATGAAGTCCGAAGATCCATCCTCATTTGGACCTCCAAGAGAAAGATCCATCCTTGAAATTCACTCATGGTATCCTCTAAATGATGGTAATTAAGAACTGTAATGAAGCGTAAGAGTAGTGTAAGGGACCAATGCACACATATAAACACACATACACACACACTAATCATTCTTGCACCTAAAACAACCATATAGTGAATCTGACATAAGTCAATCATATTTGCATCTAACATAGCCATATATGAAGAAGAAAATCACTATTATTGCATATAACCAAATAAAAGAAAATCGGCATTCTTCTATCTAAGACCATATAAGATTAATGTTTAGAAAAAATGATTTAGATATTGTAAGTTACCAGATTCGTCTCGAAGGAAATGGAAAATTCTGCAGAATAAGACAGAGCACGAACGAAGCGGAAGATGGAGGTCGAGAGCTCGATGACGGAGGCGATCTCTCACGAGGGTGGAGCGCTGACCTAGCAGTGGCGACTGTGTGAGCAGCGGCGACTGTGATTTGGATGGGAGGAATGGGAAGAATGAGGAAGGATGGCAGCTATTGGATACTATAAGCCCATCGGGGACGGTTGTCCAACCGTCCCCCATGGAAATGATCGGGGACGATCTACTTAAGATCGTCCCTTCTGAGCTCAGAATTTACATAAATTCACGCCAACAAAAAAGGTATGTCACGATAGGGGACGGTCACGACCGTCCCCTTCGGTTGAACTGATGAAGACGTTCACAAAGAGTGGGAGGAAACGGTCTTAACCGTCCCATGTACGACTCGGAGTGTACGATCACATAACCGTCCCCTATACTAACGGTAGGAACGGTCAATTACTTGACCGTCTCTTTTAAAATTTGTGAATAGGAACGGTTGATTTTGAACGTCCCCGTGGTCATCAAGGGGACGAGCATTGTGCAACTGTCCCTATTCGTATTTTCAGGGATGGTCCCTGATAGATCATCCCCCAACACCGTCGCCAAAGATGGGTCTGTTTGTAGTGTTACGGATGTGACCATTTGTTGCATTAATACTAAGTAGATGAATCTTTATATAACCATGAATATGCATACCTCAATTACCTAATCATCTATATGAGTATGTCTGAGTCCAATATTCGTGTACAACTGCGTGTATATATTTTTTAAATTGTTGTAATCTTATTAGCTTTAACGGGCCCATTATATACATAATTTGTACTCGCTATATTTGTTTTATTGGAAATTCTTTAGGGTCAACTCTTTCGTAATGCATATGTAGAATTTTAGCATATAAATCATGCATGTGCATTACATGCATTCTTGTTATCTACAATCATACATGTTACTTGTCATACTTATGGGAAGGAATCGCATACCATATAGTTAATCTAATGATCTTTTTTTAAGTTCAAAGGCACCATTGAATCAAACATCAATTACATAACAAATCTAAAAACACTAAAATCAATCGAGACATCCGAATAGTTTCAATCTCTTCTAATATATCAATGCTGGAGGTTTTAAGGTTTGGATAACTACATTGCCATTTTTACACTCGATAGATTTACAAATTTGATATGAAACACCATTCATGGTCTAATTTACAGGTCTCTTATATATATAGTATTCATTCTGGACAAAACAAAATATAATCAGTAATAATATTTTTTCATAACGATAATTGATTTCCTGATATCTTATCAGGCAATCCGAATATAATGACACTTAGTTGTATGCTTTCTTAGGAGTGTGTGCTCATAATGATATCGAATACTAGAAACTTGAATATGTACATCTAGAGGTTTTGATTCTGGTTCGACACGTAAAACTCAACAAATCCGACACGTACTTTTGCATGTCTTATCTCAAATCAAATAACTATATCCTACAAAATCGACAGATACACATAAAGATTGTAATTCAGACATAACTTTCGTTGATATGTAAAATCCTAAGTTGATACATACCTCGGATTCTGTATGTAGTCTCTTTGTGTCGTGATTACTTCGACTCCCTCAATCTCAGATTGGCGCTCTCATCTTCTGATTCAACACTGTCGTCTCTTTAAATGAAAACAACTCTCCCAAAGAGACCTCTCTCTAACTTTCTCTCTCTCAAAGGCATAATAGAATGGAGAAAAATGACGTGGGAGACGTGGGGGTTTGAAGACCTCATTGTCTTTTTAGTAGTTATCGATGAGGGGAATTAATGAGGTAACTAAACCCATTTGATTTATTATTATTATTGGAAAAATTCAAGACGTACAAATTTCCACAAAAAAATATGAAAAAAAAGTAAGAGTAATAAGTTAGCTAGTCTGAAGGAGCAGCCTCATTTTAACCCGTAACGTATTGTATTTGATTGATATGTACAATAACTATATAATTAACTTGAGAGTAACCATAATACGGAAAATCTATTGAGTGGATCACTCTATGTGCCAACACCAAATGCTATATCAACTTATAAACTCACCCCCTCTTGAATGGAAAGTACGCATGCTTGCAGGGAGTAAGCTTGTAACTGAGTTTCCCATAAAAAGAACCCGTATGGAGGATACTTACTTGTGCAATCGAAGGACATATGAACAGATGGCAGCCCCACTTTTGGTGTGCTAGAAATGGATGATTGTAGATTAACTTGGTCCAGAACAGACAGCAAGTGGGGTGCAGCAGAAAACGTCTACCGACCACTGATCTGATGCGTATTAACTCCACTACATTTACTCTGAGCCATGGGCGGACCTACATAGAAGGGAGGTGGGGCACGTGCCCCCCCTAAAAGTGTGAAGCCACTTTATGTTCTTATCCTCCCACTTCAAAATAATACCACAGCCATGTGTGCCCCCCCATCGAACTTGCACCATCCGGGATCCATCCGCACTCTAGGTACTCCCTCGTCCCTGATCCTTCCTCCTTGCACGCAAGTTGTGCTGGAGTGACGACTCGTGGAACCAGTGTGATACTGCCTGCCATGCGGAGTGTCCGGCTCCCTCGCAAACCCATTGCCTCTCGGACTTCCTTACCTCTCTTGAGCCTCATGCAATTGTTTCCTCGCCTCCCTCTTGGATGTGTCATGGCGTCGATTCCCTCATGAACTCATTGTGGTTGCTTCCTCGCATCTATCTTAGACACATCGTATCCCGGACTCCTTCATGGACATGTCGCGGTTGCACCAATGCCTCCTTGATTTCCTTGCAGACCCACTGTAACTACAACCTCACCTCCCTCTCGGACGCACGACATCTCGACTTCCACATCTCGATTGCACATTCTAAATGCATGTAATTTTTATATCTCACATTCAAATATATATTCATATCAAATAATCAATACCATTAGCATTAAGTTATTATTCTTTTTATATATTTTCTTTATCTCCTTAACGTATAATTGGATAGATAGTGAATGGCAAACAAAATACAACAAGTAGTTTCTTTACCTAATTTGCATCATTTAACTCTATCATAACACCAATTTCTAATTATCTTCTTAATATAAATAATGCATTGGACAATGACCACCCAATGCTTGGGATTGCAACGTTCAAAAATCAATTGGACAAAATTGGCTCCAACACTACTGACATCTTATTTAGTCGATCCTCTAGGTTAACATTTTGTTTTGGCCGTCATTAACTTCATATATACAGTGTTAAAGTTGATGACTTATCAAATAATGTCACAATTTGGTTAGCGATCTCATCAACAAACCCTATAACAAGAACGGCAGAAACCTAAATTAATTACATGCATGGCCCACATTAAAGTTATATGTTCTGAACTAATGATCCAAAAGTGTAATTTGGCTACGATTATAGTAATTATTTTAAGTTTGCAATCTGAATCACTACAATAAATGGGGTTATAGTAATTTTTAAAATCCATCACTATATTATTTATTAATAATATATAATAACAAAACTATTCGTTGCAATTTTTTTCATATCTAGGTACTCGCATAATATTACATCTGTTTTCTACAATGTCATTAACTTAAATGTTGCATATTACATGTCTGTGGATAAATTTCTTATAGAAAAATCATCGACTCCCTCATTTCAAGTTTCAATAATTGATCCAATTTCTTCACTTGAACCAATTATGGGGATCATCATCGTGTTATCAAATAAAGGGGGAGAATCAGTTATAGAATGGTGTTGCGTTGAAATAATTTGTTGAAAGTTTTAATATTAAGTGTTGTTTTTTATCGATGTGCCATACCTAGTCTATAATACTATATCCGCCACTGCTCTGAGCCGCCGCCGGTTGCTGCCGGCAGACACGATGCTAATTCGGCACGCCCGTGACATTTGTTGGACACCCCTATTCTCCATACGGTTTTTTTTATCTTAACACCCCTGTAATATTTTATTTACTTTATATGTATACCAAATCCCGCTAAATGAGGAGGATGGAATTGCATCGACAATCATCGTAAAACTATCGGATCTTTTGACATAGATCTAAACAATCATTTGGATTTTTGTAAGAACGTCTCTATTAGGATGTAAGTTCAAGAATGATCTAAAATAAATCTGACAAGGTAAAAAATTCATACAGCCAATCCTACTTAATGTGGAAGAAGACTTTATTGTTGTTATATGCATACCAGTATAAATGGTTGGATCTCAATAACCGTAAAGGAGTAATTCTATTGAACATATTGCATGATGTGCATAGAATAGTATTTTTCAAAAAAAAATGCATAAAAATTAGTAGACCAATTCTTTCTTGTTAAACACAAAAATGATGGAAGAGAAGGAAGAAAAGAAAATTGTTTACCATATATATACGACAAAATCGGTAGAAATTCTCCAAAACATTTTTTATATAACATCAATGTAATATGAATAAAGAAACTATTACATAGAAATTGATGGGAGACGGGCAACAAGCTGTACTGCCAATCCCTTTTGGATGGCAAATCCAATTCTTCGAAATACAACATCTATAGATTTGGGAAGCATAACATTGCTATGCATAATTTTTTAGACCCTTTTGAGGAGCCCTACTGCTTCAGTAGCCAAGAATCCTAAGGTGTC
Source organism: Ottelia alismoides (assembly GCA_037367405.1). Classification (NCBI taxonomy): domain Eukaryota; kingdom Viridiplantae; phylum Streptophyta; class Magnoliopsida; order Alismatales; family Hydrocharitaceae; genus Ottelia; species Ottelia alismoides. The sequence goes on from JAZKJV010011262.1 coordinate 924,280, forward strand.
AAAACCAAAAGGAATGAATACATGTTGATTGTCAATACGAGCGTTCTCATACTTAGCAACTTTAGCCGAGGCAGCTTCTATGCAGCGTATCCCGCAATAAAATCACTCTTTATCGGACTCACCAATGGAGAAACTCCAGTCAAATCAACATATGCATGCTTCCCTCTAGACCATCTAAATATTAAAACATCTGCTAGTCTAAGTTTCGATCTTCCCTCTTGTGAATCCGTCAAAAAATTCACAGGTGCTTCTTTCTTTGAAGCAACTCCAGCATGTCTGAGTACATTATAAAGGACATCCCTTACAAAATCATGTCTATATTTAAAACCTGGGAGTTCACGACAATGAATTGCATTCTCCCCAAAAGCATACAAGAATGATTTATGGCATATTGGACAAGGCTCATCAACTGGAAAAAGAGAAATCATAAGACGATACTTGAGGATAGTACGATACTCAATAGGTGACATATGCATCCCAAGGCCCTCAATAGGAATAACAAGGAGGAAGTCTTGAGCAAGGTTAGCCTGTAAACAACAAAAAATTGCTTTTTTCCTAACAATCATGTCAAACTTAATTTTCATTTAAAAAGAGAACTCGCCAAAGCATTCTGGGATTTAGCAGGGATGGTATCCTTGTTAGCAAAATATGTAAGATCAAGAGATGGAAGTGTGGTACGTAGGCCCTCCAAAGCGTATAGAAAGTCAGAATCCATAACATGTATCCAACTGTCTCGTAAAATATGATCTTGGAGTACACCTGATTGAGCTCCAGAGGCCACGAAAGCATACGAGGAAGCCTCAAGAGCTGAATGAAGATCGAAACCACCAAGTCTGATGGGTAGTAATGCCACCCTCCATTAAAGGTCGCCAAAGAAAGGGCCTAAACAAACCACAATATCCTCAATAGATCCGCGAAGCCCTTTATCAAACCACGTAGTAGCTCGTTCCATGTATGAAGGTTGACATGTCCTTAAGCCAAACATGAGCTTGGCAGTATTCATACAAGATCGTAATAAAAGAAGATCACTTTGTGGATCATCCAATTGAGGGAGTAAATGCATTAAGTCAACAGCTTTGGTGGCCCTCATCATATCCAAGTCTTCAAAAGTCTTTGTCCCTACTCACTGCACCTCCAAATAACCTCAAACCCAGCACATGCCTACGAATATCCACGGGAAACAACCCTTTGTGGATCTTCTGTCCATCACATGAATGCCAAAAAAGTTCAGTTTTTTATATTCAATATAAGCCCCATCCCTGGACCCTTACGTTGTATAATGTCAAGCACCTTGGCTACCTCCAAAGTATCTCCGATGATAGTCCCATCATCATGATACCAAGCATGAAGAAGGATCTTACAATTATCTTGTATCTCTGAATAAGTGGATGTGAGGTAAGAGAAAAAAGAAGTGGACCTAAAGGACCATCTTGCTACACTCCGGTGGTTGACCATAAATGATTGTCTCTAATATATAATCTGGCAGGTTAAACATATACAAACTCCACCCATGAAGAAATAGATGGGCATCTCCTCCTTACTTCACAAAGCATCAATGATCTATCGATCATGTTGAAAGGATCAGAGAAATCAACTGTAAGCATGGAGAGAGACCCGTCACCGTGAAGCTTGCCAAAAAGTCTGTTGGAGCTGTGTAAGATGGCTTATGCTCCTCCAGATACACCAACTCCAAATTGAAAGTCATTGAGATACTTAGACATCTCTTTTTCCATCTTCATCATGGCAACTTTGGATACAAGATGCGTCCAGATAGTACCTACAGCAATAGGACGTATGTCGTTGTCTGTTTTGAGAAGTGGAGTTAGAGGTGTAGAGGCTACAAACTCAGCCATACTCAATGGACATCTCCCTCCTAGCCATAGATTAACTACCATGGAGATAGCACGTAATAGATCGGTGGCAACTATCGACCCCTCCCCACAAAGCGCATCTAAAATGCGTTGAGCTCTCAGCCCATCTCTGTCACATGATGTCCCTTTGGGAAAGGATTTGATAGATTGCAAAATAGCATATGCATCAGCTGTAAGAGGAGTCTCTGACATCAAGGTATCTGGCAGGGAAGGAGGCGACTTATACAGATGTTTAGCTTCTAAAGTCTTCACGGTGTGTTTATTAAACGGAGCCACTCCCTAAGAGCATAAAACCTTTAAGGCTGCTGAAAAGTGCAATCTGACACTTTGCGAAGGCACTGCCTAATGTTGGAGATTTGACATTTATTATCCTCTAACGAGTTATTCTGACTATGAAAAGCCTTGAGTAGATTACTTTTCAAAATATCACCCACCCACGTAGTGAAACCGTCTGTACTTCCCCACTTAGTGGTCGAGCTCAGAAAAAGTTGTTGTTGTAAGGACTTTCTATTGCCATATCTTCTATCCCGTCTATTCATAGGCCTAAAAACCTGCAGGGTGCAGCGTGGAAGAAGTAGCAATCTCACCCAAGCATGAATGAAATCTGACCAGCAATAACTTTATATAATGATGTTTTAAGAGTTTGAGAGAAAGCAAGATGACTACTGAGAGGAATGCTTCTTAACTGTGGTGATAGGAACTTTGAAAATACGATCAAGGAGTATAGAATCAATAACCAATCCATTTGTGACATCAAGTACAACCTGTAGAAGTGGTTTCAAGATGCCGACAATGCTCCCAGGAACCACCCCCGTATCATCTATAACTCGAGCAAGACCATCGTCATGATGGCAAGCACGTCACTGCTTATATATTCATGCACCTCCCACACAACTACAGATCAAGGGCCTTCAAGGTCCTTCCTAAGGTGACATAAAGATCAATATCATTTTTGATGGCATCCCGCAAAACAGTAGCATGCTCGTCCCTACAAAGATGTACCCTCTTGATATGAGAGATTTAGCGTGGACTCCCTTTACTCCTTCCCTACCGTCCGGGCAGCAGTGAAAGTTCTAAAATAATCTATACGATGTGAGCTTAAAGAATAAGATTTAGAGTTCTCACGATGCATTTGAGCCGTTGTTGAACGCGAATTTCCACAGGTCTAAAGTAATCCACACAAGGTGGAATCACGATGTCGCTGAGGCGACCTGCAGGAAAATCTCAATTCAAACAACAATTAACCCACAACAATCAAATAAGGCAGTGAAAGTGTGGAGTTAAAATTTATTATAACTCTACAACAAGATGTGTATAGGTGCAAGTATGTATAGAGGTCGAACACAGGGAGCAGACAGGTAGAACGGGGAAAATTTGCTCAAAAATGTGAATGCGATGATTTTGCCTATTTATGCTATTTTTTGTGGGTTTTTAATTTTATATTTTTTTGATTTTATATTTTTTGTATTTTCTTTTTAATTTTCTGATTTTATATTTTCTTTTTGAATTTTATATTTTTTTATATTTTCTTTTTCTTTAATAAGATAAAATAAAGTATATATACAAGGTAAGAAAGGGAAGGAATAAGTATTTATAAAAATAGGTAAAAATACTCAAAAGTCAATAAATAAAATGTTTTTGGTCTTTTTATATTTTTCTAATGTTTTTGTGATTTTTCTGGATTTTTCTTAAAAATTTTGGTATTTTTAAAGGTAAAAATACGAGAAAACAGTGAACTAAGTTGCTGGATGAAGTTAAAATGACGATGAAAAATAACAAACAGTGTCCAAACTCCTCAAATTAATTTTAAATCAAAACGAAGAAATCAGAGAAAATACAGAAACTGAGTTTGTATTTTTTGGATTTTTATAGAATTTTTAAGATTTTTATAAGGGTTTTAGAGTTTTGTAATTTTTAGGAGTTTTCTTTTATATTTTTTTATTGATTTTTGGATTGAAGTTAGAACACATTAAAAGACACAAAATATAATTTTTGGGTATTTTCTGAGGTGTTTTTATAATTTTATGGATTTTCCAAATGTAAACAGTGCTGAAAATACGTGTTTTTGAATTTTATAAATATTAAAATGCAATGAAAATGCAAAATAAAAATATGTCGTGAAAGCACAAGTCAACAGGAACTTAAGTCTATTTTTTTAGAATTTTTGGAGTTTTATAGATGCATGCAATAATTAGAGGAAATAAAAAGAAAATACACACAGGCCAAGGGTATATTTGTAAATAGCAAGAAACTCAGGGGCTTGCGTGTAAATTATCCAAAAATTATATAACGTGATATAAAATTCTCTGGACTAAATATCAATAGTCAAAATCCCAGGTCTAATCCTGCAAAAGTGCTAAAGAACACGTGTAGAAACACGTGCGCCTGGCAAGGGACTGGATGCAATAACACGAAGTTCAGGGGCCTACTACTAAATATTACAAAAGTTCTTTAAATGCAAATGAAAGTTTTAGTTCTATTAATAAATACAAAAATCTCGCGGGTGAAGTATGCAAAATACCAACGAAGGGGTGCGATCCAACATCGATGATGAATCCAGTTAACGCCACGTGTTATGCCCAGATCAAGCGATGTCCCCTTCGCTTCAACGCCTAGGATTAAATGATCTTCAGCTGATGGACGATCCTGGGCACACATGATCCAACGGACGCTGTGCACCTGGAAGAACGCCCTTGATCGAACGACGGAAAGGTGCTGATGAAGAACATAGAAGAACGCCACGGTGGGCGAACTTCCCAGGCCTCGCAGCGCCTCCTCCGCGGCGGTTGGGGCTCCAAAACAGGCTGGTGCGGTTTTTGCAGGTCTCCTCCAAGTCCTAGGGGTCTCAAAAGCATTGGAGTTGCTTTGTAGTGCGTGCACGAGGGCGGCGGAGCTCCGCCCTTCCAGATACCTCCGACGAATAGGAAAATAACCCCTAGTATCTTCGTGCGGTCTTGACCTGCAAGAGAGAGTTAAAGGCGATCGCGGGCAATTGTCGCGACCCGCCAGTGGTCGAAAATCAGCGGAAAACGCGCGAGAAGGATGCTCACCGGAGCAAGCTCCGACGAGGGGGTGCAAGTGGTGATTGGTTGGGTAAAACCACGAAACAGAATCGGGGATGGATCCTACCACTATAGAGAAGAAAAACGCAAAAGAAAAAGAAAGGAAAACAAGACCTCGAAGGTTTACAAACCTGAGATGGGAACCTCATGGCCAAGGCCAGAGATGGGGTGGAATCCACCCTTCAACGCCTCGCCAGGGCTCGCTCACGGGCTGGAGAGCTTGCTGTCACCAAGATCTATCCGGAGCTCGCCAACTCGGGCCCAAACAAGGGATGAAGAGGGCTCAAACTCGAGTGGAAGGTGGTGGGGGTCTTTTGAAAGAATGGTGGAGATGGCTCAATGATCGAGGTGCGCTGCTCGCATCGATGATCCATAGCCAGAAACACCCAGGCGTGAATCAACAATGATCGAGGAGCAAAATCACAGAAGGCGCCATCATGAAAGGAGGATCGAGGTGGCCTAGAAAAATCCGCGAAAGCGGACAAAAACTAGCTCTAACGTTCTGGCAGACCTCGGTCAGAGAGTTGACCGAGGTCAACCAACGGTTGAATCTGGTTGGTCCACGTGGACCAACCAGAAAAATCGTTGGCAAAAATGATTAAAAATCGATTAAAAATAATAGATTTTATTAATTTTAGATTATAAAATAAAAAATGTTTATTATTTTATAAATTATTTTAATAGTGATTTTTAATTATTTTTTCGAGATTAATAATTACAAATTACCATTTATACCTATATAGGTATATTTATCTATATATTTTATTGTTTTATTTTTATTTTTGTTTTTAATTTATTTATTTTTGTTTAATATTTTATAAATTTGTAAAATATTTTTATACACCTAAAAATATTTTTATTTTATTTGTCTGATATATTTTATATACTTAATAAAATATAAGTATGAATTATATAGGTACGTGTATAGGTATTATACGTAGCTATTATATACAAGTATTTTATTTCGGTATTTTATTTAGGTTTTTATTCTGATTTTAATGTACTCATTTATTATAAGTAATATTTACAAAATATAAAATTATAAAAATAATGAATAAATAATAAAATGAATATTTTAATCTGTACAAGTATACAATTGGGGTTCAAAACTCAACTTTCAAACCGTAGCTTTGTAAATGCAAAACCACCTTCATTAAATAGCTTATTTAAAATTATATACAATTAAAGGTGAGTTTGACGCATTTCAAGTTTTTATTTGTGAGATACATGTCTGGGAAGTTGGGATTCTGGGATTTTATTCAGACCATAACTTTTTATCTGTACATTATTTTTACGTGAAATAAATTTTGTATTTTTATTTATTTTATTTTATACAACTTTCATGTTCAAAGTTTCTTTCTTTGGAGTTTAAAAAGTGGAACCAAAAATGGGTCCCAAAATGAATAAAGAATGAATGAAATAAAAGGTATTTTCATTGTATTTCGGCCCTTATCTCCCCCTACTTTATTCGTTGTCGACCTAGTCATCGAGATGCCTAGGTCTCGGGGTTTTAGGTCATAAAATATTTACAATATCTTATTCTTTTTCTTTTCTTTTCTTTATTCTATAATTTTGGCTTTAAAAACCACATTTTATACAATATTTACACAATGATGCAAGAATGCTAAAATGCCTAAATTAAGCTTATTTACACGCATTTAATAGGGTTTTTAAGGCCAAAATGATAGAATAAAGATGATGAAACGTAGATTCATCATCTCCCTATACTTGCCTTTGCTAATCCCTAGCAAACACTTATACAATAAGTGCAGAAAAGAAAAATAAAGAAAAGAAAAAGAAGAAATCGGATTTAGTTTAATTATCAAACTTGTCTTTACAAAATCAAAGTTTGGATCTTAAGTCGGACCTTTGGAATTTTAGTGCGGGCGGAACCTTACTGAGAACGGAATTTGAAATCCAACAATCCCTGAGGATCCCAAAACTCTGTCCAAGTCTCCTCAATAGCCAGGTTAGAAATATCTCAACTCATACGCAAACCCTTACGATTATGAATCTGACTCGTACAATGTAAGTGATAGTGGATCTTCCCAACTAGAATGACAAAGAAACTGACTTCTCTAGTATGACAACCCAATGATTCCCCAATCCAATAACTCCTTCCTCGAGGAGCGGGGTATTCCCTTCTAAGTTCAAGTGGCAACCAACTCAAGAGGAGGGGGTGAAGAGAAGAATGGACGGTAACCAGTGTAACTACCTATCCTAGGATGCAAGACTAGTGTAGTCAAGTCATCCAGTTGCAGGCTTACATGATTTGACTTTGATGCTCAAGCTTGCTTATTTTCTATCCAACATATGTACATACTTTTGCAGGCATTTTATTTTTGTACAGGCATGTCCTTTTTTTTCTCTTTTTTTTTAAATAATATTCACAGCAGCATTTACATAAGGAGTTTTTCCTCTTGAGCCAGTAGACTATCCCTCTTTTGAAGATTTATTGCAACCCACACTCTCCTGTCTTTAGAATTCCTTATCACTGGACGGGTTGGGATGCACTTCCCTCCCTAGAGGAGAACAAGTGTTTCCACTTGTGTGCGTCTCATATCGGTAAATCCAATCCCCTCACCACTCCAATTGAGTTGAGCCAAGTGAAAGGTGCAGGTGTCCAAGTTAGGTCATTATCAACAAGAGTCATGTGTGTGCTCCGAAATACTCTACTTAGGCAAACAAGAATCCATTGAACTAAGTCTCGTAATCCTCAAAGAATTAAGTCAACTAGACCTGAAGTACCTCAAACCTAGTTCCTATAAGGTTCCTGTTATTAGGTAGATTTTAAGGTCCATTCAAGCTCCAATATACGGATTTTATTTAGACTCGTTCAACTATCAAATTCAATCCGGAAAAATGCTAATGCTATGCTGATGATATGCAGAATGCAGAAAATATTTTTGTGATGTAATTTTCAAGATTTTGAACATTTTATGGATTTTTGAAAATATGATGCATATGCATTTTTTGTATTTTTCAAAGAGATTTTTCAAATGTTTTTGAATTTTAATTTTGCAAATGTTTTTGAGATTTTTGAAAAGAAAAAGATTTTGGCTAAAAACAAGGTACAAAAATATTTACACGGGAGTGCTTCTTATATTTACAAGAAGTGGGTTTTAAGAATTTACAAGGGTAAGTGATCAATTTTATAAGTATATATAGTGAATTTTGGTGAGATGTATCTATTCCTCAAACTTATTTGAAAAGGTTTTTCAAACAATTTTTTAAAACTATAGTCCAAAATAATTTTTACAAATAATTTTACAAACATCTACACACATTTGAAAATCATTTTGCAAAGGTTTTTAAACATTATATATAGATTTTTCAAAATATTTTTGCAACTACTATTTTTTTAAACCATTTGCACATCATTTTTCAAAGATTTTATTCACATAAAGAAAATAAACTTTACAAACCAAAATATTTTTACAAAGGTTGAAAACATGTAACAAAATATTTTCAAAATAGTTTTCAAAAGATTTTTCACAAAGATTTTCAAACTATTTTTCAAACATTTTGCAAAAAACATTTTCACCTGATTTATTAATCAGTATATACAAAAAGAATTTGAGGAATAATCAACATCTTTTTATTAAGGCTTTTAATTAATTTTAAATAATTATTTAGCCATAATTATTAGGAAAATACGAAAGTACGAGTTATGGCTAAAGTATATACGTAGTATATACAACCCCCCTATACTTAGCTTGAGCTATGTCCTCATAGATCAGAGAGAAAAGAGAAGACATAACTCGTACTGAGTATAGACAAGTCGAAAGAATAAATGAATAAAGTGAGGAACGAATGAGAAGTTGACCGCCCCCCCATACTTAGGATCAAATAATCCTAAATATAGTATACTGTACACAAAGCAGGGAGGGTCAAGGGTGGGAATGAACAGATCGTACTCAGATTGTCTCCCCCTATACTTAGGGTAAGATATCCCTAAGTAGAGACAAGAAGAGGAGACAATGGAGAGGACCGAAATGAATGAAAGAACTCGGGGTGCACACCCCCCTATACTTAGGATAAAGTACGTCCTAAGTGTAGAAAACTGACAACAAGGGGCGGCACCTATTTGATAGATACAGAAGATAGAAAAGGAAAAGAAGAAAAGAAGAAAAGAAATGGAAACAAGATCAGAGGATGTACACATCACTCCGCCTATACTTAGGGTAAAAGATGCCCTAAGTATAGGCAACAACAGGAGTGATGAAATAGAATGATGAATGAACACTCGGCTCGTCCACCCCCCTATACTTAGGACAAAGTACGTCCTAAGCAAGGCAAACACGAGAAATGGATGGACGGGCAATACGGAAGATAGACCGAGGGAAACAAATGAATATACAACAGAGGTGGATGTACATGGGATCAAGAAGGTAGAAAGCGAACCTTCTTGCGGGACAGCTGAGGAATGGATCTGGTGTGGTGCAGGTCAACATGGGGGTCCATAGTGGACGGAAGCCGATCAGGGTCAACGGGGTGTGTATCCTCAGGGGGCCCTAGGGTGTGAAGGCATAGACGGGTGAGTGGAAGAAGTACGGCTAGTTCCGGCCTTGGGGGTCTCGCTGATATCAAAGTGGAATGGGACGAACTCATCATCATCGGAAGTAGTGTAGTCAGTATCGTCCTGTGAGGTGTCGTCCAGGTCAAAACCAAAAGGCATGAACTCATCAGTGGAAGTAGTCGAACTCTGTTCGTCCTCTATAATCTCAACCGGATCATCTTTCTCATCAAGGGCCCGAATCCCCGAATAAAAGCAATCAAATCAAATTCGGCCTTAGTCTCATCAGTATCTACATGGACAGGAGCAGACTCATCAGTGGAAGTAGTCAACACATGTCCATCCTGTATAGTCTCTAAATCTGCCCTCCGCTCAATGGTATCAATCGTGTAAATCGTGCGGATGTCATCAACACATCGCCAATCATAGGAAGCGGACACACCAAGGTCTATGCTTTCCGAGCCTTCCTCCTTGGAGAGGAATTCTCGGGTCTCATCATCATCATAAAGAAAGACTCTCTGATATCCTCATAAAGGTCATAGCCCTCAAGGTCAGCCAGAATAGGTGTAGTTACATCAGGTGCAGGTCTCTGGTCAATGGTGGGTGCGGTGATCAACGCTTTGCTCTCGTCAGCAGGACGGAAGTGAATCTCTCCTAATCCGTAATCAATAATGACCCTCGGCAGAGGCGAGGAATGGTCGTCCCAAGATGATTGGAGAATGCTCCCCTGTGGAGGTCTCCATGGGCAATACGACAAAATCAACTTTGTAGCTCATGCCCAGAATTGAAATGACAGCGTTTTCAAGATACTCTTCGGCCTCTTTTTTGATCCATCATCGACTGTACGACCATCCTGGTTTTCTTGAGAGGCCCTAAGTGAAGAGATTGTACCAGCAAGAAGGGTAATATGCTAATAGATGCACCGCTGTCCAGGAGAGTGTGATCACAAGTATGGTCAGCGATGGTGCAGGTGATGAATGGTGTGGCAATTGTTCCTCTTCCTAGGAATGGGACGATGTGTGATGGCGTGGGCAGTGGCCATGGTCAGAATGTGATACTCAGATCTGCTCCTCCGCTTTCTCTTCTTGGGAAGAGGAGAAGATATTTGGGTCATGGCCTGCTGAAGTGGGCGCGGATGATCTCATGAATAACGTCCATCACTTCGGGTTCAGTCAATATTTTTTTAATTTTTGGACCTCCTCCATACAAGGGAGGAAGTCAGAATCAGCATATACACGAGGCATGCCAAGAGCAGTCTGTACAGCGGCATCCTCGGGGGTCGAAGGTTGGACACGGTGTGAATGAATGTGTGGTCAAAAAATTTGGCAGATGGGCACTCTCCTCACGGTCTGACTCGATCATGTGTCTACCGGAATCTTTTTGTGTTTTTAATTTTTCTCATTTTTTTGTATTTTGGGCGATTGCAAGCTCTCATGGGAAATCCTCGAGTGAACCCATATCATCAAATGGTGGAGTATCATGGTCGCTCTTGGTGAGGTTGTCAATCCTCCGTCTCATATGATCCATCATCCTAGGTCAAGTGCTCAAGGGTGGACTCCATGAATGGTGACTCCAATAGCTCAGACTCGGGTGGTTGTGATGGTGGAGGTGGATAATATACAGGGTGGAGGTGGGTGTGGGTAGAAGTCTGAGGTATGGCACTGTGGCTGAGGCAGGTATGTACAAAAGTCAGAAAAAATAGGAGGAGAGTCCTCCCTGATAAAGGGGAGGTGGACCGGCCGGAGTGAACGAAGGATCCGCAATGTCCGGATAAAATACGCCTCCAAGGGTCCATCTCGAAAACAAAAGGAAATGATCGGGAGAACATGAAGGTCAAGTCAAGAGTAGTGAGAAGAAAGGCGCAAGTGCGCAAAAGCGATCTAGGACACAAACAAAACAATCACAAGAAAAAATGAAACAAGACAAACCCTCAATTCACCTACTCAACTCGGTAGAGACTGAAAAGTCGGTCTTTTTAGCTTGTCTGTTTTAGAGTTAGGTGAGAAGTCAAAAATTGCACACACACTTAGGGGGCTGAAATGGGATTTGGGCACTAGTCCTTAGGGTGTGCGCGAGCAAGTAAAAGCGAAGACAATGAGGGGAGTACTCGCCCCAGAGAATTTTTCTTTTTGGTTGATTTTTAGGGTCAAGTAATGTTAGCAGTCCCAATTTTATTTGTTATCACTTTTTTTATTTTTAATAAACAATGCACGATACTATCGAGGATTCAATTCTTTTAAGCACCTAGGTGATCAAAATCAGAGGGAGTGGCGGAAAAGCAATGCAAGTGGCAATCGCTGATGAATGCTAAAGCATAAATGCTTACCTTGCCTCCAGCACTCTACATGTAAGGATGCTCAGCAGAATTGAAACCTATCTATATGCAAATGCAAAGCTGATGAAATCACCCTAAGTGTGAGAAGTTGCTATTAGTGTGAGAAGTTCAAACTTTGACCAAGTCCAAACGCGGCTATAGGCACATGCAAATATACTTAAGTGTTTGGACCTAATACTACCGACAAGCAACTCCTACAACTAAGGGCTCAATCACACAAAAGAAATAAAATAAAAATCCAAAAACAAAATAAAAAAGAAGCAATGAAAACTGACAAAACCACGGTGAGCCCCCAAGTGAACAATCACTTGGAAATTAGGCCCGAGTGTCCAAGTGTCCGAGTACATGTATTATTTACAATAAAAAGTCACTCTCTCACTTAAATTACAAAAATAAATGCAGGAAGTAAGTCCTACATCTAAAGGTGGAGCTCGGTCTTCAAAATTCTCTTCTCGTCTCCTCGGTGCTAGGATGGCTAGAGCCGGCTTCACATGGGTGCACAGTCGCCTAGGGTGGAGCGCCTCCCTCGATCCGTGGTTCCTCTCACAAAGTCAGCAAGAGAGGGGGGTTAGACAGCTCAAGCAATATATATCAAAAAATAAGTAAAATAAGCATAAATAAAAGTTGTGAAAACAGACAAATAATCACAACACAAGCAAAAAGATGAACTACGCGATGTTGCTCTCCAGCAACAGCGCCATTTGTTGAACGCGGATTTCCACGGGTCTAAAGTAATCCACACATGGTGGGATCGCGATGTCGCTGAGGCGACCCACAGGAAAATCCCAACTCAGACAACAATTAACCCACAACATCAAATAAGGCAGTGAAGTGAATGTGGAGTTAAAATTTATTATAACTCTACAACAAGATGTTATAGGTGCAAGTATGTGTAGAGGTCAAACATAGGGAGCAGACAGGTAGAACGGGGTAAAATTGATAAAAAAATGTGAATGTGATGATTTTGCCTATTTATGCTATTTTTTGTTGGTTTTTAATTTTATATTTTTTATATTTTTTGATTTTATATTTTTATAATTCTTTTTAATTTTCTGATTTTATATTTTCTTTTTGAATTTTATATTTTTATATTTTCTTTTTCTTTAATAAGATAAAATAATGTGTATATACAAGGTAAGAAAGGGAAGGAATAAGTATTTATAAAAATAGGTGAAAATACTCAAAAATCAGGAAAAATATCTTTGATCTTTTTATTATTTTTTCTAGATTTTTCTAATGTTTTTGTGATTTTTTCTAGATTTTTCCTAATTTTTTTGGTATTTTTAAAGGTAAAAATACTAGAAAACTGTGAACTAAGTTGCTGGCCGAAATTAAAAATGAGGATGAAAAATAACAGACAGTGTCCAAAACTCCTCAAATTAATTTTAAATCAAAGAGAATAAATCATAGAAATAAGAAACTGAGTTTGTATTTTAGGATTTTTGTAGAATTTTAAGATTTTTATGAAGGTTTTTTAGTTTTGTAATTTTTAGAACTTTTATTTTATATTTTTTAATGATTTTTGGATTGAAGCTAGAACACATAAAAGACACAAAAATATATTGTTTTTGGAATTTTCTGAGGTGTTTTTTAATTTTTATGGATTTTATAATGCAAACAGTGTTGAAAATGTGTGTTTTTGAATTTTTATAAATATTAAAATGCAATGAAAATGCAAAAAAATATGACGTGAAAATCAACAAGAACTTAAGTTATTTGTTGAGAATTTTTGGGGTTTTATCGATGCATTCAATAATTAGAGGAAACAAAAGAAAATACACACATGCTAGGGGTATATTTGTAAATAGCAAGAAACTCAGGGGCTTGCGTGTAAATTATCCAAAAATTATATAACGTGATATAAAATTCTCTGGACTAAATACCAATAGTCAAAATCCCAGGGCTAATCCTGCAAAAAAGTGCCAAAGAACACGTGTAGAAACACGTGTGCCTGGCAAGGGCCTGGATGCAATAACACGAGAGTTCAGGGCCTACTCCTAAATATTACAAAAGTTCTGTAACTGCAAAGAAAGTTTTAGTTCTATTAATAAATACAAAAATTTCACGGGTGAAGTATGCAAAATACCCACGAAGGGGCGCGATCCAACGGCGGCGATGAATCCACTTAACGCCATGTGTCACGCCCAAATCACGCGATGCCCCTTCTCTTCGATGCCCAGGATTAAATGATCTTCAGCTGATCGACGGTCCTGGGTGCACTTGTTCCAACGGACATTGTGCACCTGGAAGAACGCCCTAGATCGAACGACGGAAGGGGCGCTGATGAAGAACAAAGAAGAACGCCGCGGTGAGCGAACTTCCAAGGCCTCGTAGCGCCTCCCCGGCGTTTGGGCTCTAAAATGTCTGGTGTGGTTCCTGCAGGTCTCCTCCAAGTCCTATGGGTCTCAAAAGGATCGGAGTCGCTTTGTAGTGCGGGCACGAGGGCGGCGGAGCTCCGCCCTTCCAGATACCTCCAGCGAATGGGAAAATGACCCCCAATATCTTCGTGCGGTCCTGACCTGCAAGAGAGAGTTAAAGGCAGTCATGGGCAAATTGCCGCGACCCACCAGTGGTCGAAAATCGGCGGAGAACGGCGAGAAGCATGCTTGCTGGAGCAAGCTCCGGCGAGGGGGTGCAGGTGGTGATTGGTTGGGTAAAGCCACGAAACAGAATCAGGGATGGATCCTACCACTGCAGAGAAGAAAAATGCAAAAGAAAAACAAAGGAAAACAAGACCTCGAAGGTTTAAAAACCTGAGATGGGAACCACACGACCAAGGCCGGAGATGGGGTGGAATCCACCCTTCAACGCCTCGCCATGGCTCGCGCATGGGCTGGAGAGCTCGCTGTCACCAAGATCTATCCGGAGCTCGCCAACTTGGGCCCAAACAAGGGATGAAGAGAGTTCAAACTCGAGTGGAAGATGGCGGGGGTCTTCTGAAAGAATGGTGGAGATGGCTCAAAGATCGAGGTGCGCTGCTTGCATCGATGATCCACAGCCCGAGGAAACACCCAGGCGTGAATCAACAATGATCGAGGAGCAAAATCACAGAAGGCGCCATCATGAAAGGAGGATTGAGGTGGCCTAGAAAATCCGCGAAAGCGGACAAAAACTAGCTCTGACGTTCTGGCAGACCTCGGTCAGAGAGTTGACCGAGGTCAACCAACGGTTGCATCTAGTTGGTCCACATGGACCAACCTGAAAAATCGTTAGCAAAAATGATTAAAAAATCGATTAAATTTAATAAATGATTTTATTAATTTTATATTATAATATTAAAAATGTTTATTATTTTATAAATTATTTTATAGTGATTTTTATTTATTTTTTCAGGATCAATAATTACAAGTTACCATTTATACCAATATAGGTATATTTATCTATATATTTTATTGTTTTATTTTTATTTTTATTTTTAATTTATTTATTTTTGTTTATTATTTTAAAAAAATTTTAAAAAATATTTTTATATACCTAAATTTTTTTATTTTATTTTTCTGATATATTTTATACACTTAATAAAATATAAGTATGAATTATATAGGTATATGTATATGTATTATACCTAGGTATTATATACAAGTATTTTATTTTGGTATTTTATTTAGGTTTTTACTCTGATTTTAATGTACTCATTTATTATAAGTAATATTTACAAAAAATATAAAATTTTAAAAATAATGAATAAATAATAAAATGAATATTTTAATATGTACAAGTATACAATAGGGGTCCAAAACTCAACTTCCAAACCGTAGCTCTGCCAAATGCGAAACCACCTTCATTAAATAGCTTATTTAAAATTATATACGATTAAAGGTGAGTTTGACGCATTTTGAGTTTTTATTTGTGAGATACAAATCTGGGAAGTTGGGATTCTGGGATTTTATTCAGACCATAACTTTTTATCTATACATTATTTTTATGTGAAATAAATTTTGTCTTTTTATTTATTTAATTTTCTACAACTTTCATGTTCAAAGTTTCTTTACTTGGAGTATAAAAAGTGGAACCAAAAATGGGTCCCGAAATGAATAAAGAATGAATGAAATAAAAGGTATTTTCATTGTATTTCAACCCTTATCTCCCCCTACTTTATTCCTTGTCGACCCAGTCATCGAGATGGCCAGGTCTCGGGGTTTCAGATCATAAAATATTTACAATATTTTATTCTTTTTCTTTTCTTTTCTTTATTCTATAATTTTGGTTTTAAAACCGCATTTTAAACAATATTTACACAATGATGCATGAATGTAAAATGCCTAAATTAAGCCTATTTACACGCATTTACTAGGGTTTTTAAGGCCAAAATGATAGAATAAAGATGATGAAATGTAGATTCATCAGCTGTAGTGGCACATGTAATAGGAGGAATCCCTTCTTCCTCAACGTCAACCATCACGATGGGAAGAGGGGGCACCGGCGAACAGATGCCGCTGCAAGTCAAGAGGCAGGAGAACTTCTCTGACAGACGTGGGCCATGTGTTGAGCAGGAAGCCCGAATGCTGGATGGGTGTTGAAGCAAGAAAATCAAGCGGTCGTATTGATCCATAAGGCGGATCAACGGTCGATGCGGTGACCGCTCGAAAATCCGAACTTCGAACAACAATTAACCCACAACAATTAAATCAAGCAATGAAAGTAAATGTGCGGAGTTAAAATTTATTATAACTCTACAACATGATGTGTATAGGTGCAAGTAAGTGTAGAGGTCGAACACAGGGAGCAGAAATGATAGATCGGGGCAGAATTGCTCAAAAGTGTAATTGCGATCAAGTTGTCTAATAATGCTATTTTTTGTGGGTTTTTAATTTTTTTTATTTTTTATTTTTTATTTTTATATTTTGATTTTTAATTTACTGTTTTTTATATTTTATATTTTATATATTTTTTTTCTTTTTCAATATTGGAATATATAAGCTATATAATAAAAGGGAGAAAGAGGTTTTTATAAAAATATATAAAAATGTTCAAAAATTAACAAACAAAATATTTTTTGGTTTTTTTATTATTTTCTACTATTTTTGTGATTTTTGGGTATTTTTCAAAGTGTTTTTGGTATTTTTAAAAGGTGAAAAAGAGAAAACAGTGAATAAAACACAAGGCTGAAACTAAAATGGAGAAATAAAATAGGAAATAGTAACAAAAGTTCTCCAAGTTAATTTTCACTCAAAGATAATGAAACAAAGAAAATTCAGAGACAAAGTTTGTCTTTTTAGGATTTTTTGAGGAATTTTTAGGATTTTTATAAAGGTTTTTGGAGTTTTGCAATTTTTAGGAGTTTTGCTTTGTAATTTTTAGTGAATTTTGGATTTAAGTTAAAACACACTAAAGGAAACAAAATATATTTTTTTGTGCTTTTTCTGAAGTCTTTTTAAATTTTTTATGGATTTTACAATGCAAACAGTGCTGAAAATAGCTATTTTTTTAATAAATATTAAAGTGAAGTAATTATGAAAAATAAAAATATGCCGTTAATCTACTATGCAACAGAGACTTAAATTAATTTTTGTAGATTTTTTAGGGTTTAATAGATGCATCCAAGAATTACTAGCAACGTAAAGAAAAGACATACGGCCAGGGGTATTTGTGTAATTCTATGAAAGTCCAGGGGGGCCGATTGTAAATTTCCAGAGAATATATAAAATAAAAACTTGCTGGACTAATATTAATAACAAAATTGTCCGCGGGCTTGTCTGCAAAAATGCCAGGGCCACGTGCGAAGCACGCGCCTAGCGGGGGACCTAACCGAGATAACGAGAAGTACGGGGATGCGAGATGCAAATTTTACAAAAAATAATAACTGCAAACAAATGATTAGGTGCGAGATATCAATTATAAAAATGCACGGGAGTTCAGTGGCAAAATACCCATGCACGGATGGATGGTGGATGCTCGCCCACTAATACACGTGTCAGCCCAGCAGTGCCCGATACCCCTTGGGCTTTAAACGGCCCAGATTAGAACTTCATCGGCGATTGAACGACAGGGGACATATCTGATTTGACAGTCGATATAGGTTCTGGAGCGGGACCTTGATCTGACGGGCGCGGAGAGGCCAGCAAGAACGACGAAGAACTCGAGCGTGGCGCGTTTTGATCGGCCAGCACTCGAGCTCCCCCCCGCGCCTATGACTTCTCGGACACCTCAAGAAGGTCCTTACCACTATTCCCCGGCGAAAGGTCACTTTAGTTGGTTCGACGGAGCAGCGGTGGCGTCCGGCGAGCGCGGAGCAGAACCACGCTCCAGGTATCATGTAATCCTCCAAAAATCGACCCCGAGTGGGATCTTGAGCCTCCAGGACCTGTAAGCGAAACGCAGACAGTAAAATGGGGGTCCTGGGGGCTCAGACGAGTGGTAATGGGTCAAGGGAAACGTCAGGTTGAGGGTTCGCCGGAGCGGAGCTCCGGCGAGCTTTACGGGGCGAAGGGGAGGCGAAAATGCAGGGAAATCTACAAGAAAATACGAAAACTACAGCAGAGAGGACCAAGTAACAGAAGAAAGGAGCAAAAATACCTCGAGTTGGTCGGTGAACCAACGAGATAAATGACCTCGACGGCGGCTACGCCGGAGGTGGTTGGAGCGCCTCCACGGTCCTCCCCTGTGCCCCACGCGCAGCCTGGAGGAAGTCTGTCACCCCTCCGGTCCTGAGGACGGCGACTTGGGCTTGAAGTTTGGGTAGAAGAGGGTTCAAAGTTCGAATGGGGGCTTTGGGTGGTTTTTGAAACAATGGCCGAGAGGGCTCCTAGAATGAGGAATATCTGATGAATCTTGGGTTCGTTCCTCAAAAACAACTATGGGCGTGTAAGAGCATTGGTCCACGATCAAAAGTCGTGAAGGAACCTAGGTCAATCGGTGAAAGGACTGGCCTAGAAAAAAGGGAGAAGAAGAGACAAAACCCACTTCTGACACTGAACAGGCTGGGGTCAGAGAGTTGACCGCGGGTCAACTCTCCAACCCCCCTGGTTGGTCCACGTGGACCAACCACGAAAAAGCCTGAAAAAATGATTTAAAAATTCATTTTAAAATAGTAAACTATTTTATTACTTTATGGTTACAAAATAAAATGTGCTTATAATTTTATAAATTATTTTATGGTAATTTTTATTTATTTTTTAGAGGTGTATTTTTACAATTTGCTTTTTATGCCCTTTATAGGTATAATATCTATATATTTTATTTTTTTTTGTTTTTGTGTATTTTGATTTATTTATTTTTATTTATTATTTTATAAAATTATAAAATACTTTTATACACTTAAATATATTTTTATTTTATTTTTTCTGATATATTTTATACACTTAATAAAATAAAAGTGTAAATTATACAGGTATGCATATATGTATTTTACCTATGTCTTTTATATACAAGTATTTTAATTGGAGTTTTCTTTGCATTTTTATTCTGATTTTAATGCACATAATTATTATAAATAATAATTACAAAATTATAAAAATATAAAAATAATAAATAAATAATAAATTGAATATTTTATTCAGTGCAAGTATACATTATGGTCCCAAAACTCATCTTTCAAACCGTAGCTCCGCCAAATGCAAAACCACCGCCATTAATTAGCTTATTTTATACTATATAAAATTAAAGGTGAGTTTGATGCATTTGGAGTTTTCATTTGTGAGATACGAGTCTGGGAAGTTGGGATTCTGGATTTTTATTCAGACCATAACTTTTTATCTGTGTATTATTTTTGAGTGAAATCAATTTTGTATTTTTCTTTACTTAATTATTTACAACTTTCATGCACAAAGTTTCTTTATTTGATGCATAAAAAGAGGGACCAAAAATAGGTCCCAAAATACATAAAGAATGAATGCAAAACATAGGTATTGGCCCTTATCTCCCCCTACTTTATTCCTTGTCGACCTAGTCATCGAGATGCCTAAGTCTCGGGGTTTCGGGTCATAAAATATTTACAATATTTTATTCTTTTTCTTTTCTTTTCTTTATATATATAATTTTGGCTTTAAAAACCGCATTTTATACAATATTTACACACTATGCATGAATGCTAAAATGCATGAATTAAGCTTATCTACACCGCATTTACAAGGGTTTTTAAGGCCAAAATGATGGAATAAAGATGATGAAACGTAGATTCATCATCCCCCTATACTTGCCGTTGCTAGTCCCTAGCAAACACTTATGCAATAAGTGCAGAAAAGAAAAACCAAAGAAAAGAAAAAGAAGAAGGTGGATTAAGTGTAATCATCAAACTTGTCTTCACAAAATCAAAGTTTGGAACTTAAGTCGGACCTTTGGAATTTTTGTGTGGGCAGAACCTTATTGAGAACCGAATTTGAAATCCAACAGTCTCTGAGAATCCCAACACTCTGCCCAAGTCTCCTTATTAGCCAGGTCAAAAATACCTCAATTCATACGCAAAACTCTTACGACTATGAATTTGAACTCGTACAGTGTAAGTGATGGTGGCTCTCCCCAACTAGAATGACAAAGAAACTGACTTCTCAAGACGACAACCCAATGATTCCCCAATCCAACAACTCCATCCTCGAGGAGCGGGGTATTCCCTTCTAAGTTCAAATGGCAACCAGCTCAAGAGGAGGGGGGTGAAGAGAAGAATGGACGGTAGCCAGTGTAGCTACCTATCCTGGGATGCAAGACCAGTGTAGTCAAGTCATCCTGCTGCAAGGCTCACATATTTGACTTTGGAACTCAAGCTTTCTTATTGACTTTACAACATTTGTACATACTTTGCAGGCTCTTTATTTTTGCACAGGCCTGTCTCTCTCTCTTTTTTTTTGAAATACTATATACAACAGCATTTACATAAGGAGTTTTTCCTCTTGAGCCAGTAGACTATCCCTCTTTTGAAGCTTTATAGCAACCCACCAGCCTCCTGTCTTTAGACTTCCTTATCACTGGATGAGTTGGGGTCCACTTCCCTCCCTAGAGGAGGACAAGTGTTTCCACTTGTGTGCGTCTCATACCGGCAAATCCAATCCCCTCACCACTCCAACTGAGTTGAGCCATGTGAAAGGTGCAGGGGTCCAAGTTAGGTCATTATCAATAAGAGTCGTGCGTGTGCTCCGAAATACTCTACTTAGGCAATCAAGAATCCATTGAACCAAGTCCCATGGTCCTCAAGGAATTAAGTCAACTAGACCTGAAGTACCTCAACCCAGTTCCTATAAAGTTCCTGTTATTAGGTAGATTTTAAGGTCCAATAAAGCTCCAATCTCCGGATTTTACTTAGACTTGTTCAACTATTAAACTTAATCCGAAAAATGCTCATGCTATGCAAATGATATGCAGAAAATATTTTTGTGATGCAATTTTCAAGATTTTTAACTTTTTATGGATTTTTGAAAAGATGATGAGATGCATATGTATTTTTTGTATTTTCCAAAAGATTTTTCAAATGTTTTTGGCTTTTAATTTTTGCAAATGTTTTTGGGATTTTGAAAACAAAAAGCTTTTGGGCTGAAAACTAGGTGAAAAATATGTACACGGGAGTGCTTCTTATATTTACAAGAGGTGGATTTTAAGAATTTACAAGGGTTAAGTGATCGATTTTTATAAATATATAAAGTGGATTTTGGGTGAGATGTATGTATTCCTCAAACTTATTTGACACAAGCTTTTCACAATATTTTTGAAAACTATAGTCCAAAATAGTTGTTACAAATATTTTTGCAAACATGTACACACATTGAAAATCATTTTGCAAAGGTTTTTAAAACAGTATATATATATATTTTTCAAAATTTTTTTGCAATCTTTTTTTTTAAACCATTTGCAAATCATTTTTCAAACATTTTATTTCACACAAAGAAAATAAATTTTCAAAACAAAATATTTTTACAAAGGTTGAAAACATGCAATAAAACATTTTCAAAATAGTTTTCAAAAGATTTTTCACGAAGATTTTCAAACTATTTTTCAAACATTTTGCAAAAACATTTTCACCTGATTTTTAAATCAGTAAATACACAAAAGAATTGGAGGAACAAAACACCTTTTTATTAAGAATTTTTAAAGACTTTTAAAGAATTATTAGCCATATTTATTAGGAAAATACGAGAGTACGAGTTATGGCTAAAGTATATACGTAGTATATACGACCACCCTATACATAGCTTGAGCTATGTCCTCATAGATCGAAGAGAAAAGAGAAGACATAACTCGTAACTAAGTATAGACACGTCTAAAGAATAAATGAATACGAGATGAATGAACGAATGAGAAGTTGACCATCCCCCCTATACTTAGGATCAAATAATCCTAGGTATAGCAGACTGTACACAAGGTAGGGAGGGTCAAGGGTGAGAATGAACAGATCGTACTCAGATTGTCTCCCCCTTTACTTAGGGTAAGATATCCCTAAGTATAGACAAGAAGAGGAGATAATGGAGAGGATCAAAGAATAGAAATACTCTGGGTGCACACCCCCCCTATACTTGGGACAAAGTACGTCCTAAGTATAGAAAACTGTCTACAAGGGGCGACACCTTTTGGATAGATACAGAAGATCAAAAAAGGAAAAGAAGAAAAGAAGGAAAGAGATCAGAGTGGAGGAAGATATCGTGAGAATGTACACACCACTCCCCTATACTTAGGGTAAAATAAGCCCTAAGTATAGGCAACAACATGAGTGATGAAACAGAACGAAGAACGAACACTCGGCCTGTCCACCCCCTATACTTAGGAACAAAGTACGTCCTAAGCATGAGAATGGGTAGACGAGCAAAACGGGAGAAGGACGAAGATGAACATAGGCAGATATACAAATAGGTGGATATACACATGGTCAAGAAGGTTGAAAGCGAACCTTCTTGCGGGACCGCTGAGGAATAGATTCTGGTGTGGTGCAAGTCGACATCGGGGTCCACAGTGGATGGGAGCCGATCAGGGTCAACAGAGTGAAGGTCCTCAGGGGCCTTAGGGTGTGAAAGCACATACTGGTGAGTGGAAGAAGTACGGCTAGGTCCGACCTTAAGAGTCTCGCTGATATCGAAGTGGAATGGGACGAACTCATCATCATCGGAAGTAGTGTATCTAGAGTCATCCTGTGAGGTCTCATCCAGGTCAAAACCAAAAGGCACGAACTCATCAGTGGAAGTAGTCGAACTCTGTTCGTCCTCTATAATCTCAACCAGGTCATCTTTCTCATCAAAAGGCCCGAATTTCTAAAGAAATGCAACTAAATCAAATTCGGCCTTTGGCTCATCAGTGTCTAAATGAACAGGAGTGGACTCATTAGTGAAAGAAGTCGAAACATATCCGTCCTGTTTGGTCTCTACATCTTCCCTCCGCTCGATGGTATCAATCGTGTAAATCCCGCGGATGTCAACACAATGCCAAGTCCTAGAGGAAGGAACCTCTGAGGTCCATGCTTTCCGAGTCTTCCTCAACAGGGAGGAATTCTCGGGTCTCAGTGGAATCCAATAAACAACAAAATTCTCTGATGGTATCATTCAAGGTCATGGTCCTCGAGGTCAGCCAAGATAGATGTGGTCACATCAGCTGCAGGTCTCTGGTCAACAGTAGGTGCGGTAATCAACGCTTCGCCCACGTCAGTAGAACGGAAGCGAATCTCTCGATCCTACATAGTCAATAACGACCCTCGCAGAGGCGAGGGAATGTTCATCCCAGGATGATTGGAGAGTGCTCCCAGTGGAGGTCTCCATGGGCAATACGACAAAATCAACGTGGTAGCTCGTGCCCTGAATCAAAATGACAGCGTTTTCAAGGATACCCTTCAGCCTCTTGATGGATCCATCAGCGAACTGAACGATCATCCTGGTTTTCTTAAGAGCCCTAAATGAAGAGATTGTACCAACGAGAAGGGTATTATGCTAATCAGAAACACCGCCGTCTAGGAGAGTGTGATCACATGTGTGGTCAGAGATGGTGCAGCTAATGAAAGGTGTGGCAGTGTTCCTCTTCCGAGGAATGGGACGGTGTGTGATGGCATGGGCAGTGGCCATGTCAAGATATGATGCTCAGATCTGCTCCTCCGCTTTCTCTTTTTGGGAAGAGGAGCAGATAAATCGGTCATGGCCTGCTGAAGTGGGGCACGGATAATCTCATGTATGGTGGCCACCACTTTGGGTTCAGTCATCATTTTTTTGAATTTTTGGACCTCCTCCATACAAGGGAGGAAGTCGGAATAAACATATACACGAGGCATGCCAAGAGCAGTCTGTACAACGGCATACTCGGGGTCAAAGGTGGGACAAGGTGTGAGAGGCTATGTGGTTAAAGGATCTGGAAAATGGAACCTCTCCTCACAGTCTGTCTCGATCGTTATCTCCCGAAATCTTTTTGTGCTTTTAGAATTTTCTCATTTTTTGTATTTTAGGCGATTGAAAGCTCTCATGGAAATCCTCACAAGAATCCAAATCCTCAAAGAACGGCGCGTCATTCTGGTTCTTAATCAAACTAGTAAGATCATTGATCCTCGACTTCATATGCTCCATCATCTGATTCAAGGTCTCAAGTGAGGATACCATGAAAGGTGACTCCAAAATCTCAGGATCGGGTGAGTCGAATGTGGACGGCGGGTGTGGACAAAAATCACATTCCGGATCAGGATACTCGAGGAAGAGTGGGTTGTCGAAATGTGAGGGTGACGATTGTGGAAATGATTGGTGGAGGTCAAAGTTCGAATCCTGAAATAGTGGGTTGGTCGGATGTGTACAAAAATCAGGAGCAAAGTCCTCCTGGAAAAAATGAGGTGGACCGACTGGAGCGAACGAGGGGTACGCAAAGTCCGGACAAAGTATACTCCACTCGGCCATCTCGAAACAAAAGGAAAAATGATAGTCAGGAGAGCTCGATGGTCAAGTCAAGAGAAGTGTGAAGAATGGTGCAAATGCGCAGAGTTGATCTAGAACACACAAAACAATCACAAACAAAAATAAAAAGAATACAAACCCTCAATTCACCTACTCAACTCGGTAGGGACTGCAAAATGCGGTCTTTTTATCTTGTCTGTTTTAGAGTTAGGTGAGAAGTCAAAATGTTGCGCAAATACTTAGGGGGCTGAATGGGATTTGGGCACTATCCTTAGGGTGTGCGTGAGCAAGTAAAAGCGAAGACAATGAGGGGATTACTCGCCCCAAGACAAGATATTTCTTTTTGATCGGTTTTAGGGTCAAGTAATATTAACAGTCCCAATTTTATTGGTTGTCACTTTTTTTGGATTTTTAGTAAAAATGCACGATCCTATCGGGGAGTCAATTCCTTTAAGCTCCTAAGTGATCAAATCAGAGGTAGAGGAGCGGGAAAGCAATGCAAGCGGCAAAAACGATGATGAATGCTAAAACGTAAATGCTCACCTTGCCTCCAGCACTCTACATGCAAGGATGCTCAGCAGAATTGAAACCCATCTATATGCAAATGCAAAGCCGATGAAATCGCCCTAAGTTCAAAAATTGCTATTATCGTGAAGAACCACAAGTTGACCACCAATCCTCAACCCTAAAGTCCGGTCTAGGCTCACCCCTCCTCCTCTCGACACGTCGAGTTCAGGAGAAGCGCTTGGCGGGATGAGCTCGCGGCGCGGCGGATCAAAGACTAATGGTTCAACTGTTTAAATTTGACTAAGTCCAAATGATACTATAGGAGCATGCAAGGGTGATTAATGTGTTTGGACCTAATCTAGCGCAAGCAATCCTAAAGCTAGGGCTTAATCACACAAAATAAATAAAATCAAAAATCAGAAAATAAAGTAAAAAAAATGCGAAGAAAACGCGAGAAAGCCCCAGCGAGCCCCCAGGTGTAAAACACCTGGAAATCAGGCTCAAGAGTCCAAAGTGTTCGGGGGTACCTGTATTATTACAAATAAATAGTCTCTCTCTCACTACAAATTACAAAATAAATACAAGAAAATAAATGCAACAACTAAGGTGGAGCTTGGTCTACAAAATTCCTCTTTGTCTCCTCGGTGCTTGGCTGGCAGATGCCGGCTTCACGTGGGTGCGTCGGCGCCTCGGGTGAAGCGCCTCCCTCGGTCCGCGGTACCTCGCACAAAGTCAACAAAGAAGAGGGATCAGACAACTCAAAGGATATATCAAATAAAGAGTAAATGAATAAAGTCGCAAAAGTAGACAAACAATCACAAGCACAGGCAAACACCCGAACTAAGCGCTGTTGCTCCCCGGCAACGATGCCATTTGTTGACGCGAGAAAATCAAGCGGTCGTATTGATCCACAAGGCGGATCAACGATCGATGTGGTGACCGCTCGAAAATCCGAACTTCGAACAACAATTAACCCACAATAATTAAATCAAGCAATGAAAGTAAATGTGCGGAGTTAAAATTTATTATAACTCTACAACAAGATGTGTATAGGTGCAAGTATGTGTAGAGGTCGAACACAGGGAGCAGAAAGGATAGATCGGGGCAGAATTGCTAAAAAGTGTAATTGTGATCAAGTTGTCTATTAATGCTATTTTTTGTGGGTTTTTTATTTTATATTTTTTATTTAATTTTTTTGTTTTATATTTTTATATTTTGATTTTTAATTTACTGATTTTTATATTTTATATTTTATATATTTTTTTTATTTTCTTTTTCAATATTGGAATATATAAGCTATATAATAAAAGGGAGAAAGAGGTTTTTATAAAAATAGATAAAAATGTTCAAAAATTAACAAACAAAATATTCTTGGTTTTTTTATTATTTTCTACTGTTTTTGTGATTTTTGGATATTTTTCAAAGTGTTTTTGGTATTTTTAAAAGGTGAAAAAGAGAAAACAGTGAATAAAACACAAGGCTGAAACTAAAATTGAGAAATAAAATAGAAAACAGTAACAAAAGTTCTCGAAGTTAATTTTCACTTAAAGATAATGAAACAAAGAAAATTCAGAGACAAAGTTTGTATTTTTAGGATTTTTGAGGAATTTTTAGGATTTTTATAAAGGTTTTTGGAATTTTGCAATTTTTAGGAGTTTTGCTTTGTAATTTTTAGTGAATTTTGGACTGAAGTTAAAACACAATAAAGGAAACAAAATATTTTTTTGGGCCTTTTCTGAAGTGTTTTTATATTTTTTATGGATTTTATAATGCAAAAAGTGCTGAAAATAGCTATTTTTTATTTTTAATAAACATTAAAATGCAATAATTATGAAAAATAAAAATATGCCGTTAATCTACTATGCAACAGAGACTTAAATTAGTTTTTGTAGATTTTTTAGGGTTTAATAGATGTATGCAAGAATTACTAGCAACGTAAAGAACAGACACACGGCCAGGGGTATTTGTGTAATTCTATGAAAGTCCAGGGGGGCCGATTGTAAATTTCCATAGAATATATATATAAAATAAAAACTTGCTGGACTAATATTAATAACAAAATTGCCCGCGGGATTGTCTACAAAAATGCCAGGGCCACGTGCGAAGCACACGTCTTGCGGGGGACCTAACCGAGATAACGAGAAGTACGGGGATGCGAGATGCAAATTTTACAAAAATAGGAACTGCAAACTAATGATTAGGTGCGAGATATCAATTACAAAAACGCACGGGGGTTCAGTGGCAAAGTACCCATGCGCGGATGGATGGTGGATGCTCGCCCACTAATACACGTGTCAGCCCAGCAGTGCCCGATACCCCTTGGGCTTTAAACGGCCCAGATTAGAACTTCATCGGCGATCGAATGGCAGGGGACATATCTTATCTGACGGCTGATATAGGTTCTGGAGCGGGACCTTGATCTGATGGGCGCGGAGAGGCCAGCAAGAACGACGAAGAACTCGAGCGTGGCGCTTTTTGATCGGCCAGCGCTCGAGCTCCCCCCGCGCCTGCGACTTCTCGGACACCTCAGGAAGGTCCTTACCACTGCTCCCCGGCGAAAGGTCACTTCAGTTGGTTCGGCAGAGCAGCGGTGGTGTCCGGCGAGTGCGGAGCAGATTCACGCTCCAGGTATCATCTAATCCTCCAAAAACCGACCCCGAGTGGGATCTTGAGCCTCCAGGACCTGCAAGCAAAATGCAGACAGTAAAATGGTGGTCCTGGGGGCTCAGACGAGTGGTAATGGGTCAAGGGAAACGTCGGGTTGAGGGTTCGTCGGAGCAGAGCTCTGGCGAGCTTTGAGGGGTGAAGGGGAGGCGAAAATGCAGGAAATCTACAAGAAAATACGAAAACTACAGCAGAAACGACAAGTAACAGAAGAAAGGAGCAAAAACACCTCGAGTTGGTCGGTGAACCAACGAGATAAATGACCTCGACGGCGGCTACGCCAGAGGTGGTTGGAGCGCCTCCACGGTCCTCCCCTGAGCCCCGCGCGCGGCCTGGAGGAAGGTTGTCACCCCTCAGGTCCTGAGGACGACGACTTGGGCTTGATGTTCGGGTAGAAGAGGGTTCAAAGTTCGAATGGGGGCTTTGGGTGAACAATGGCCGAGAGGGCTCCTAGAACGAGGAATATCTGATGAATCTTGGGTCCGTTCCTCGAAAACAACTATGGGCGTGTAAGAGCATTGGTCCACGATCAAAAGTTGTGAAGGAACCTAGGTCAATCGGTGTAAGGACTAGCCTAGAAAAAAGGGAGATGAAGAGACAAAACCCACTTCTGACACTGAACAGGCTGGGGTCAGAGAGTTGACAGCGGGTCAACTCTCCAACCCCCTGGTTGGTCCACGTGGACCAACCAGGAAAAAGCCTGAAAAAATGATTTAAAAATTCATTTGAAAATAGTAAACTATTTTATTAATTTATGGTTACAAAATAAAAAATGCTTATAATTTTGGAAATTGTTTTATGGTAATTTTTATTTATTTGTTAGAGGTATATTTTTACAAGTTGCCTTTTATGCCCTTTATAGGTATAATATCTATATATTTTATTCTTTTATTTTTATTTTATGTATTTTGATTTGTGTATTTTTATTTATTATTTTATAAAATTAGAAAATACTTTTATACACTTAAATATATTTTTATTTTATTTTTCTGATATATTTTATACAGTTAATAAAATAAAAGTGTAAATTATACAGGTATGCATATATGTATTTTACCTATGTCTTTTATATACAAGTATTTTAATTTGAGTTTTCTTTGCATTTTTATTCTAATTTTAATGCACATAATTATTATAAATAATAATTACAAAATTATAAAAATATAAAAATAATAAATAAATAATAAATTGAATATTTTATTCTGTGCAAGTATACAATAGGGTCCCAAAACTCTTCTTTCAATCCGTAGCTCCACCAAATGCGAAACCACCGCCATTAATTAGCTTATTTTATAATATATACAATTAAAGGTGAGTTTGATGCATTTGGAGTTTTCATTTATGAGATACGGGTAAGGGAAGTTGGGATTCTGGATTTTTATTCAGACCATAACTTCTTATCTGTGTATTTTTTTTGAGTAAAATCAATTTTGTATTTTTCATTACTTCATTATCTACAACTTTTATGTACAAAGTTTCTTTATATGATGCATAAAAAGTGGGACCAAAAATAGGTCCCAAAATGAATAAAGAATGAATGCAAAACATAGGTAATTGGCCCTTATCTCCCCCTACTTTATTCCTTGTCAACCTAGTCATCGAGATGCCTAAGTCTCGGGGTTTCGGGTCATAAAATATTTACAATATTTTATTCTTTTTCTTTTCTTTTCTTTATTCTATAATTTTGGCTTTAAAAACCGCATTTTATATAATATTTACACACATATGCATGAATGCTAAAATGCATGAATTAAGCTTATCTACACGCATTTACTAGGGTTTTTAAGGCCAAAATGATAGAATAAAGATGATGAAACGTAGATTCATCAACGGGAGACCCTAAGGGGACGCTGGGATGCTGAAGGAGGTCGCAAGGAAAGGGAGGCAGGGAAGGGGCTGGGAAGGTGAGATGGGGGTGGTCGCTGGGTGAGGGGAAGTTGTTGGGTGCTGGACGAGGGCGTTGGGGGAGGTCGTTGGGCAGGGGTAAGGTTGTAGGACGAGGGAAGGGCGGAGGGAGGGTCGCAGGGCAGCGGGAGGTCACTGGGCGTTGGGTGAGGCCGCTAGGAGAGGGCACTGGGGGAAGGTCAGAGTGTAGGGGGCGGAGGCGCTGGGCGAGGGGAGGTCGCTGGGAGAGGGGAGGGCAAGGGCACAGGGCGGGGTGCGGGGGCTCGATCCGCAAATCTAGTGGCATCCTCTGTTTTGAATCACACTGTTATCTATGTATTACCCTTTAATGCAGTAAGATATTGGAAAAAAGCATTGTATCAATGAATATAGGTTCTTTGAAAACTATGGTGATCAAGGAATTTGAATTGCTAGAAGATGCAGTGATTAATTGCACAAAGAAATATGATATTTTCATTGGTTGAACAAGATTCAAGAATCCTCACATTATAATGCACTGGGAAAAATCTTTTTCGAAGGTCAAAAATAGCTATCAAAATAAGAATGTGCTCTTAGAAAATATGGCGACCACTTCTTTGAATCTCTTAATGGACTCTAGTAGGGAATGGAAAAGTGTGTTATGACGTGTACAATTTTACAACATATTTGGTTGGAACATTGCAAGTTGAAGTATATGCATGTAAGGCTAGATACCATCACAATAATAAATCGAACTCATGCTTGTCTAACTAGTGTTATGGAACCTAATATTAATCTTTTGAGGAAAAATGCTCCTGCTGTATGAATTCATGTGGCCACAGTGCATACATCACAATCTTGGTGGATGCTGCATTTTCGAGTACTTTAACAACAATTGCAACAGTTTGTTATAACTCAGAAAAAGCGCTCATCCCAGCCAAGTGTGTTGCATCAGAAGCTACTTCAGTTCTTGAAGTAGATGACCAAGCCTTAGAGGATGGAATTCAGGTAGCTACCTCTTTCACAAAATACTCAATGAGTATTTACTGAAAGGGATATTTACACCTATAACTTTGAGTAATTTCGTAATTACATTCATATCCCTGCGTAAATCGCGAATTATGCATCGAACCTTGAATAGTACTTAACTCTTACACCCCTAACCTCGTGTTAACTTCCATCTAATTTTCCATTAACTACAACGGTATCCCTCAAGTACTTTTTTATTTTTTACCCTTTAAATTACAATTATTTACAAATGATACCACTCTCTCGTTCTTCCTCGAGCCAACCCCTCTCCCTAGCCGACCTTCTCCTCCCTTCATCCTCCGAGGACTACCTCCTCCTCCCCTTCCTCCCCTCGTCGAAGCCCCCCTCCCCAGCCTGCAGGCCCCCATTTCCACCGTCCCCCATCGCCTCTGCCCTCATCGAAGCCCCCCTCCCTTAACCGCAGGCCTTGGAAGAAGACCCCCCTCCCCCGTCCGTAAGCTGCTGACGAAGCCACCCACGACTCGCAATCTCATCGAAGACCCCCTCCCCTGCCAGTAAGACGCCTACCCCCACCCCTGCACCACCGCACGCCACCGCCCTACAACACTCGACCACTGTGCGCCGCCACCCTGCATCACTCGTCTTCTACCATCGCACGCTGCCGCCCTGTAGCACTCACCCTCCAGACTCGTATGCATGTGTTGAACCGAGGGAGGAGGGACATGATTTATTTTCCTTTTTTTAAACTTTTGGTTGATCCCAACCGTTAGATCACAACTCGGTTAGGTTAACTCAGTCATCTGGATGAGTTAATAAACTAAACTAACGGAGGGCGATGAGTGTAAAACAGAGGATTATTCAGGATCTTGGGTATATATATAATTCATGATTATGCAAGGTAATGAATGTAATTATAAAGTTACTCAGGGTTATAGGTGTAAATATCCCTTACTCAAATAGCAAATCGCAATGGAAATAGTGAATGGTTTGTAAAGCCCTCATTAGAGAATGTCGATACTTTTCCAATACTTCGCGTGCTGATGCCGTTGACCAATATCATCCATGTTAATAGGGACAGGGTCAGTCATGCACACATGCTCGTAAAATTATGCCAACGTAAATCCATATATGGAGAATGATTTGTGCAAAATATGCCAAAAGTCCGGTACTCGATGCTTTGATAGATAAGATATAAAGTTCTTAAAAAAAAAAAAACTTGTGACGAACCGCCCTGAAAACACCAATACCAACGATCGTGTCAGGACAGGGGTCGCAAAAGTTACCATCCCGAAATTTCCCATCTACATTTTACAACCTGACAACGAAGTTTAGTGTTCTCAAGGTTTTACTTCGCAGTCATTATTGACAGTTTAGAATATGCAATTGGAATAATTATTCTCATGAGTTCGAGACCACCACCATTGACGAGTAACATCGGCAGTCAACTGTCATCGATATATTCCAGATTATGATAGAAAATAATCCACGATGAAGGTACATATGACGGATGTGTCTGACTACACATCTCATGCACTTTGTCCACCCCTATATCTGCAGCTGCATAGGAAACCATATATACAGTATATTTGCAGTTTATACACGTATCGCGTGTATAGAGCACACTTGTAGCTACCTCCATTTACAATAAACCATTTTGAGAGAAAGAAGTACAACAATGAGAGAAAGAAACTTCATTTTTCTCCACCTATTCACACATGTATGCATACTCTCATAACCGAACATTCAGGCACACTCTCACATGTATTATGAAAACACATTCTCACATCTTTGTGTCTCAAACAGCGCATATGAGGAAATTAAGGATCATGTTATCAGAACATAAGAAATGGAAGTTCATACATGAAAGAAAATAGAAGAGAAGTTCATACATGAAAGAAAATAGAAGAGAAATAGTAAAATAAACAAAGATACTAGATGCTCTATGTAAATTAATGATCACCAATTCATGAGGGTGGGAGAGGAAAGGGATGGACTCCTTCCGAAATCTGGCCATCCAGGTAAATGCGAGTTACCCTATCATGACATTGTTCATCTCCATCAAATCACAGTTTCAATGAACCTCTTCACGTTGTTCCTCAAACAACACTTTATGTTTTTTCCTTGTGACTTCGTCAACTCTCCCTTTAACCTCTCATTCTCCGGTTGTGCTCCAATTTCTCTTTTACCTTTGAACCTGGTGATGATATTAGCTCCAGTGCCAACACAATGAACACAATCAAGATGCTTTTTAGGATAGAGGAATCTTGAAGTATCTTCTTATGTCGTCTAAGGAGTCAATGACATGAAACTCTAACAACCAAATTATATGGGATATAGTCGCTGAATTATTTAATCTTAAGCAAGTTTAAACTTGTTTAATAAAGTTAAAATAATTAGTACAAATAATCGTAAATGACAATGTTTATAACTTTCCTGACACCATTGAAGAATTCTCTCAGTATCGCTCTTCTTCTTCTTTGACAGATCATATGTCTAGAAATGATCAAGTATAATGCCATAGTACCTCCTAGAGTGTATAAGAATTTAAATTAAATATAATTATTTACTATAGAAATATCAATTAAAATAATTAACTCAAATAAGCTTTTGTCTAATTAATATTCCAACTTCCTTATCTATGCGTTGGACTTGGAGTTTTCTCTGCGTTAAGAGCATACTTGGATGACGTTTTCTCAATTTCCGTGAAAAAATTTATGATAAATAAAAAAAAATTGTATCCAAAACTTCACTCTTGACCACCACTTGCATAAAGTTATCTATCCTTCCTCAACAAAGCTAAGAAGGCACTAGACAATATGCCTCCTCCGATGAATCCCACATTCATCTTCTTTTACTTTTATTAACAAAATCCTAGTTAAAACACAAGTAAATATCGATTAAAACATATTTCTTATCAAATTACATCATGAAAAGATGTATTTTAAAATATGAAAGAAACAAAATAAAAGAATACCGAAAATAGAAAACAAATAAGAAAAAGAAAACGAGGTTGGAAATATGTATAGACTAACCAAAATTCAAAGATCGAGTGAATACTGGCACGATTGTTTAACAATGAGGTAGAGGGAGATATGGTAAAAATGAAGAAAACTACAAAAATAATTCGCTTGTGTATAAAAAATGGCAATCACAACACCATTCACATGTTATACAAAATTCCACTTTTTATACAGAAATTATATTAACCTAGATTACCATAATTTCTATTAGTAACATGTATATAATAAATGTAAGAATAATATAAAAATATATCTTAGATTCTCGAGTGAATAGAGAATTCTAGAACTTAAATTGAAAAACCCTTAAAGATCAACTTTCAGAATGGATATCTACTCCATATGAATTCAAATTTCACCAACTCCCTGTTATTATCCAAGTAGAGACTTTATCTTTCAAAAGAAGGGTGTGTCATCATGATCAAAGTTTATTTGCAAATATCATTTTTAAACTTTATAGTACATGTATCCTTATTTTTACATATATTTTCCTAATATTTATTTCTATATAAACTCTATTTTTAATATTTTGTTTTTATACAATGTTATTAGATTAAAAAAATGCAAAATCAAAATACATCTAAAAAGTAAATAAATTTAAAATAATAATTTCTAGGCATAAAATACCTATGTTTTTATGTCCTTAATTATTTACAACTATAAATTAAAGGTAAAAATATCTTTAAAATATATTTGAAATCTACATTTAGTGTATTAATCTAAATTAGTAAATATATATTATATAAAACTTATTAATTGCAATATATAAGTATAATTTACCTATAAATATAGTTATAATTTAATTAGTATATTTTGATATTAATATTTATATAAATATATTTTCCATTAGTTATTTAATTTATTTTTTAAACATTTTAATTACATTATTTTATTTTATATTTATAAACTATTTATTATGTAATTTCTATGGTATTAAAGTTTCTTGATTTCGTAATCTTGATAAATGTCCTCTTCATCTAGTGATTGCTCAAGCCTATTTACTCTTATATCTATCATCACATTATTGGAGGTCAGGATCCTTCTCCCCTTTTGGAGATATGACTGCTAATTAATGCTTCTTCCTCCCTCCTTCTCTACTAAGTAGCTATTATTCCAACTCATTGCCAAAACTCTCCCAAACCTCGCATCATGAGTGATTCACACCTAATGAATATGTGATTCATCATCTTAGTATTTGACCTTATCTTGAATCCCTGAACAAAACATCAAATAAATGTCACTAAAATAAATAAATTAACCAAATGCATCTTATAACAAAGATGGACTAATAATATGCATTTATCTTGTAATTAAGTCTATAAACTAATTCATAATGAAAACCACAAAAATAAAAATTGATAAATGTGTATATTCTCCTAGAAATAGCTCAAACGTCACCAATTTTTAATACATTCGTACTAACTCATTTCCACTTAATTCCTTTTCTAACATGTAAATAAAATGTATATAAAAATAAAAGATAAAAAATAAAATCTAACTTAAAATAAATGTCTGTAAATCTTGAACCGAATAAGACGTAAAGTCAAACCTCATGGCTGAATTCTCGCTCTATATGATCCTAGAGCCATATCTAGGCAAGCACTCATGTGTTGACTCAAGTTGGACATCCAGCACACCACAGTTGCATGGTTTCCATATTTTGTATTGAATATAAAGTTGGATATACATGCTATTGTGTGTAGAATCTTTATGCTTAAACCAAATATGACTGGCACCTCTACATGGTTGCCTATACTTGGTGATGAGTAAGTGTTTTGCTTAAGGACCTAGGATATGAGTTCTTAAATTAATAACCAGTCTTATGATTCTCGAGGATGGGAAGGATTCTGGAATCAATTTGTGAAACCTGGATGTCAGCAAGAAGCTAGTACGTGGATAAGGTTCCCCATTCTACCTTGACTTGCCTAAATGCCTATGTGTTGTAACCTTGAAAATTGTCGATAAATACACTCCTACTTAGCAAGAGCTGAGGAACTACTAGTACAATTCATGTCTCAAAAATTCTAGAAAATGCAAAAAAACTTTCCAAAAATTTCCAAAAAATGAGCTAAATAAACTGGAAGCGCTCCCAACCTTTTGAATGTCCACTTGGACCAAGAGGAAGTAAGAAATAGTATCGCCTCTTACTACTGCTATTAAGCCACCAAATAAGAACTGTGCGTACACATAAAACGGGCCCTACATTATAAAGGCTACAAGCCTGTGTGTACTAAGTGTATGCTAGATAAATTGTGAAAGGCACACCCCAATGCATCCCAAAAACAATTACAAATGGTTCAAACTTCTTGACGGACGCGTTGATCCACACCAAAAAGTACATGTTTGTGTTTGTGGAACCTGAGTGAACCCTTGTCCAATGGGAGGAGAGAAAAATAAGACACAATTCTACTCATACCATAAATGACCTTTCACGATTACATTTTTAGTCTGACAACTAGAGATATGGTGGATTGAGTTGTCACTTGACTCAGAAACTGGAGTTGAGGATCGAATACCTAATCTAGCTGTTGGACATGTGAGCCCACGATGAGCCAATATGCAATAAATGTTATTGCGAATATCATTCCCTTATCTGAAATGAAGAACTAATTTTCATAATAGGTACCCATGTACAATTAGGGTTATGTACCATGGCTGTCTTGATAATCATATAGTTGTTGATTCATTAAATGAATCATAGAGGCTGGTGTTTGGATGAATATCTAATGGGTTAGATAGATGACTCATCAAGCACCGTCAAATGATTATTAAGAGATGATCTCCGACCTGAGTAGGAGATGGCAATCCTTTCTCACATGGGCTGATATCTGACCAACCTCTTGATGCAGGTCCTCTGCATGGGAATAGTGATTCGGAGGTGTCAGATTAGTTAGGTCAATGGGATGACGTAGCGAGATCGAGATAACCTAAGTCATATGATGAATAATGTCACAACATAGGCACACAACCTCTGACCAGAGACAGATGTGTTACTATATGTCTGAGTATGTACATTTGGCAGACCATTAGGTTGATGACCTAATTAAGGTCTATACACCGGCGAGCTAGTGTGCATATAAGGGTATATGAGTAATACGATCTCCCAAAAGGATCATACAGGTTCACTTATGAACCAGAGGACATGAGCTCACTCATGCAGTATTGGGACCGATCAAATTCCATGCATGGTCGTCGTGCTCTGGAAGCATGACAAGAATTTGAAGGTATGATATATGCTTTGGGAAAGCATATGATTGATACCAAATCCCAATGACCAAGATTGAGAAACTTGGTGATCAAACCCTGAAGAAGATAGTGTAAAATTGATCTTCATCTTCAGGTTGATCATTGGTTTTCCAGTATGCAGGATGTACAGGTATTGGGAATACCTAAGGGTGATGTGATCATAAACGATTGTATAACCATGACGCTTCCAGTCCAAGGGAGTGATGAAACAGATCTGGATTTTAGTGACTCCTCTCAGTAGAGAAGTAACTAGATCTTAGTCCAAGTGTTGGACATTCATCTGAATGTGATTCAGATGCAATGAGAAGATTGAGTATACGGACTTGATTTAATCAAGCATCTATGGGAGGTCCGTTAGATCTGTATTTGAGATAAGATCTCAACATCCAAGTCACTATGAGTGGAACAATACAATCACCTTGTCCTTATCTCCAAGTATCTGCAGAGAGGGCACATTATTCTTGAAGGGGTTCAAGAATAATTCCTAATGAATTTAGTATCCAAACAAGAAGGACTTGATGATTAAATGAGATTTAATTATCAAGTATAATCTGAATGAGATTCATATTATGAGAATGATTATCCAAGACAATTAAATGAGATTTAATTATCATGTACGATTTGAATAAGATTCATATTGTGAGAATGATTATCCAAGATAATTAAATAGGATTTAATTATCAAGGATAAGTAGATCGTGGATAGTGATATCCAGAATATCTGTGTATATTATAAATGGGATTTATAATATATCAGAGAGAGAGAAATATTGTAAATAGTATTTGTTAATTATTAATGTAGATTGGATTCACATTAATTAATTAATTGGAAATGTAATTTACGAATTTGTTTGGGATGTGAATATGATTCACATATTTTTCAATGGCATGATTGAAATATTCATAAATTAATTTGTAATTAATTTGGTTGATATTATTGCAATAATAGTTATTGTAATTACTTAAGAAATAATAAGATAAAATAAAAGGAGACAAAATACCACCAAATTACAAGGTGGCATCAGCTATGACATAGTCATAGGTGACGCCCCCTATAATCATGGGTGGTTTGTTGCCTCTCTTTATTTGTTATCGTATTATCTCTTAATAATTAATTTATGTTAATTAAAATGTGTTGATAATAATTCAACATATATTTAATTTAATATAATTAATATTGTTGGTTTTTAACCAACAACAATCATAGCCGTTGGATGTCACTTTAATGACAATTGTCGTTGGATCCATATGAGCCATGGATTGAGATGTATTGGATCCCAAACTAATATATAAGGAGGGCAACCCTAGCCCTTGAGAAGTACATCAAGTAGACACCTACTCTGCTTCTCTCTCTCCTTCTCCTTCTCGTCATCTCTCTCTCTCCCTCTCTAGAAGATGGCCGGCCACCTTTGTTGAGAAAGAGAGAAGTTCTCGCCATCGCCATCGACTACTCGAGGATCTCCTTCTTCATTGGGGCTGCTTGCTCTAGAGGAAGACGATGGATTTCATTGGACGAAATCAGGAGATTCGAGGCGTGGATCTTCGTCGAGGATTGCGGGAGTCACACGTCTCATCATCGCGCCCACAAGTGTTGTCTCCGTGGATCGGACTTGAGACAGGAGGATCTCTTGCTTTGGAGATCTCGTGATCAAAACCATGCTTCGAGAGGTATTCCTAATACTTTGTAGTTAGATGAAACGATCCAAGAAACATTCTTGTGATCATGTGGTTTCATCACTTGTTTTAAAATTTTTTAAATTCCGCTGCACCTTGCGACTAGTGCGACTAGTCTCCCCGACCGCATAAGATGCGACCGTCATGCTTCCGTGATGCACTTGAGGATTTTCAATATCCTTCAAGTAGTATCAGAGCCAAGTTGAAAAGGATTTTGGATATGATCCATGAACCAAGGACGACTTGAGTTTGAAAGGGTCGCGAAAGTTTTAGAGCATTTGAATTTCCACACCTCTATCTAATTGATTTTTTCGGCACTATTTCAATTGTTTAAACACGAAATATTTAAATTGAAATTTGTTCCCCATTAGATAAGGAAACCATAGGATCTGAGTTTACTAAATTTGGATTTAATTTGCTCAAGATATGGTCTTTTGAATAAGCATGTATTCACTGTTGCGGTCATAGAAAACCTGAACGTGATTAATTTGTTAATTACGGTTATGACATGCCTCGAAATGCATGAAATATCACTTGGATTCTGTTCTAAATAAAGTTAGCAATATTAAGAAACTGATTTTGCGAATTTTGGATTTAAATTGATCAAGATAAGTTAATTTTAGTGATTAGGGGTCACTGCTGGAAATTGACAAAACTTGATCATGAACCTTGTGATAGTCATTCAAACATGTTGATGAAAATTAATTGTTAATTTTCTGAAATTGATTATTGATAAATATTTATGAAATGATTAAAGATGATAATCAATTCCTTGAATGACATCCCACTAACCATAATGATAAGATAGTTGATCTTGATGATTGGTTAATTTGAAATCATCAACAAACATTGCTTGCATACAAAACCCTAGGTCATCCTACAATAGTTGTAGTACAACTTTTACATGAAAAACCATCTTTCTTGAATAGGATTGGGGATTTGTTTAGCAAATATCCTTATAATATAATTAAAATAGTTTTGATGTTTATTATATGGTATAATTTTGGTTGAAAGACCGATGAGCATCTCAAAGTGCATGATGATCTATCTGGCATTATCCTTTCCTGAGGTGGATATGGTGTCTAGTCAGAGAGCATTGGGGTAGCGGGTTGCAATGTATGTGGTCCGCCCCACTCTTGCCGGTACTGGCCATGACAACGGGTAGGGACTCGATAATGTCGGAGAAATCAAAGTGTATTTTTCTAATTATTAAAATTCGAAATAATACGTACTTTGAGATTATAACTACTATTTAAGTAAAATTCAAATTTTGTCGATTGAAAATTGGATTTATAATTAATTTAATGTGATTAAATTAATTATATCCTATTAAAACACTCTATTATGAATAGATGTGTATTTCCCTTGGAAGAATTAATTATGTAAATAAGATTCACGATAATTAATTACAATTTAAATATGAGGCGGAGGATCACATAAGTGACATCCATGGTCTCCCGTCAAGGCAAAGAATTTCGTCACCAAAAGTTACATATAGGAGACGCCTATCCGAAGTGACAGATCCTATATACAATTATTTAGATCGGGTTCTTTGCTTCTCGAAAGATTAAGATCGTATACGTAGTGACCCCAATATTGGGTCCTCATATTATTGGGGCGATATTGGATTGCGTATAGAGAATATTAATCCTGTTGACGGTTGGTTCAATTAATGACGGGTCAACATCACCTTAGGGGTGGTGGGCCCGGGTATTAAAGACCGAATTGGGAAATGCAAGTTGGACTTCCAAGGTGGAATGTGTTTCCGCTTCTTTTTATCGGAGTCACAGGTTCTCATATTATTGGGATGTGACAAAGATAGGAAAGTAGATCCTAGATCTTGCTAGAGATATAATGGTAAGAATATCTCTTACATTGAAAGTGATTAAGGGAATCAACTTTCATTGTTGACAAGGCAAGAAAACTTTGATATAAAAATTCCTAAATCAAAGTAAAACGTGTATATATAATATATATACCCTTATGTTATGCAAATTTCTTATTTGAGATAATCCTTCATTAAACCCACTCAATGTTATACTCAATAATAACCAGTAAAATATCATGGATTGGACTCATGATCCAGATATTGTACTTGCAATTGAACACATAATGTATGTGATTGCAATGTGCAAGTTTCCTCAACATAATGAGGAATGACATTTAAATAAGGCAATAAGACATCACCTTAGGGTTTGTATGTCTCTATGGTCTTGATCTTTCATCAAGTGTACTTTGGAAGTGACATGTCGATGATAATCGTAATTGTCAAATAATCCTCAAAAAATCTAAGAAGATGTTCTGGCGTACATATGTGTTCTAGACATTTAATCATGAATGACATGGTTCTCTGCATTATGCAGAATGGTGGCCCGAAAGAGATGATGTATTCAAAATATTTGAATACCTACCTGAACCAATGTTTTAGGAGTCTATATGGATGTAGACATGATAAGTGTCATCATTCTACTGTCTATACTTTAGTCATTCATGAAGCTTCATAATATTCATATTGTAGGAATATAATGAAGCATGTATAAATGTTGAAATGCTCTTACATTGAATTCTTTTGAATTTAACATAAGAGATCCTTAGTCTTAAGCAATGGTTGCTTATAGATAAAGGGAGCACAGTGGAAGCATGGGTCAGACCCAAGATGAGAAGGATAGTCAAAGAGTTCGTCATACTTCTATGACTTCAATATGACATCCAGTGAGTTGGATGAATGCCTATAATGCAATAAGTTGGTGTGTTGATAGTATGACTATCAAGTCTGTCTAGAATCGTTAGAGAAGGACTCGGATAGAGCACCAGAATAATCTACATTTAATCATTGAAGTTGACTTTCTTATATGATAAGATTAAAGTCTAATAATTGTATCTCATTCTTCTAATGACACTTACAATTGTTGCATATGTTTTAGATTACTGAAAAAAATTTGATCTTAATGTTTATAGTTATCCACATGGATATTGATGCAATTGTTGCAACAATATCTGTTTGATTGATAGACTTCTGAATTTCAGTGGGAGGGCCTTAGTCTTAGAGAATGTCTCTATGACCTAGATATTAGAATACACTCATTGTTTGTTTCTAAATGTTGGAAACAAACATGAATTCTGGAATAAACCTATCATAAAGAGTTATGATGGATATATTTCAGATAGTAATCTAACATCTAGTGGACTCCATAAAATTAGAAAATTAATGAATGGTTCATTAAGATTTCTAATACTTAAAGTTAAACCTTATAAGATCAATAGGAGGATAAAGATCATTTGACAATGATTTAGCATCAAGTTTTGGACATATGCCTATTGATTTGATCAATAGACAAGTAAGAGATGAAACTTTAGAATGTCTAAAATTTCAAATCTTACATACTTATGAATATTGTATTCAAAGTAAAATGTCCAATACACCCTTCTTTTGGGAAAGGTGTAATGTCAAGGTATTCAAGATCTCATACATATTGATGTATGTGGATCATCTATATCATAATAAACATTGTGGATATGTGATATCTATTGATGATTATGTATGATATGAGATTTCTTCTCTTCACCAAAGAAAACTTTGAAATGTTCGAAGATTTCATAATTTTGGTTTAGAACCAAAGTTTGAAGGAAGATTAAATGAATTTGATCTAACCAAGGTAGCAAGTACCTATTAGATGAATTCATGGTATACCTTATGGAGAAAGAAATATCATTCCTATCTCACTCCTCCTAGTAAACCTAAACTCAATAGAGTTGTAGGGAGATACAATTAGATCATGTGTGACATGATTTGATCAATGATGAATTTTAGCATAATTTCCTCTTAGTTTCCTGGTATATATGTATTAGAGACTACATTATATATCCTTAATAAGATTCCATGCAAATAAGCTGGAATCAAGCACTAAAGAGTGCTACTTCATTAGGAAAATAAAGGACAGTATTGGATACCTACTTTATGTCCTTGAGATTCTTAAAAGATCTCATCTCTGAGAATGTGATTCTTAGGGATTGAGACTCTTGAGAATCAAGATGAAAATGAAATAAAGGAACTCATTTAATCTTGAGAAGATAATGAGGCTCCAGAAATCGGAAACTAAAAGGATAATTAAAGAAGAAACACTAATACCTGTTCAAATAAGTTTGAGGATGGATTCCATGTATCAGTTGAATCTGACAATGATCTGACTTCATGTGATGAAGCTTCTGAAGATCAAATCATGGAAAGATGGATGTTAGCAATAAAGTCTAAAGTAGACTTCATATACAAATGTTGTATATGGACCCTTAGAGCATCCACCTATATGGGTAAGACCCATTAAGGTGTAAATGGATCTTCAATAGAAAAAGGGAAGCTGATGAGAAGGTAGAGACCTTCAAAGCACGCTTCGTAGCCATTGATGACCGGGGAAAATCAAGGGTCTAGATATCTCACGAGGCGAGAAATCAAGTCGCTGAATTGACCACTTAAAGATCCCCAGATCGATCAACAATTAACCCACAATAAATATATGCAATGAATATCCAAAAATGTGGAGTTAAAATTTATTATAACTCTACATGCAAATGTGTATAGGTGTAAGCACAGGTAGAGGTCGAACACTGGGAGGCGAATGGTTGTATGTAATGTATCGTTCGTTTATTCAATCAATTGTGCATGTCCTTTTATTGTTTTTGTGGGTTTTGGGTTTTGTAATTTTTTTATATTTTTGTTTTTATAATTTTTATTTTGATTTTATATTTTATACTCTTTTTTTTTTCTCTTTTCTTTTTATATTATTAATTATATAAATATATATACTATATATATATAAAGAGGTATATATATATAAGAAGAGAGAGAGAGAGAAGTAATATAGAATGTATATATATATATAAACATAAAAACTTAATATATAGAAATATATTTTATAATAATTTTTTTTTTAATTTTTTTTTATTTCTAATTTTTATGTATTTTTCAATTCAAAAATGTCCACAATGTAGGACTAAATAAATAACCGTATATAATTTGGGTTTTAAAAATATCAAATAATGCCCAAAATTGCCCAAATTAATTTTCACATATTAATAATAATATATAGATAATTATAAAGGAGAGAAATGTATTTTTAGGGTTTTTAAAGAGTTTTTCTAATTTTTATGTTGATTTTGGGGTTTTATGATTTTTATCTTTTTCTTTTTCACTTTTTTAGGGTTTTTCATTTTCTGGACTCAATATGTATATAATTATACTATATATATATTTTTTTTGAATTTTTCACAAGTGTTTTCTAATTTTTTTGTATTTTCTAATTTGAACAGTACAAAAATGGGCTTCTTTTCAATTTTAATAAATAGGGAAGATGCAAAAAATGCAGGATAAAATGCAGTCGTGCAAGAGCATCACATAAAACACCTAACCTAATTTTTGTGAATTTTGAGAAGCCCCATAGGTATTTTTAATAAATAGATAAAAGACATAAAATATAAACAGCCTGGCAGGGGCATTTTTGCAATTAAAATACATAACAGGGGCTCAAGTGCAAAAATACCTACTGGAATACACATTTATTTTAATTTTTAGCACTAATTTACAATTTACGAAACCCGCCAGGGGTTGTATGCAAAATATCCGCGCCTCACGTGGGGCGACACGTGAGGTGCGGAAGGACCTAAACGTAAATAAATGAAAGTTCAAGGGTCCTTCAGCAAAATAAACATTTATTTTACAACTGACAATTTTATTTACAACACTAAATATTAAATACAAAAATGCGGGGGGC
Source organism: Ottelia alismoides (assembly GCA_037367405.1). NCBI lineage: Eukaryota > Viridiplantae > Streptophyta > Magnoliopsida > Alismatales > Hydrocharitaceae > Ottelia > Ottelia alismoides. The sequence continues at coordinate 968,568 of JAZKJV010011262.1, forward strand.
AAAGGTGAAATTTACCCCTAACTGCGCGTTGGTGGACGGCGAGATGTGGGTCACTTATACACGTGGCGTCCATCTAGCGGCGCGTAACGGTTCGTCGATGGGCGCTTCAGATTAGATCATCCCAGATGATCTGACGGTGAAGGCTTCGCCTCATCGGACGGCTCTGATCAAAACTGGGCCTTCGTTCATCATCCAACGGCGAGGGAGCTGCGAGGAAGAACAGGGAAGGAGCCTCGCCGGGGCGAGCTTCCTCCGACGAGATCTCGCTCTCCCGCCGATCATCTTCGCGCCTGAAGGTCCAAGAAGCTTCCTGGCAGGTGGCTGAAGGTTCTGGAGTGGTTGGATCGAGCGGAGACACACCGGAGCGCCACCACGAAGTCGGAGAGGACGTGGGGCTCCAGGTGCCTCCGGCGACTTCTGGATGTGTCTCCTGGAGCCACATTAGGCTCCTAACCTACAAGGAAAACTCACTCGGCTCGAGGCGATTCTCCTCGGCCCACAAACTGAAGCTGTTAGCACAAATATGGCAGTGGGTGGCGATGCTCCGGCGAGGTGGCGGAGGAGAGCATCGATTCGCGAATCCAGGAGAGGATCCGGTTGGCCAAGGTGATTAGGACGTGGAGAAGGCGTTGGGGAATGAAATGAAGGTGAAAGCGGGTTGGAGAACAGTCGGGAATACGGTGAAAAGCTCGTCGGAGCGGAGCTCCGGCGAACTACGAATAACCTAAATTACGCTAACCTATGAATCGAAATGCAAATTAAACGACGGAAATGAAATGCTGATATAAAAATCTACCTAGAAATGTAAAGGCGCAGTCTCGACTTGGCCGTAGGGCCAAGGAGCAGGACGGATGCCGGAGCTCCGCCGTGGGCGCACCTCCCTCCTCCACGAACCTCCTCGACGCTTCAGGGGACCTCCTGCTGTCACCAGGATGCACGCTAGGTCGAAGGCGAGGGGTCTAGGGCTTAGGAAATGGCCAAAAAGCTTGGAGGAGAAAGATGGTGTTATTTATAGACAAGGAGAGCCGCCCTTATTGATCGGCGATTAACAATGAATCGGGGCTATGTACATGGGATCTTAGATCTCGGCGAGGATCACGGTTGATCAGAGAAGAAATCTTGTGAAGAGATGGATGTCAAAGAAGCGACGTAGCGACCGGGAAAAGTGGAGGAAAACAAGGGAAAAGATGGTTCTGACGGGCGTCAGAGGCGGAGGGGGAGTTGACCTGAGGTCAACCTTCCCTGGCCCCTGATTGGTCCACGTCAGGCTGATCTTGACCCACTTATTACACGTAGGAAATGATTTATTTAGAATTCATGTATAAAATAAAAAATGTTTATAAATTAATGTAGTATTTATTTATGATTTTTATTTATTTTTTTGAAGTATTTTATTATGGTTTTATTAAAATAATGTGTATATGTATGTATGTATTTTTGTATATTTTATTTTTAGTTTATTTATTTGATTTTATTATTTTAGTTTCTTATTTTATGATTTTATAACTTATTTTTGTGAGTATAAATATATTTTTATTTTATTTTTATGAGTTTATTTATATTTTTAAATGAATAGATGTATGTGTATGTATGTATACTTATAGGTATTTTACCTATATATTATATATATTTTATTTATTTAATGACCTTAATTTATTTTTATTTTGAATTTGTATTTTTAATAAGTTATGTATAATATTTACATCTTTATAAAAAATATAGATGAGTAAAGAGTAAAAGAATTAAGATCCTCTTTTATTTATATACATACTTTGCATTGGTATTTTGCCTATGTATTATATAGGCTCTTTTTATTTCACAACTTCTTTTTAGTTTTATTCTAATTTTAATATGTACATGAATTATATACATTATTTACAAGATGCTAAAAATATAAATTTAGAAAAATAATGAATATTGAATAAAATGAATATTTTAATCAGTCCTATATACAATGTGGGCCAAAAACCTAACTTCCACAGATGGACTCCAAAAATTATGAAACCAATTTTATAACATAGTTTATGAAATGCTATATACAATTAAAGGTGAGTTTGGGTGATTTGGAGTTTTTATTTGTAAGATATGGGTCTGTGAAGTTGAGATTTTTGCTTTTTATTTTGTGTATAAAATGTACACTGTATATTATTTTCACATAAACTCAATTTTGTATTTTTATTTACATTATTATCTACAACTTTCATGTACAAAAGATTTTAATTTGATGAATAAATAATTCTTTACAAAATAGGTGTCAAAAATGCATAAATGAATGAATAAATAAATGAGGTATTTATTGTATTATTGGCCCTTAACTCCCCCTACTTTATTTCTTGTCGACCAATTCCATTCTGGACTTGGTCTCGGGGTTAGGGTCATAAAATATTTGCAATATTTTATTCCTTTTTCTTTTCTTCTCTTTATTCTATAATTTTGGCATTTAAAAACCTTTTTTAATGTACAATAAATACAAGAAACAATGGATGCTATTATATACAAATTAATGCTATTTACATGCATTTGCTGGGGTTTTTAAGGCCAAAATGATAGAATAAAGGTGATGAAATGGAGATTCATCACCCCCCTATACTTGCCTTTGCTAGTCCCTAGCAAATACTTATGCAATAAGTACAAAAAGAACAAAGAATAAGAAGAAAAGAAAAAGTAAAAATAATGAGTTTAAAGAATAAATTGGGTTGATCATGATTATTAAACTCATCTGTACAAAATCAAAGTTTGGAGCTCAAGTTAGACCTTGGTGTGAGAATGTGTGTGGAACCTAGTCGGAAACCAAATTTAAAACACAACAGCCTTCGAGAGTCACAGAACTTGGTTCAAATCACCTCAATAACCAGGTCAGAACTAGCCTACACCATACACAAACCCTTATGACTATGAAGCTGACTTGTACGGTGTAAGTGATGGTGGCTCTCCCCAACTGAAATGACAAAGGAACTGACTTCTCCAGAATGACAACCCAATGATTCCCTAATCCAGCCCTCTACCGTCAAGGAGCGGGGTATTCCCTTCTAAGTTCAAGTGGCATCCGACTCAAGAGGAGGGGGGGGGTAGAGAAAAGAATGGACTGTAGCCAGTGTAGCTACCTATCCTAGGATGCAAGACCAGTGTAGTCAAGTCATCCAGCTGCAGGCTCACATGGTGTAACTTTGATGCTCAAGCTTGCTTATTTTCTATACAACATATGTACATACTCCGGCAGGCACTTTTATTTTTATTTACAAGCCTGTCCACTTTTTTGGAGTTTTTCCTTTTTTTTTTTTTTCAACATACTATGTACAGCAGCATTTACATAAGGACTTTTTCCTCTTGAGCCAGAAGACTATCCCTCTTTTGAAGCTTTATTGCAACCCACACTCTCCTGTCATTCGACATCATTGAAACTGGACCAGGTTGGGGTGCACTTCCCTCCCTAGACGAGGACGAATGTTTCCACCCGTGTGCGTCTCAGACTGGCAAATCCAACCCCCTCACCACTCCAACTGAGTTGAGCCAAGTGAAAGGTGCAAGTGTCCAAGTTAGGTCACGGCCGACAAGAGTCATGCGTGTGTTTCGAAAAGTTCTAGTTAGTCCACTGAGGTCCCTTGAACCTAGCCCTGATTTCTCAAAGAATTAAGTCTGAATAGACCTGAAGTACCTTAAACCTAGTTCCCATATGGTTCCAGTGCAGTTAGGTGCAGTAAGGTCCAACCAAGCTCCAATCTTCGACTTTATTGGACTAGTTCAATCATCAAGCTCAATAAAAGAACATGCATGCAATGCAAATGCTATTTACAAATATGCAAAGAATAATGCAATTTTTCAAAGAATTTGAAAACAAAGAGAAGGACTTTTACACAAAGAATTTTTGCAAATAAAAGCATTTTGATACTCATAGTAGAAAATATGTACAACTATTTACACGGGCGTGCCGCTTTATTTTACAAGAATTAAGAATTTACAATTTAGTCTTTATTTATAAGCATATATGTACACTTATTAAAGAATTGTGTTTATTTATTTATTTATTATTTTTTTTTTATTTTTATTTTTATTCATAAGATATATATATTATATTAGTTATTATTATATGTGACTATTCCTCAAATTTATTTGACACAAATTTTTCAAACAATTTTTGAAAACTATAGTCCAAAATAATTTTTACAAACATTTTTACAAACATGTACACACATTTGAAAATCATTTTGCAAAGGCTTTCAAAACAGTATATATAGGTTTTTCAAAGTATTTTTGCAACCATTTTTCAAACCATTTGCAAATCATTTTTCAAACATTTTGTTTCACACAAAGAAAATAAATCTTTGCAAATCACACATCTTTACACAGGTTGAAAACATGTAACAAAACGTTTTCAAAATAGTTTTCAATAGATGTACACAATACTTTTCAAACTATTTTTCAAACATTTTGCAAAAAACGTTTTCACCTGATTTATTAATCAGTATATACAAAAGAATTTGAGGAATATTCCCATCTTTTTATTAAGGATTTTTAATGAATTTAAAGAATTATTAGCCATATTATTACGAAAGTACGAGTTATGGCTAAAGTATATACATAGTATATACGACCCCCCTATACTTAGCTTGAGCTATGTCCTCATAGATCGGAAAGAAAAGAGAAGACATAACTCGTACTGAGTATGGACAAGTCTAAAAATATTTATAAATAAGAAATGAACGAATGAGAAGTTGACCATCCCCCCTATACTTAGGATCAAGTAATCCTATGTATAGCAGACTGTACACAAAGTAGGGAGGGTCAAGGGTGGGAATAAACAGCTGAACAAATCATGGGTGCACCCCCCTATACTTAGGACAAAGTACGTCCTAAGTACAGAAAACTGACACAAAGGGGCGACACCTTTTATTTAGATACAGAAGATAGGAAAGGAAAAGAAGAAAAGAAGAAAAGATAGATACGGATTGATAAAAAGATCGTGAAGAATGTACACATCACTTCCCCTATACTTAGGGTGAGATATCCCTAAGTATAGGAAAGAAAAGGAGTGACGAAAAATGTGTGAGGAAAGAACAACTCAGTGTGTGCCCCCCTATACTTAGGAAAAGGTACGTCCTAAGTGTAGTCCCAAAGATATGGCGATAGATCTAGGGCACACATAACATGCGGGAGAAAGAATGAACAAGGCACACATATATACAAATGGTGAAGATCCGGTGAAGTACAGGACGGTATCTGGTAAGCGACAACCGTGCTCTCGTCGTCGTCTCCCTGTGAGAACGAGGACGCAGTCAGAAGGTACAAAGACACCCTGATATACAGTCAAGTGGGTGTCAACCACCGGGGTCAACAAATCGAATAGATATCGGGTCCGGTAGCAGGAAGCAGTTGAACGGCTCATATGGTAAACATGAGGGAATAGAGCCGATACCGTAGGACCGGGAGGAAGAAAGAGCAGTACAAATTCCTTCGGTCAATCAGAGTCTCAGATAGATATGAAATAAAGCATATGAGACTGTGTGATGTACGGTGGTGATATAATCCGAAAGTCACAAGAATACACCGAACAACACAATATGTGGCTCACTCCTGCGAGGGTCTTCAAGGTGAGCCAAATCCAAGAATAATAAGAGTACTCGGCTCCGTGCTCCAACAGACAGGAGACACAACCAGGGAGGAAACCGAGTAAAAAGCTCAGAAGACTCAGCTTCGTGCTCCCACAGATAGGAGACACCCGAAATGAAGCCGCGTACCTAGAAAATGATGTACCCTCCCGCAGATAACCCTCGGAGAGTGGTACATGCTAAGCAATGAATAATCAGAACAGAAGCTCACCCTGGCGAGGGTCATCAAGGAGAGCGGGCTCAAAGGAGCCTGATCCATCAGACGGATCACAGAGACGGTCTCGATAGGCGACAGATCGGCTACCAGCAGAAGAGACCGAAAAATCGAGAAAGTGTGGCAGCGTCCCGCAAATAACCCTCGGGGAGCGGGCTGCCAACTAGTCATGGGAATAGCAGATATCAAAAACTCAACCCTGCGAGGATCGTCAAGGCGAGCAGACTCAAAGGAGTCTAATCAGATGGGTCCCATGATCCGCAGATCGGATAGGCAACTCAGGATGGGACCAAAAGTATTGCATATCAGACGACCCGGCTCCGTGCTCCAACAGAGAGGAGACACAATCAGAAGGTGGGAACCGAGCGTAAATAGAGTGTCGCAGCCTCCCGCAGATAGTCCTCGGAGAGTACTGTGATCTAGGCAGGGAATAGTCAGAAAGTGCCTCTACCTTACGAGGGTCGTCAAGGAGAGCAGGCTCAAAGGAGCCGGATCCATCAGACGGATCCACAGAAATATGGTCTCGATAGACGGCCGACCGTCTACCAGTAGAAGAGACCATTATAGCAATAATGTGTCATAGCCTCTCGCAGATAACCCTCGGGGAGCTATGAACTAGTCAAATGAATAATAAGAGCTCATCCTTGCGAGGACCGTTAAGGAGAGCGGACTCAGATGAGTCAAATACATTGGCCTCGTGTACCAACAGGTCAAGTACATAATCACAGGGGGAGGCCAATCAAACATATCGTACGACTCGGTTTCGGGTCCCATCACAATGGCGACCCAAGCAGTGAATGAAACCGCAGTCCTAGAAATTGTCGCATTCTCCCGCAGATAGTCCTCGGGGAGCAATGCGAGCCATAGCAATGAAGGTCATGGGAATGCTGGCAAGTCATCTCAGGTCCTCAAAAGTAATAAATCATTCAATTGTTCGGAGGGCATAAGATCATGGGAGGGAGAAAATCATCAGGCCAATCACAAAACATCCCTCAGGTCAATCCAGTAAGCTGAGATGGCACGAAAAATAGTCAAGAATCCTCTAAGTGCCATGGTGGATCAAAGAGTCAGGAGATCAAGGACGAGTCAATCAGGAAGATGAGAGATCATGTAGGATCCGCACACCCTTAGCAAGAAATCCAAAGTAGAATAATCCGTTAATCCTCAAAGATCAAGATGGGTGGAACCTCAAATAGATAGATCAATCAATGCTCCTGATATCATCATCAACTCATCACAGCACATCACATCCTTAATCCGGTGTGCGAGAACTAAAATTCCTCAATAATGCATCACACCTATGCTCTATGCATCAGCAAAAATCCTCAAGAAATCCATATGCATGTATGAAAGACAAATCCACCAGATCGATCTCAGCAGCCTCAACATCATGGGCCCGGCTTACACAAATAATCTTGTATAAATAATCCTCGATGCGGGCCTTACCAATATGCACAACATTCCCGAGTAAAGGGAGAGGTGATACGGGGTACACGAGGAGGATGGGTATGAAGGGTACACAATGGAGTGGAGAAGATGATTGAGCGGGTGTGCCAATATCATGGGTGGTAGAAAGGTGATACAGAGGGTACGAGGAGGGCGGGCAAGAAAATCGGGATGTAGACAAAATTGGGTGTTCCACGCAAGGCGGGAACCCCGTCAAAATTGCGGTCCGAAGAGCGGTCTCTCCTCGAACCAGAGAAGATGGTACGATGGATACATAGAAGATGGCGAAGAAGCGGGAAACAAAGGACTTGGCGAAGAATGATTGAGCTCAAGCGCCAATATCACGACTCGATGCATGATGAAGAGATATATGTATAAGAGAGATAGAGAGACTCAAAGATGAAAAATGCATGACTCACACGGACGGGACCGATGACTCTAATAATGAATGAGAAACACAACGGATTCCAAGTCACAATCAATACAAAGCAACCCTCAATTCACCTACTCGACACAGTGAAGACCGTCAGATGACGGTCATTTATCTTTTTGGTTTTAGAGTTAGGTGAGAAGCACAAAGTTGTACAAACACTTAGGAGGCTTGATAGGATTTGGGCTCTACTCCTTAGCGTGTACGTGAGCACTTAAAACGCATACAATGAGGGGGTTGCTCTCCCCAAGACAAGGAATCCATTACGTTTTATTTTTAGGTCCAATAGAGTTAACAGTCCCGATTTTATTAGAGTTATCACTGTTTTTGGGTATTTTCAATGCACGTGCCTATCGAGGTTCCAATTTCCATTAAGCATCCTAGGTTGGCAAAAACAGAGGGAGAAGATCGGAAAAGCCATGCAAGTCGGAAATCAATGATGCATGCTAAGTAAGGAGACTTACAGTGCTTCCCAGCTCTCTCCATGCGGGATGCATAACTGAATTGAAACCTATGCTATATGCAAATGCAAGCCGAAGAAATCGCCCTAGGATAGTAACTGCTATTATCGTGAAGCACCACAAGTCGGTCACTTTATCCCTAACCTGAGGGTCCGGTCTTGGCTCACCCCTCCTCTTCTCGACACGCTCGAGTTCAGGAGTAGCGCTTGATGGGGCTTGCTCACGGCACAGTGGTTAAGAGATAAATGAACCAACTGTTTAGATTTGACTAGGTCCAAAACGCACTATAGGTACATGCAAATATATTTAGGGTGTTTGGACCTAATCTATCGACAAGCAACTCCTAAGCTAGGGCTCATTCACACAAAATAATAAAAATGAAATAAAAACGAGAAAGCGTCAAAACCGTCGAGGCCCCCAAGGGAACAATCCCTTGGGCAATGGACCTCGGGAGTCGGAGTACACCTGTGAGAGTCCTGTATTATTACAAAATTCTGAGTGTCACTCTCTCACATGAATATACATGATAGAATAATATGCATAAAGATAGAGACTGTCTTCAAAAATTCTCCTTCATCTGCTATCGATGCTCTCTCCTGTTGGCTTGGCATAGAAGAGCCAACACCGCCTCGCTTGGGTGCATAGGGCCTCCAAGGAGGTCCTCCTTCGCTTAGCGGTCCCTCACATCAAAGACAAAAGAAAGAGATGGTCAGAGCAGTCAATCAATAATATCAAATAAAAATAAAATAAAAATCACACAGATAAACAAATGAAGGACATGAACAAAGAATCAAATAAATGAACAAATAACCACACAAAATCACACAAAATCCGTTGCCTCCCCGGCAACGGCGCCATTTGATGACCGGGGAAAATCAAGGGTCTAGATATCTCACGAGGCGAGAAATCAAGTCGCTGAATTGACCACTTAAAGATCCCCAGATCGATCAACAATTAACCCACAATAAATATTTGCAATGAATATCCAAAAATGTGGAGTTAAAATTTATTATAACTCTACATGCAAATGTGTATAGGTGTAAGCACAGGTAGAGGTCGAACACTGGGAGGCGAATGGTTGTATGTAATGTATCGTTCATTTATTCAATCAATTGTGCATGTCCTTTTATTGTTTTTGTGGGTTTTGGGTTTTGTAATTTTTTTATATTTTTGTTTTTATAATTTTTATTTTGATTTTATATTTTATACTCTTTTTTTTTTCTCTTTTCTTTTTATATTATTAATTATATAAATATATATACTATATATATATAAAGAGGTATATATATATAAGAAGAGAGAGAGAGAGAAGTAATATAGAATGTATATATATATATAAACATAAAAACTTAATATATAGAAATATATTTTATAATAATTTTTTTTTTAATTTTTTTTATTTCTAATTTTTATGTATTTTTCAATTCAAAAATGTCCACAATGTAGGACTAAATAAATAACCGTATATAATTTGGGTTTTAAAAATATCAAATAATGCCCAAAATTGCCCAAATTAATTTTCACATATTAATAATAATATATAGATAATTATAAAGGAGAGAAATGTATTTTTAGGGTTTTTAAAGAGTTTTTCTAATTTTTATGTTGATTTTGGGGTTTTATGATTTTTATCTTTTTCTTTTTCACTTTTTTAGGGTTTTTCATTTTCTGGACTCAATATGTATATAATTATACTATATATATTTTTTTTTTGAATTTTTCACAAGTGTTTTCTAATTTTTTTGTATTTTCTAATTTGAACAGTACAAAAATGGGCTTCTTTTCAATTTTAATAAATAGGGAAGATGCAAAAAATGCAGGATAAAATGCAGTCGTGCAAGAGCATCACATAAAACACCTAACCTAATTTTTGTGAATTTTGAGAAGCCCCATAGGTATTTTTAATAAATAGATAAAAGACATAAAATATAAACAGCCTGGCAGGGGCATTTTTGCAATTAAAATACATAACAGGGGCTCAAGTGCAAAAATACCTACTGGAATACACATTTATTTTAATTTTTAGCACTAATTTACAATTTACGAAACCCGCCAGGGGTTGTATGCAAAATATCCGCGCCTCACGTGGGGCGACACGTGAGGTGCGGAAGGACCTAAACGTAAATAAATGAAAGTTCAAGGGTCCTTCAGCAAAATAAACATTTATTTTACAACTGACAATTTTATTTACAACACTAAATATTAAATACAAAAATGCGGGGGGCAAAGGTGAAATTTACCCCTAACTGCGCGTTGGTGGACGGCGAGATGTGGGTCACTTATACACGTGGCGTCCATCTAGCGGCGCGTAACGGTTCGTCGATGGGCGCTTCAGATTAGATCATCCCAGATGATCTGACGGTGAAGGCTTCGCCTCATCGGACGGCTCTGATCAAAACTGGGCCTTCGTTCATCATCCAACGGCGAGGGAGCTGCGAGGAAGAACAGGGAAGGAGCCTCGCCGGGGCGAGCTTCCTCCGACGAGATCTCGCTCTCCCGCCGATCATCTTCGCGCCTGAAGGTCCAAGAAGCTTCCTGGCAGGTGGCTGAAGGTTCTGGAGTGGTTGGATCGAGCGGAGACACACCGGAGCGCCACCACGAAGTCGGAGAGGACGTGGGGCTCCAGGTGCCTCCGGCGACTTCTGGATGTGTCTCCTGGAGCCACATTAGGCTCCTAACCTACAAGGAAAACTCACTCGGCTCGAGGCGATTCTCCTCGGCCCACAAACTGAAGCTGTTAGCACAAATATGGCAGTGGGTGGCGATGCTCCGGCGAGGTGGCGGAGGAGAGCATCGATTCGCGAATCCAGGAGAGGATCCGGTTGGCCAAGGTGATTAGGACGTGGAGAAGGCGTTGGGGAATGAAATGAAGGTGAAAGCGGGTTGGAGAACAGTCGGGAATACGGTGAAAAGCTCGTCGGAGCGGAGCTCCGGCGAACTACGAATAACCTAAATTACGCTAACCTATGAATCGAAATGCAAATTAAACGACGGAAATGAAATGCTGATATAAAAATCTACCTAGAAATGTAAAGGCGCAGTCTCGACTTGGCCGTAGGGCCAAGGAGCAGGACGGATGCCGGAGCTCCGTCGTGGGCGCACCTCCCTCCTCCACGAACCTCCTCGACGCTTCAGGGGACCTCCTGCTGTCACCAGGATGCACGCTAGGTCGAAGGCGAGGGGTCTAGGGCTTAGGAAATGGCCAAAAAGCTTGGAGGAGAAAGATGGTGTTATTTATAGACAAGGAGAGCCGCCCTTATTGATCGGCGATTAACAATGAATCGGGGCTATGTACATGGGATCTTAGATCTCGGCGAGGATCACGGTTGATCAGAGAAGAAATCTTGTGAAGAGATGGATGTCAAAGAAGCGACGTAGCGACCGGGAAAAGTGGAGGAAAACAAGGGAAAAGATGGTTCTGACGGGCGTCAGAGGCGCAGGGGGAGTTGACCTGAGGTCAACCTTCCCTGGCCCCTGATTGGTCCACGTCAGGCTGATCTTGACCCACTTATTACACGTAGGAAATGATTTATTTAGAATTCATGTATAAAATAAAAAATGTTTATAAATTAATGTAGTATTTATTTATGATTTTTATTTATTTTTTTGAAGTATTTTATTATGGTTTTATTAAAATAATGTGTATATGTATGTATGTATTTTTGTATATTTTATTTTTAGTTTATTTATTTGATTTTATTATTTTAGTTTCTTATTTTATGATTTTATAACTTATTTTTGTGAGTATAAATATATTTTTATTTTATTTTTATGAGTTTATTTATATTTTTAAATGAATAGATGTATGTGTATGTATGTATACTTATAGGTATTTTACCTATATATTATATATATTTTATTTATTTAATGACCTTAATTTATTTTTATTTTGAATTTGTATTTTTAATAAGTTATGTATAATATTTACATCTTTATAAAAAATATAGATGAGTAAAGAGTAAAAGAATTAAGATCCTCTTTTATTTATATACATACTTTGCATTGGTATTTTGCCTATGTATTATATAGGCTCTTTTTATTTCACAACTTCTTTTTAGTTTTATTCTAATTTTAATATGTACATGAATTATATACATTATTTACAAGATGCTAAAAATATAAATTTAGAAAAATAATGAATATTGAATAAAATGAATATTTTAATCAGTCCTATATACAATGTGGGCCAAAAACCTAACTTCCACAGATGGACTCCAAAAATTATGAAACCAATTTTATAACATAGTTTATGAAATGCTATATACAATTAAAGGTGAGTTTGGGTGATTTGGAGTTTTTATTTGTAAGATATGGGTCTGTGAAGTTGAGATTTTTGCTTTTTATTTTGTGTATAAAATGTACACTGTATATTATTTTCACATAAACTCAATTTTGTATTTTTATTTACATTATTATCTACAACTTTCATGTACAAAAGATTTTAATTTGATGAATAAATAATTCTTTACAAAATAGGTGTCAAAAATGCATAAATGAATGAATAAATAAATGAGGTATTTATTGTATTATTGGCCCTTAACTCCCCCTACTTTATTTCTTGTCGACCAATTCCATTCTGGACTTGGTCTCGGGGTTAGGGTCATAAAATATTTGCAATATTTTATTCCTTTTTCTTTTCTTCTCTTTATTCTATAATTTTGGCATTTAAAAACCTTTTTTAATGTACAATAAATACAAGAAACAATGGATGCTATTATATACAAATTAATGCTATTTACATGCATTTGCTGGGGTTTTTAAGGCCAAAATGATAGAATAAAGGTGATGAAATGGAGATTCATCAGCCATGAGCTACACACCGAAGAGAAGACATCACTTGCGATGTGGCTTGCTTTTCAGTGACCATGCTTAAACCCATCAGAATATTGCTAACCCTAGCTACACAATTTGACCATGGCATCTTCAAGATGTGAGTCAAGATTGTATTCCTCTATGAATACCTCTTTGAGGATATTCACATGAAGTAGCCCCAGGGCTTCATGGTTGAGGAATGCAAGATGTGCTAGCTAAAGAACTCCATCTTTGGACTCAAATAAGCTTCTTGTAGTTGGAACATAAAATTTGATGAAATTATAACTGTTATGATTTCAAATAGATCTTGATGAACCATGTGAAGCTTAGTGGGAGTGCCATTGTGTTCATCATGCTAAATGTAGATAATATCCTAATCATTTGGAATGATATAAGGATGATAATAAGTGTTTTATGATCTGGCTATTCCATACCTTGAGATATGATCTCAAAAGATGCCTCTTGGATCTTAGTTCTGAAGGTGTTCAGAAGCAAAGAAAAGAGGGTATTGGGACTGTCACATTTCTAGTACACCTTGGACATGTTCCATTTTTTGGAAATTCCAAGAAAGGCTTTCTTACCTTAAGATTTGGTACTGACCTATCTAAAGGGATAACACTTCAAAGAGTTGAGGAAGTGAATGCTAAAATAGGTGGCCCTTTTGTGCATCAGTTACGAGAAGCTAAAAGTATGCTAGATGTGTACAAAAGCCAGATATCTGCCATGCAGTGAGAGTAGTAAACTATTACTAATCCTACTATGGAGATAGAACACTTAATTGCAGTAATAACAATATCTTCAAAGATGACAAGGCTTTAGAGATAGTGATCTCTAAGTCTTATCTTCAAGAAATTAAGACTTTTAGATGGAGATCTAAAAGGTCTTAACTACGAATACCTTAGGAGATAGAGATCTCCAGGGATAAGGGTATTCTGATAATGATAATAGAAATTACATACTGGTTATAATAATAATAATAATAATTTTTGAGCTCTAGTGTCAAGGACACTATGACTGACAAGATTGAGTATTGGTTGCATTACATGCAACATTCGCATTAGATGCGAGCACTGTTACTGGGGATATGGAAGTGTCGTAAAAGGACTTGGCATACTCTCGCGGGAACAGAGTGACTGATCAGCTTACCTAGCTATTTTCTAAATAGCCTATGATTGTCACATGAGTGTGGGTTTAAATGATTAGTCCATTAATGGCTCTTTGGGATAGTGGGAGATTGTTGGACATGCGAGCCCACGGCGAGCCATTATGAAATAAATGTTATTGCGAGTATCATTCCCTGATCTGAAATGGAGAATAACTAATTTGCATAATAGGTCCCCCTGTACAATTAGGGTTATGTACCATGGTCGTCTTGATAATCATATAGCTGTTGATTCATTAAATGAATCATAGAGGTTGGTGTTTGGATGAATATCTAATGAGTTATATAGATGACTCATCAAGCACCGTTAAATGATTATTAAGAGATGATCTCCAACCTGAGTAGGAGATGTCAATCCTTTCTCACATGGGCTGATATCTCACCGACCTCTTGATGCAGGTCCTCTACATGGGAATAGTGATTCGGAGGTGTCAGATTAGTTAGGTCAATGGGTTGACTTAGCGAGATCGAGATAACCTAAGTCCTATGATGAATACTGCCACAGCATAGGCACACATCCACTGACCAGAGACATATGTGTTACTATATGTCTGAGTATGTACATTTGGCAGACCATTAGGTTGATGACCTAATCAAGGTCTATACACCGACGAGCTGGTGTACATATAAGGGCCTATGAGTAATACGAACTCTCAAAGGGATCATACAGATTCACTTATAAACCAGAAGACATGTGCTCACTCATGAGGTATTGGGACCAATCAAATTCCATGCATGGTCATCGTGCTCTTGAAGCATGATAAGAATTTGAAGGTATGATATATGCTTTGAAAGCATATGATCGATACCAAATCCCAATGACCAAGATTGAGAAACTTGGTGATCAAACCCTGAAGAAGACAGTGTAAAATTGATCTTCATCTTCAGGTTGATCATTGGTCTTCCAGTATGCAGGATGTACAGGTATTGGGAATACCTAAGGGTGATGTGATCATAAACGATTGTATAACCATGACGCTTCCAGTCCGAGGGAGTAATGAAACATGTCTGGATTTTAGTGACTCCTCTCAGTAGAGAAGTAACTTGATCTTAGTCCAAGTGTTGGACTTTGTTCTGAATGTGATTCAGATGCAATGAGAAGATTGAGTATACGTACTTGATTTAATCAAGCATCTATGGGAGGTCCGTTAAATCTAGATTTGAGATAAGATCTCAACATCCAAGTTACTATACGTGGAACAATACAATCACCCTATCCTTATCTCCAAGTATCTGCGGAGAAGGCACATTATTCTTGAAGGAGTTCAAGAATAATTCCTATGATGAATTTAGTATCCAAGCAAGAAGGTCTTGATGATTAAATGAGATTTAATTATCAAGTATAATATGAATGAGATTCATATTGTGAGAATGATTATCCAAGATAAGTAAATGAGATTTAATTATCAAGTATAATATGAATAAGATTCATATTGTGAGAATGATTATCCAAGATAATCAAATAGGATTTAATTATCAAGGATAAGTAGATCGTGGATAGTAATTTCCAGAATATCTATATATTATAAATGGGATTTATAATATATCATAGAGAGAGAAATATTGTAAATAGCATATGTTAATTATTAATGTGGATTGGATTCACATTAATTAATTGGAAATGTAATTTACAAATTAGTTTGGGATGTGAATATAATTCACAAATTTTTCAATGGCATGATTGAAATATTCACAAATTAATTTGGAATTAATTTGGTTGATATTATTGCAATAATAGTTATTGTAATTAATTAATAAATAATAAGATAAAATAAAAGGAGACAAAATACCGCCAAATTACAAGGTGGCATCACCTATGACTTAGTCGAGGATTGAGGCTTGGATCTTCGTCGAGGATTGCAGGAGTCATGCGTCTCATCATCGCGCCCGCAAGTGCTATCTCCGTGGATCGAACTTGAGACAGGAGGATCTCTTACTTTAGAGATCTCGTGATTGCAACCACGCTTCGAGAGGTATTCCTAATACTTTGTGGTTCGATGAAACGATCCAAGCAACGTTCTTCTGATCATGTGGTTTCATCACTTGTTTTAAAATTTTTTAAATTCCGCTGCACCTTGCGACTAGTGCGACTAGTCGCCCCGATCGCATAAGATGCGATCGTCACGCTTCCGTGTTGCGCTTGAGGATCTCAATATCCTTCACTATCTTCTCAAAATGTTAGGCGAAACACCGATTGCATACTCGGTATGCAATTAACACTAGATGTCATATCTGTTTTCTATATGGTAGAATAAGAGAGTCAAAGACCTATAGACTTTCAGCTCCTTTTGGGTGAGAGTTGAGTGGGAATTAACTTTGAGCAGTTGATGAATACACATTTTATCACCTTTGTTCTATCATTTTGGCCATAGAAACACTAGTTAATGCATGTAAGTAGCATTTATTTGTACAAATTAACATTCATTCTTTATTCCATTTATTGTGTATAAAATACAATTTTTAGTGACAATATTATAAAATAAAGAAAAGAAAAGACAAGAAAAAAATAAAATGCCAAAGGTATTTTATGATCCTAAATCCCGAGACCTAGGCATATTGATGATTAGGTCGACAAGGAATAAAGGAGGTGGAGATAAGGGTCAAAAATAGAATAAATCCTCATTCTTTAATTCATGAGACCTATTTTATCTTCCATTTTATATACCTCAAATAAAGAAACTTTGTACATGAAAGTTGTAGAAAATAATAAAAAGATAAATAAACTTGATTTCATACAAAAATAATATACATTGTAAATTTTATACTCTGAATAAAAAGCACAAATCATAGATGAATATACTTATAAACATACACTTAAAAAGTAACATGTAGTTAGTTATCTAAAATAATTAAATAAAAATCATATTAAATTACTATAAAAATAAGAAATATTTTTTATTTTATAATTTAAAATTATTAAAATCATTAATTTATTTTTACATAATTTCTAAATAATTTCAAGTTGGTTTTTTCTGGTTAGTCCACGTGGACCAACCAGGTCATGTCTCAAGTTGACCCTAGTCAATTGCCTGACCTAGTGTTGTAGCTTTGAGACGCCTAGTTTGAATCGTCTTGCCTCGATTTTTTACCGATTATCTATGCATACTCTTGGGTTGATTCCTTAACCGACTTTTTGCCTCGATCCATCTCTTTCATGCGGGTGTGTCTCCTCGATCCATGGATCAATGACCTGCCCGTTCTTCCTCGTTCTGTGTTGCACTTCTATCACATGTACAAAAGCCCCATCAAAGATCCCTTCCATTTTTGAATCCTTTTGGGCCTAGCTTTGGCCCCTTCTCTTGTGCTCCGGATCGAAGAGAGTGACATGCGCTTCTCCAGCAGCTTGTAGCAGAGTCAAGCGAGGTTTGAGGGGTATTCCACCCACCTCCAGTGAAGCATCACCGCCGAAGTCAGCTTCTTGATGGTCCACTAAATACCCTATGATAATCGTATCATTTTTTTATAGTCAATCAATCAGGATCGATCAAAAATTAACGCACGAATCGTTAAATCAACGAGTTAAATAATGTGTGGTCTTATATATTTTATCCAGGGCAAACCCCAGGGTCGACTAAAGGAGGTAAAGGAACAACATTGGATTAAGTTAGAGGAATTAGCTCAAGGTTTTCCAAGCGGGATTTTTTTATATTTTTTATGAAATAAAAATGCCAATGCAAAAATACAGAAGAACTAATTTATTAATAAAATAAGAAACTTTGCCAAATTTAATTTTAATGTCAAATTAATCCAATTTAGCCAAGTTGTATTTTTCTTGGAAACCTAATCCAACGATGAATGCAAAATGTATTTTCTTGAAAATTTTGGAGTTAGGATGCAATAATGAAAAATGCAAACTTTTTAGGGATTTTTGCGCAATATTTCATGCAAAGAAAATGCAAAAATAATGAAAATTATACTGGAACTTAAACATGATGAAATGAAGTTACAATAATTTTTTGGATTTTTTTGACAAAATATCATTTTTTGATTTTTTACTGAAACAGAGTGGCTATGAGTTTTAAATTTCTAATAAATCCACGAAATAAAATTATCCAAAAGTAAAATTATCTCAAAAAGATATTGTAATTAGCAATCCATGAGAGTTGAAATTTCATAAAAATATTATTTATGGATTTAACTAAAAATCAATTACAGAAATCACTCAACTATTTATTTTATGCACTAGACATCTCCATTTGGAAGAAGTTTGGACTATAATTAAAGCACAACAAAATGCATCAACTAAGATTTTTACACAAAATTTAGAGCAATATTTAAGTATGTGCAAGTTTCAGAGCATAAATGAGTAAAATATCAATGACTTTCGAACTTTGATTCTTAACAAATTATCCAATGCTCACAAAAATCTAAATAAATAGCCAAAATGTACATAATTAATTTCTAAACAAAATTCTATTTTTCTATTAAAAAAATTGATATGAAATGGATATCCAAATTAATGCACAAATATAGGGGTGTCTTCACAATATAGAAATTTAAAAGTCAACAAAAAATTGTATCTAGGGATACTTCTGCAATTCTAGAAACTTAGTAGGTAAATGATGCAATATTTACAAAAAAATTATAAAAACTGAAATGACATTTGATCGTGGGTTCCAAAAATGGAACCCACCCTCTTCCCACGCTCTAGGGGCAGACTGCACGATCTGGAGCGAGGAGGGCAAGTGGCTACGACGGCACGAGCGTGCAACGAGGAGGCTGGTCGGCAGCTGTGTGACCGTACGCACTGGTTGGGAGGAGCAGAATCAGCCGCGGTTGGGTACGACACGTGGCTATGCATCGGCTGGATGTGGGAGCTTGGCTGTTGGGAGCGCATGACGTAGTGGTCGTTGCACACGGGTCGAAGGCGGAGCGGGCCCACTAGTGCAGGAGCAGTGGCCTGCCTGCGCGAGGAGTAACCGTGTGGGCAGTGCGCTTGGGGCTGGTGTTGCACGCGAGCGACATGCATGGTGAGGACATGGGGGCGACGGCCTCCATGCGAGCAGCTGGGAGTCGGGCACGACGACCACCTGGAGATAGAGCATGGATGAGGGAGGCTTCCACTAGGGTGCTCGGTTGCGGATGGGAGGCAGGCACGAGCACAGTTGAAGGGCCTCCGTAGGAGGCTGATGACTGGTGGACCACAACCGCGGAGGGATACGACGGAGCACGCATGACCAAGGGGCACGACGGTCGTTGCACGCGTGCTGCACGTGAGGGTGGATTACAAGACCAGGAAGGCTGCTGCTGGGAGTGGTCTACGCACGTGGGGGCTGGTGGCGCACACAGGCGGCAACCACAGAGTGGCTATAGGTGCATGGTGGGAGGAGAGGTCTTTGATAGTGGGATGGTGGTGGAGTAGCCATGGGTGGGGGGTAGTGAGCTGGCGCGCTGGAGTCGCGGTGGAATGGCAGGTGGCATTGCCTGCTCCTGGATGAAGGGAGGGCGGCGGCTGCTGATTCATGTTCTCTTTTTTTAAACTTTTTGTGATTTTTTTGTATTTTTTTAAACAGGGAAAACATGTAGAAATAAAATGAAAAGGTGGTGATGTTGTGATGATTGTGATTTGGAGGTGTTGTAAAAAAGCGAAGATGATCTGGACAATAAAAAAATAATGTCAGATAATAATAAAAAAATGAGAAACTAGAGATGGATAATTTACCTGTAATTTTGCGAGAGGGCGGAGTTGCGGTGTACGGCTCCCGTCGTGGCCTCAAGAAGTCGGTGAAGAGGGAGGCTTCGAGGCTTGACCAGCTTGTGCGGAAGCTGCAACAAGGAGTTGTGAGGCTCCTTAGATCTCACCACGATCGAAGATGGTCGAGCTCATCGTCGCTCAAACGTATTGTCTGTGATGTCACCAAGAGCAAGATAAGGGCTGGAGCTCTCTCTCTCTCTCTCAAGAATGGTGGATGATGATTAATGAAGGGGATGATGGGAATAAAAAGAGGAGGAGAAGGAAGTTAGAAAAGAAGTGGAGGAAGTAGAGGAATGGTGGATGAAGTGGAGTGGTGGTGGAGACTTGGAGTAGGGAACAAGTAAAGGGAGATGAAAAAATAAAAATAAAATAAAAAATAGATAAATATAATAAGTAGGCTACTAAAAATAATGAAGAGAAAAGAAAACAAAATGTAAGAGAGAAAGAAAGAAAAAAATAAAATTAAATTAAAAAGGAATTAAAATATATAATTAATTAATAAATAATAAATAAACAAATAATGAAAATAAAATAAAATAAAAATAATAAATATGGGGGACACGTGGCGACTCCTGGAGCTCCCACAAGTCGCTCCCAGAAAAATCACAACTTAAATGTAAATAAAAATAAAAAAGAAATAACAAAATGGTACAAATCAAAAAGTGGTAAAGTTGATCACCTCGACGAGATCTACAACTTTTGTGAATGATCAAAAATCAAAAGAAGTCATATGTACAAAGTGTATTTTTGGGTGTAGCCTTATAGATATAAAATACCACATTTTTATCTTTTATAGATTTTTTTGTAATTTTTAATATAAGAGAAAAATCAAAATAAAAATAGGAAAAAATGATATGAATATTAACAATTTATTTTTTTGGATTTTTAATAATTAATAAAATAAAAGGACAAAATAAAGGGTATTTTAGTCAATATGTACAATATACAATAGGGGCCCAAAACCCAAGTTTCACATACGAACTCCGAATTTTAAGAAATTTATCTTGTTTTGAAGGTCTTTGAATGTATATTACTTTAAAAATGAGTAGACCTAAATCAGACAATGTGCGAGAGAGATATGTTCATTTAAAGTTCTTAGTCTCAAACTTGGATTTGTGTTTTATTGGATAAATTTACAAGTTTATAATTTTTTGATATTTTTACTTTATTAGTGTTAGTAATATATACACTATAGAGTTGATTTTATTTGATTTAGAGTTAGTATAAAATAGATAAAAGTAAGGGAATATATATATATATATATATATATATATATATATTATTTATTTTATAGGTGACATTTACAAGGGGACTTGGCTTCTTATTTTATTGCAAAAATGCATGTTAAAATGCAGAAATTATTTACATGTGCATGAATGATAATAATGCAGAACAAATGGGAAAATACAGCTAATTACTTGGGGGTGAAGCTCTATTTTCAACTTTTAGAGTGATGATTCACAAATTCATAAACCCCTATACTTAAACCTTGCTCGTCCCCGAGCAACTAAAATGAAATGCAAAAGTGAAATGAGATTGGGTTCCATACCAAGGTCATGAACAAAAGGTAAAAATGGAGCTTGACTCGACCTCTGGATTAATAGTGTGGCAGAACCTTATTGGGAATTGAGTTTAAGACCTAACAACCTTTAAGTTCCACAAGTCTCTTATTCGAGTCGTCTCAACGGTCAGGTCAAAATAGATCCTCATACACAAATTCTGATGATTATGAATCTTACTTGTACTGTGTAACTGAAATATACCTCTCCACATCAAAAAGGAAAAGAAATAGCCTCCTCTAACATTGTAATTCAAATTCCACAGTCTAGCAACTCTGTCCTCGAGGAGTGAGGTATTCCCTTCTATGTTCAAGTATGACCAGCTTAAGAAGAGGGGGTGGAGAGAAGAATGGACGGTAGCCAATGTAGCTACCTATCCTAGGATGCTTGATCAGTGTAGCCAAGTCATCTAGCTGCAAGCTTTGAAGCTCTTCTTATCTTTCTATACTTGTATATACACTCCGACAAGCATTTTACTTTTCAATCAGGCATGTCCACTTTTGGAGATTCTACATTTTTTCTTTGTTCTTCTTCTTTTTTTTGACATATATACAAGTTGCAGCATGTACATAAGGAGTTTTTCTTCTTGAGCTAGTAGACTATCCCTTTTTTGAAGCATTATTGCAACCCAAAACATCCCGCCATTAGACATCAATGCCACTAGACTAGGTTGAGATGCACTACCCTCCCTAGAGGAGGACAGATTTTTCCACCCATTTGCTACTCCAAGCCAAATGATTATACCTTCTCACCACCTCATCAATGAATAACTACATGCATGGTGCTTGTCCAAGTTAGGTCACTATCTAAAAGAATCGTGCGTGTGTACGAAATATTCTATTTAGACCAATTGAGATGACATGTGAACATAGACTTGTGGACTCAAAGAATTGAGTCGCTCGACATGAAAAATATGAACTCCAGTTCCTATAAGGTTCTTATGAAATTAGGTAGATTAAGGTCAAATGAAATCCATCCTCGACATCTATTCATAACTTGGTTCGGAACCCACTAACTTTTCACTTTGCATATGCTAGACATGTAGATGAGATGCAGATGACATGCTATATAGATGAATGAAGTGCATGACACAATTTTTTTGAATGCAAGCATGATATGCAAGAGTAAATAAGAAGCCTTTTTTGTGTTTTTTTGTATTTTTTTGGTTTTATTGTGTTTTTTGGTATACCTCCTATTTTACAACATATTTACAAAAGTATTATTTCCAAAGCTTATATACAAATTATACAAGTGTTATATAATATACATTTTTTTTCAATTTTTACCCACTCCATTATAATTGCATATTATATACAAAAATACGTGAAAGTATGAGCAATGGGTAAAGTATACATGTAATATATACACACCCCTTATACTTAGCGTGTGCTATGTCCTCAGAGCACGAGAAGTGAGGAAAAAAACATAGCTCATGCTAAGCATAGGAGAGCTAAAATAACAATAAGTATAGAAGTTGACCCGCCCCCTATACATAGGCTCTGATCAGCCTAAGTGTAGAAGAAGAACAAAAATGGAACAGACGAAGTTAAGAGGGGAAATGGATGAGTATATATACACGATGTGCATCGGTCCCCCCTATACTTAGGCTCTGGTCAGCCTAATTCTAAGACAGGAGTGAATGTGAGAACCAATTAGATCTGAAGAATGTAAAGAGAATGATGAAGAGACCAAAGGCACTCTTCCCCCCTATACTTAGGATCTGGTCATCCTAAGTAAAACTATAAAATGAAATAATATGGAGCTGAGGCAAGTGATTCGAATCATTTGGGAGGGAGGATAGGAAAATATATACAAGGAGGAGCGAGAATATATAAGGATCAAGAAGGTTTGTGACGAACCTTCTCGTGGGATCAAGGAGGTGGGTAATATACATATATGTCACTGTTGGAATCATCCTCAAATGAGTAATAGTGAGGTGGAGGGAGAGTCCAACGAGGGTCGGTACACGGTTGCTTTCTCAGATATGGCTTAAGAACAACCGAACTATGCTCGCTCATATAAACCACCTCATCCGGACCCGATGAGGATTCCTCTGAAAATTCCTTCTACGGAATGTTGAAGGAAACTTTCTTAGTCGGTTTTCTAGAACCTAAATAATTGAGAGGGAGAGGAGAGTGATGTGCCTCGAGGGGCTCAGGGGAACACCTCGAGGAATCAATTCTCGACTTCCTCTCACTGTACAACCGACTAGAGGAAGGAGCAACTATGGTTTTGGGTGAGTTCAATTCAGTTCTGGTTGTCTACTTTGAAGGTTCGGGATGTGGTGCAGTGCTGAACATGGGTTCCCGATTAGACGAGGTACCATATAGATTATTAAATTCCTGAAGAGTCAACACATGTCTCGGGAAGATACTAGTGATCTCAGTTGGCATGGCATTATTAGTCACGGATGTCGGATCATCGAAATGGTCAAGATAATCAGCAAGAATCGTGTCCGACTCAATGTCAGCTTTGGGTTGTGAGTCTTTTATTGAAGCTGACACAGTGGTGGTGATGCAAGCAGCGAGAGTCATGGATGTGTGGGGAGTCTCTAAACCAATGATCGTTTCGACAGTTGATGTCTCAGGTGTAGTAGAGAGACAAGACTAATCTATCTCTCGGTGTAACGACTGTCTGCAGATATGCGAGTTACCTTAGAGTAAAGTGTATCAAAGAATGGGTGAGGTCGGAGCGCTCCCAAAACTATAAAATCGATCTCCTGAGTCTCACAATCTATAGTCGCCTCAGCCAAGGCTAAGAACATCTTCCCGAGAATAATAGGAGACTGGGTAGACTCTCCTTGGTGCTCAATATCAATGACCATGAAGTCTACCTGGTGTAGAGCACCTTGGAAAGTAATAATGACTTAAATGGTTCCTCTCGACCGTTTCATAGATTGATCATCCAGTTGAACGATCTCTCTCGACTTTCTGATTGGTCTGAGTTTGAGCTTGTCAAACACAGAGGTTAGAAGGATATTTATCGGATAATCATCATCCATTCTCTCATGGGTAACGGTAGCGTCTTTGATTTCACATTCAACCCTAGGCAACCACTTCACTCTATGGCTCTTGATCTTTCTCCCCATCACCAAGGAGGTGGCCATAGACACTATGTGTCTCTCAGTCCTTGTCTTCTTATTTCCCGACCTCTTGGGCATCAATTTACTCCTTACAAATCTCTTGAGGTCGGGGAAGTGATCTATGACCTTTATTAAGGGAAGCTTAAGAATCAACTCCTCAGCCAGGGCTTCCCTCAGGGTAGGATCCAATTTTATTATGTCTTTTTTATTTTGAATTTTTATGAGATTTTTTAGTTTTTCATTTTTTGGTGTTTTTGATGGACGAATGGTCAGACTTTGGATTGGAGGGTAATTGGTTAGTATAAGAGGAATGTAGAATAGACTCCAGCTGCATAGAGTGTGTGGGTTCCCTAATGTTCGCTCGATTTTCGACATCAAATCTACTCATGGTGTTCCCCACTTTCATACCCAGGATGGCGGAAATTGAGTGCAATATTTGAGTGACATCTCTTAACTTGTTACCAAATGATTCATTTTTCTCAATAAGTCTCGAAATGTCATCCTCCATAAAGTTCTCATGATAAATCATGGGAGAAGTTTGTTCAGTTGGAGGATACTGCTGATAACTTGGGATCTCATACTCAACATACCTAGACTCTAGCATGTAATTCTGGGTCGAGTATGGATCGTCTTTGTGGCAGATATTGGTCGGAGCCTCATGTAATGGAGTCAATGAACGGGGGACTAGTAAGTCTAGCTCATGAGTCCAATCATGTGAATGTGTAGTCTCTCCGGATGTGTGATATGAAGGCTGGTCAATGTAGGCTTGATTACTAAAGTCAATAAAGTCTAGGGAATCATGATGTGCAGGCCTCTCCATTCGGTTTGTTCGATCGACCATGTTTTGCCCTAAGGTCACGTCAAAACGTGTATATGTAAATTGTTGTTTGGTCCATACTTGAGTTGAGAATGAAGTATGTGGGGGGCACATAATTTTGCCAATCATCTATCTCAGTAGTGGCTTGTTCTTCATTCGGTTCATTTATTCCAGCAAGCTCTCGAGAATAAGGACAATCAACCCAAGATAGAAGTGGATCCGGAATGTTAGACTATGGAGTAGGTGAAAATGCAAAGAAGTGGAGAAGTCAGTTGAAGTTATGACTCCATAATCAGGGTAAGATGAAGAGAAGAAGGATGGGTGTGGAGAAATCATCTCGAAGAGAGGGTGCATGGGGGAGAAAGATGATGAAGACGGTCGGTAAGGAAACTGATGAGCCGATATTTTTGAAAAGGAATGAGAGAGGATTGATTTGTAAACGTGCAAGTAAACAGGGTACGCACACAGACAAACACAAAACAAATGCAAGAGCAAACCCCAAGTTCACCAACTCAACACATGAGGGCTGTAAAGGTTCAGCTCAATTATCTTGTCAGTTTTAGTTGGTGATAAATACAAGTCTTGAAAGAGTTAACGAGCTGTTAGGTTAATGTACTTCCCTACAAACTAACTTGGTTATTATGACTAGTTGGACCTACTTTTAGCCAGTATAGGAGTAAGTACGGACCGTATAGATACGGCTACCCGTTCCTTGAGGACTAAGGCATCCTCTAAACCTCCCATTCTGTTAAGGAAATCCGGACCGTTTATCGGCTACCTGTAGATCCTCACTGAAAAGTAGCTAATCGCCTAAAAATAAAGAACTAGTAGTCTGTAAGAAAATCCTGGCTTGGGCTCTATCCTAGTGTCGTCTCTCTCTCACATGCAAGTAAATCAGACCATGTTGGGGTTGCTCTCCCGCAAACAAGGGTTAATTTTAGTCATTTTTCCCAATTTAATTAACAATTCTGATTTTAGAGGTTAGTTGTCACCGTAGTTAATCCAGACAAGCAATCACGTCTACCATCCAATCCCAATTCCTTTATCCTAATTTAGAAAAACTAAGAGAGAGAGTCGGAAAAAGCCGATGCGATCGAGAAAATGATGATGAATACTTGAGTAAGAAGACTTACAGTGCCTCCAGCTCTCTACAATGCAAGATGCACAACTGAATTAAAATTTTTATACTAGATAGAATGCAAGCGAGAAAATCATTTCTAGACAGACAGTTTTATTAGCGAGTGGTGAACTATTTAATTTTGACTAATAGCTCTGTGGTCTAAGTGTGTCTCGTTAAGTGGGAAGTGTGGTCCTATAGACTACGACCACAAGTAAACAAATTCGCTCTAAGAGGTACGAGTGCAGGTCCTAGTCTACGTCAAGAAAATCATACGACCACGAAGTGTACAATGTCAAGAGTCCAGGTACACACGTGAGACTCCAAACAGAATATACTGTAAATATGAAATTATTACAAATTAATTCAAAAAATTGAAAATCTCTCTTCAAATATCTTCTTGTCATCTCAATACTCGTCTCGCTCCACGAATCGCCCGCCTTCGATGCACTTCGAGATGCATTGACTTCAAGAAAGTCGCTCCAAGTCCACTGGGCCCTCGCACAAAAAGATAAAAAATTATGTCAGAGAGAGATATAAAAAATAGACAAAATAAATAGAAAAAATTGAAAAAAAAATGAAATAATTACAGGGTGGTTCACTGGTAAGACTACCCAATTGAATGTAAAATCTTAATCTAATTTTTCTAAAATGATTTTAAGCTGTTTGCCTCCCCGACAACGACACCATTTTATGGTTTGCTGAATACCCTATGATAATCTTGTCATTTTCTTGTGGTCGGGCAATCAGGATCGATCAAAAATTAACCGCACGAATCGATGAATCAAAAAGTTAAATAATGTGCGGTCTTATGTATTTTTAACCTAGGCAAGTCCCAGGGTCGACTCAAGGAGGCAAAGGTACAACGCCGGATCAAGGTAGAGGAATTAGCTCAAGGTTACCAAGCAGGATTTTTTTTATATTTTTCTATGAAATAAAAATGCCAATGGAAAAATGCGGATGAACTAGGTTATTAAGTAAATAAGCAACTTAGACAAATTTAATTTTAATGTGAAATTAATCTAAATTATCCAAGTTATATTTTCCCTAGAAACCTAATCCAATGATGAATCAAAATGTATTTTTTTAGAATTTTTGGAGTTAAGATGCAATAATGAAAAATGCAAACCTTTTAGAGGTTTTTATGCAATTTTTCATGCAAACAGATTACAAAAATTATGAAAATCATACTGGAACTTAAACATGATGAAATGAAGTTACAATAATTTTTTTTGGAATTTTTTGACAAAATTATATTTTATTACTTTTTAATGAAAACAGAGTGACTATGAGTTTTTAATTTTTAATAAATCCACGAAATCAAATTATCAATAAGCAAAATTATCTCAAAAAGATATTGTAATTAGCAATCCATGATAGTTGAAATTTTGCAAAAATATTATTTATGGATTTAACTAAAAATCAATTAAAAAATCACTCAAATATTTATCTTATGCACAAGACATCTTCATTTATGACGAAATTTGGATTGTAATTAAAGCACAACTAGAGACATTAATTAAGATTTTTGCACAATTTTTGGAGCAATATTTAAGAATGTGCGAATTTCAAAGTATAAATGGGTAAAATATCACAGAACTTCAAACTCTTATTTTAGTAAATTATCCAATGCTCACAAAAATATAAATAAATAGCCAAATTGTATAGAATTAATTTCTAAACAAAACGTTATTTTTGTATTAAGAAATTGATGCGAAATGGATATCCAAATTAATGCATAGATGCAGGGGTGTCTTCCCAATACAGAAATTTAAAACTTAGAAAAATTGTATCCAGGAACACTTTTGCAATTCTAGAAACATAGCAGGTAAATGTTGCAATATTTACATAAAAATAATAATAAAAACTGAAATAACCTTTGACGGTGGGTTCCAAAAATGGAACCCAACCTCTTCCCATGAGCTAGGATAGACCACACGGTCTGGAGCGAGGAGGGCGTGCGACTGCGGCGGCGCGAGCGCGCGATGCGGAGGCTGGTCGGTGGTGGTGCGATTGTGCATGATGGCTGGGAGGAGTAGAAGCGACCGCAGTTGGGTGCAGTGCGTGGTCGCACATCGGCTGGACATGGGAGCGCAACTACTGGGCGTGTGCAGCGTAGCGGCCGTTGCATGCAGCGACGCGGGTCGATGGCAGTGTGGGTTCGCTCGCACAGGAACAGTGGACGGCCTGTGTGAGGAGCAAGTGAAGGATATGGTGAGATCCTTTAGCGCATCACGGAAGCGTGAGGATCGCATTGTATGCGATCGACAACGACTAGTCGCACTAGTTGCTCGAGGCAACAGGAATTAAAAATTTTCATGCGATGAAACCACATGATCCAAGAACACTTCTCAGATCATTTCATCTAAACCACAAACAAGTAATATGATTACCTCTTGAAGCGTGGTTGCGATCTAGTCTCTAAACGAGGAGACCTCTGGTCTCAAGTCCGATCTGACGAAGGAGACTCTTGCGAGCATGTTGATGAAACACGTGCTCCTTACTATCCATGTTGATGATCCAAGCGGTGAATCTACTGATCTCGTCGCACGAGATCCTTCGTCTTCTTCACGAGCGAGGCACACCGAAGGAGACAGAGATCAACGAGCAAAAAATCCAGCAGCATGACAATGATGCTGCGCGATGGAGACTCTCTCAAGGGCATCCATGGTGGACGGCAATATGAGAGAGAGAGAGGGCGTGAAGAGAATGGGAGAGAGAGAGCCTTATGTTGTCATTGTATAAAGAAGAGCAAAGGGGGTTCCTCTCCTTTTATAATATTTTGGGATCCATGGATCTCAATCCATGGACAACACAAATTCAATGGACCACATTGATTTGTGTTTCTTTTAGTGGCCATGATCTTGTTGTTAAAAATCACAACAATAATTAATTTAATTAAATCAAATATATATTGAATGTAATTTGCTTTATATTAACTCAATATTCATTAGAGAATTAGGAATAAGGAAAGCCTCCTTCCATAAGGAGGGTGGACAGCCACCAAAATCCTTATAGGAATTGTGGCCGTCCACTCTTCCTATATGGAAGGTGGATCTCTCTTCTTTATTACATGAGATTACATTATCTCATGATTCTCTCCAATATTCGCAACAACTTTTTTTGTAAATTATTTCACAAGTAAATCCAATTTATTTTGTGAACTTTGCAATCATGCCATTGGAAATTTGTGAACCACATTCACAATCCAAAAAAATGTGAATTACATTTTCAATTTAATGTTCAATATGAATCCAATTCACATTAACATTTAATTAACTAATGTAAATTACAAATACCTCTATCTTATATATCATAAATCACATTTATAATATGATTAATATGGATAGTGCTTTCCACATTATTCAGATCCATGATAATTAAATCACATTTAATCATCATGGATCTCTATTCTCATATGCCCATATAATATGAGTCACATTCACATTATTCACATCTTTTATCATCAAATCACATTTAATTATCTAAGATAAGTCTCTTTATAATATGAATCAAATTCATATTATAATGACAATTAAATCACATTTAATTATCCATTTTTATAATGCTCGGATACATATACCAACGATGAAATTATCCTGAACTCTTTCAAGGATAATGCGCTTTCTCCGCGGATACTTGGAGATAAGGACAGGGCGATTGTATTGTTCCATGTACAGTGACTTGGATATTGAGATCACATCTCAAATATAGATCTTGCAGACCTCCCATAGATGCTTGATTAAATCAAGACTGTGAATCTAATCTTCTCATTGCTTCTAAATCACATTCAGATCAATGTCCAATATTTAGACCAAGATCAGATTACTTCTCGACTGTGAGGAGTCACTAAAATCCAGACCCATTTCATCACTCCCTAGGAATGGAAGCATCATGGTTATACAATCGCTTATGATCAAATCACCCTCAGGTATTCCTAATACCTGTACATCCTGCATAATGGAAGACCCAGAATAAACCTGAAGTATAAGATCAATTTTACATTGTCAACTTCAGGGATTTATCATTAAGTTTTTCATTTGACTTTTGGGAGTTGGTATCGATCATATACTTTTCAAAAGCATATATCATACCCAGGTGTTGATCATTTACTTTCCAAAAATATATATCAAACCTACAAACTCAATCAAGCTTCCAAAGCGAGATGACCGTGCACGGAATTTGATTCTTCCCAATATCTCATGAGTGAGCTCATGTCTTCCGGTCCAAGAAATGAACCTGTATGATCTCTTTGAGAGATCGTATTACTCATATGTCCTTGCATGCACACCAGCGTGCCGGTGTATAGACCTTGATTAGGTCATCAACCTATTGGTCTGCCAAATGTACTTACTCAGACATGTAGTAACATATCTGTCTCCGGTCAGAGGATGCGTGCCTATATCGTGATAGTATACAACATAGGACTTTGGTTATCTCGATCTCCTTAAGTCAACTCTTTGACTTAACTTATGTAACACCTCCAAATCTCTATTCCTATGCAGAGGATCTGCATCAAGAGGTCGTTTAGATATCAGCCTTATGAGAAAGGATTGCCATCTCCTACTCATGTTGGTGATCCTCTCTTAATAATCATTTAACAGTGCTTGATGAGTCTTCAATCTAACTCTTTAGATATTCATCATAGCACCAGCCTCTTTGATTCAATAAGTGAATTAACAACGGTATGATCATCAAGATGGCCATGGTACATAACCCTAATTGTACTAAGGGATCTATTATGCCAATTATTTATTCTTCATTTCAGATCAGGGAATGATATTCGCAATAACATTTATTGCATAATGGCTCGCCGTGGGCTCGCATGTCCAACAATCTCCCACTAGCCCAAAGAGCCATTAATGGGCTAATCATTTAAACCCACACTCATGTGACAATCATAGGCTATTTAGATAAATATATAATTTATTGATCAGTCACTCTGTTCCCAAGAGACTACATCAAGTCCTTTTACGACACTTGCATATCTCCTAGTAACAGTGTTCGCATCCAATGTGAATGTTGCATCTTATGCAACCAATACTCAATCATATCAGTCATAGTGTCCTTAACACTGCACCTCAATAATTATTATAACTAGTATGTAATTTCTATTATCCTTATCAGAGTACCCTTCTTCCTGGAGATCTCTATCTCCTATGGTATTCGTAGTTAAGACCTTTTAGATCTCCATCTATAAAGTCTTAATTTCCTGAAGATAAGACTTAGATATCACTATCTCTAAAGTCTTGTCATCTTTGAAGATATTGTTATTACTGCAATCAAATGTTTTATCTCCATAGTAGGATTAGTAACAGTTTACTAATCCCATTGCATGGCAGTCATCTGGCTTTTGTACACATCTAGAATACACTCGGCTTCTCGTAACTGATGCATAAGGGCAACCGGTTTTAGCATTCACTCCTCAACTCTTTAAGGTGCTATCCCTTTAGATAGGTCGGAACCATATCTTAAAGGAAAGAAGCCTATCTTGGAATTTTCTAGAAAATGGAATATGTCTAAGGTGTACCACTAATGCCACGGTCCCAATACCCTCTTTCTTTGCTTCTGAACAACTTCAGAACTAAGATCTAAGAGGTATTCTTGAGATCAGATCTCTAGGTATGGAACAAACAGATTATGAAACACTTACTATTATCCCTATATCATTCCAAATGATTAGGATATTATCTACATTTAGCACAATGAATACAATGGCACTCCTACTAAGCTTCACATTGTTCATCAAGATTCTATCTGAAATTATAACATTTATAATTTCTTCAAACCTGATGTTCCAACTACAAGAAGCTTATTTGAGTCCATAGATGGAGTTTCTTTAGCTTGCACATCTTGATTTCCTCAACCATGAAGCCATGGAGCTACTTCATGTGAATATCCTTAGAGAGGCATTCATAGAGGAATGTCATCTTGACACACATCTTGAAGATGTCATAGTCAAGTTGTGTAGCAAAAGTTAGTAATAATTTGATGGGTTTAAGCATGGTCACTAGAAAGCAAGTCTCATCACAAGCGATGTCTTCTTTCTGTTTGTATCTTGAGGATACGAACCGAGCTTTGAAGGTCCCTACCTTCTCATTAGGTCCCTCTTTCTCTTGAAGATCCATTTACACTTAATGGGTCTTACCCATATAGGTGGATCGTCGAGGGTCCATATACAACATTTGTATATGAAGTCGACTTTAGACTTTATTGCTAACATCCATCTTTCCATGCCATGATCTTCAGAAGTGTCAAGTTAGATCATGTCAGATTTAATTGATACATGGAATCCATCCTCAAACTCATTTGAAGAGGTAATAGTGTTTCATCTTTAATTGTCCTTTTAGTTTTTGATTTTAGGAGCCTCATTATCTTCTCAAGATTAAATGAGTTCCTTCAATTCATTTTCATCTTGATTCTCAAGAGTCTCATCCTCTAAGAATTACATTATCAGAGATGAGATCTTTTGAGAATCTCAAGGTCATAAAGTAGGTATCCAATACCATCCTTTATTTTCCTAATGAAGTAGCATTCTCTAGTTCTAGAATCCAGCTTATATACATGGAACCTTATTAAAGATATATATTGTAGTCTCTACAACATATATACCTTGAAAACTAAGAGGTAATTATGCTAAGATTCATCATTGATCAAATCATGTCACACATGAAAAAAATTGTATCTCCCTACAACTCTATTGAGTTTAGGTACATTGGGAGGATTGAGATAGGAATGATATTCATATCTCCAGAAGGCATTCCTTGAATTCATATAATAGGTACAATCTACCTAGTTAGATCAAATTCATTTCATCTTCCTTCAAACTTTGGTTCAAAATCAAAATTATGAAATCTTTGAACATTTCATATCTTTCTAAGGTGAAGGAAAGAAATCTCATATCATAAATAATCATCAATGTATATCAGATATCCATAATGTTTATTATGATATAGATGATCCACATACATCAATATGTATAGATCTTGAATACCTTGACATCTTACACCATTCCCAGAGAAGGGTGCTTTGGACATTTTCTACTTTGAATACAACATTCATAAGTATGTAAGATATGAAATTTCAGACAATCAAAAGTTCCATTTCTTACTAGTCCATTAAACTCATTAATAGACAAATATCCAAGGCTTGATGCCAGATCATTGTAAAATGATCTTCATTCTCCTATTGATCTTTTAAGGTTTAATTTCAGTATTAGAAATGTTAATGAACACATTCATTTTTTTCTAATTTAGTAGAATCCACTAGATTTTAGATTACTATCTGAAATATCTCCATCATAACTCTTTTTGATAAGTTTATTACATAATTCATTTTTATTTCCAACATTTAGAAATAAACAATGAGTGTATTCTAATATCTAGGTCATGGGGACATTCTCTAAGACTAAGGACTCTCCCACTAAAAATAACAAGTCCATCTATCCAATAGAGTTTGTTGCAATAATTTCATCAATATCCATGTGGATGACTACTAAATCTTAAAATCAAATTTCATAGTCTTCTAATACATATGCAACCAATTGAAAGTGTTATTAGAAGAATGGGATACAATTATTAGACTTTGATCTTATCAAATAAGAAAGTCGATTTCAATGATTATATGTAGATGTAGATTATTCTGATGCACCATCTGCATCCTTCTCTAAGGATCCTAGATAGACAAGATAGTCACACTATCAGTACATCAGCTTATTGCAGTATTGGCATTCATCCAATTATTTGGATGTCATATGGAAGTCACAAAAGTACAATCAACTCTTTGACTTTTCTTCTTACTTGGGTCCAACCCATCCTTCTACTGCACTCCCTTTATCTAGAAACAACCATTGCTTAAGACGAAGGATCTCTTATGCTGAATTCAAAAGATTTCAATATAAGAGCATTTCAACATTTATACATGCTTCATTCAATTCATACAATATGGATATTCTGAAGCTTCATGAATGACTAGAGTACATATAGTAGAATGATGACACTCATCATATCTTCATACATCTTAACTCATAAAGACTTAGGTTCAGATAGGTACTCAAACATTTTGAATACATCATCTCTTATAGAGCCACCATTCTGCATGATGCAAAGAACCATTTCATTCATGATAAAATGTCAAGACCACATATGCATGACAAAACATATTCTTAGATTTTATAAGGATTATTCAACAATTACGATCATCATAGACATGTCACTTCCAAAGTACATTCGATGAGAGATCAAGACTGTAGAGACATACAAACCCTAAGGTTGAAGTCCTATTATATATTATAATTGTCATTCCTAATTATTATGTGGAAGAATTGCACATTGCAACCACATACATTATGTGTCCAACTGCAAGTACAATATCTTGATCATGGATGCAAGCCATGATTTTTATTGGTTATTATTGAGTATAATATTGAGTCGGTTTAATGAAGGATTATCTGAAATAAGAAATTTGCATAAATATATATATATATATATACACATAAATATATACTTTAATTTGATTTAGGAATTTTTATATCAAAGTTGTCCTGCTTTGTCAACATTGAAAGTTCATTCCCTTAATCACTTTCAATGTAAGAGATATACTTACCATTATATCTCAAGCAAGATCTGAGATCTCCTTCCTTATCTTTGTTACATCTCAATAATATGATAACTTGTAACTCGGATAAAAAGAAGCGAGAGCACATTCTACCTTACAAGTCCAACTTGTATCTCCTAATTCAGTCTTTAACACCCAGGCCCACCACCCCTAAGGTGATGTTGACCCGTCGTTAATTGAACCAACCATCAATGGGATTAGTACTCACTATGCGCAATCCAATATCACCACAATAATACAAGGACTCGATACAGGGGTCACTATGCATACGACCTTACTCTTTCGAGAAGCAAAGAGCCCGATCTAGATGTGCTTGCATACAGGAGTTGTCACTTCGGACAGGCATCTCCTACATACAATCCATGGCAACGGAACCCTTCACCTTAACTGGAGCCATGGATGTCACTTATGTGATTCTCCATATCATATTCAAATTCTAATTAATCATTATGAATCATATTCATTACGATTAATTCCTCCAAGGGAAATAACAACTCTATTCATAATAGAGTGTTTTAATTTTTAATTGAATTCCAACTAATTTAATCATATTAAATTAATGATCCAATTAATATCCAACAAACATTTTTTAATTGTTACTTGAATTATGTTATTATATCAAATACGTATTATTTCAAATTTTAATAATTAGAAAAATACACCGTGATCTCTCTTGCATTATCGAGTCCCTACCCGATGTCATGGCCAGTACCGGCGGGAGTGGGACAAACCGCACACGATGCAACCTACTACCCCAACGCTCCCCGACTAGACACCATATCCACCTTAGGAAAGGATAATGCCAAATTGATCATTGTGTACTTGAGATGATAATCGATCTTTCAACCGAAGTTATACCATATATAATAATAAATCCTATTCAAGCAACTTTGTTTGATGGAAAGTAGATTGTGTAACTAATTGTGATCTAGATCATATCTAATCAATTATTGGTTAAGGCAATGTCAATTTAAGGAAATAATTATCATCAAATATTTCATAAATATTTATCAATAATTATTACAGGAGATTAAACCATTTAATTTCACTAATTGATTAAATGACAATCACAAGGTTCTTGATTAGGAAAGTAATTTCCAACAGTGACCCTCACTTAATAAAATTAGCATATCTCAATCAATTTAAATAGAAATTAAGCAAAATAAGTTTTCAAAGTTTGCTAATTTGATTTACAACATGACCTACATTATTTTCATGCATTTATAAGCATTTCAAAACCGTAATTAACTCCTTAATTACGCCAGGATACGCAGTCCCCGAAACAGTGGATATATGTTCACTAGTTTGATCATAACTTGAGCAAAAGGATTCGAAATCATGGAAACTCAGATCCTACGATTTCCTTATTTGATGGGGAACATAATACAATGTTATTTTCATATTTAAACAATTTAAATAGGGCCTAAATCATTCACTAAATAGAGATACGAAAATGTAATGCGATAAAACTTTCGCAAACCCTAACGAACCCAAGTCGTCCTAGATTTATGGATCGTATCTGAAACCTCTGACCTAAGTATCTGATACCACTAGAAGGATATGGTGAGATCCTTAAGCGCATCACGGAAGTGTGAGGATCACATCGTATGCGATCGAGAGTGACTAGTCACACTAGTTGCTTGAGACAACGGAAATTAAAAATTTTCATGCGATGAAATCACATGATCCAAGAACACTTATCGGATCATTTCATATAAACCACAAACAAGTACTAGGATTACCTATTTAAGTGTGGTTGCGATCGAGTCTCTAAACAAAGAGACCTCCTGTCTCAGTCCGATCCGATAGAGGAGATGCTTGCGAGCATGTTGATGAAACACGTACTCCTCGCAATCCATGTTGATGATCCAAGCGGTGAATCTCCTGATCTCATCGCACGAGATCCGACATCTTCTTCACGAGCGAGGCACACCGAAGGAAACATAGCTCCACAAGCAAACAATCCGGTTGCATGACGACAATGCTGCGGCGATGAAGACTCTCTCTAGGACATCCGTGGTGGACGACCATATGAGAGAGAGAGAGAGGGTGTGTGTAGATAATGAGAGAGAGAGAGAGTTATTTTGTCATCGTGTAAAGAAGATCAAAGGGGGTTCCTCTCCTTTTATAATATTTTAGGATCCATGGATCTCAATCCATGGACAACACAAATACAATGGCTCACATTGATTTGTGTTCCTTTTAATGCCCATGATCTTGTTGTTAAAAAATACAACAATAATTAATTGAATTAAAACAAATATAAATTTAATATAATTTGATTTATATTAAATCATTCTTCATTAGATAAATAGGAACGAGGCAAGCCTCCTTCCATAAGGAGGGTAGACGGCCACCACATTCCTTATAGGAATCGTGGCCGTCCACTCTTCCTATATGGAAGGTGGATCTCTCTTCCTTATTACATGAGATTACTTTAGCTCTTGATTCTCTCCAATATTTGCATTTGTTGCAAATTATTTCACAAAGAAATCTAATTTATTTTGTGAACATTGCAATCATGCCATTGGAAATTTGTGAATCACATTCACAACCCAAAATAAAATGTGAATTACATTTTCAATTTAATTGTCAACGTGAATCCAATTCACATTACCATTTAATTAACAAATTTAAATTACAAATACCTCTCTCTTATATATCATAAATCACATTTACAATATGAGTAATATGTATAGTGCTATCCACGTTATTCATATCCATGATAATTAAATTACATTTAATCATCTTGGATCTCTATTCTCATGTGCCCAAATAATATGAATCACATTCACATTATTCACATCTTTTATAATCAAATCACATTTAATTATCTAAGTAACTCTCTTTATAATATGAATCAAATTCATATTATTCATGGTAATTAAATCACATTTAATTATCCATTTTCTCAATGCTCGGATACATATATCAATGATGAAATTATCGGGAACTCTTTCAAGGCTAATGCGCTTTCTCTACGGATACTTGGAGATAAGGACATGACAAATGTATTGTTCCATGTATAGTGACTTGGATATTGATATCACATCTCAAATCTAGATCTTGTGGACCTCCCATTGATGCTTGATTAAATCGACAATGCGAATCCAATCTTCTCATTGCATCTGATCACATTCAGATCAATGTCCAGCATTTGGACCAAGATTACTTCTTGATGAAACTCGATTTCATCATCTTTATTTACAATTATTAACCCCCTTGCTTAAGCTTTGTGTTAATAAAACCCAACTAATGTCTTGTAATTATCAGAGTCTTGAATAAATTAAAAACCACAAAAAAATCACAAAATTAAAAGCCATGGTATTTTTAGCCTTAAAAATACCCTTAAAAATATTTCAGGTCTTTATTTGATTTCATCCAGTTTTGGTCAACATGAAACTTGTAGATCTCATCAAGATCTACAACTTTCATGTTTTGAGT
The DNA here is from genome assembly GCA_037367405.1 of Ottelia alismoides. NCBI lineage: Eukaryota > Viridiplantae > Streptophyta > Magnoliopsida > Alismatales > Hydrocharitaceae > Ottelia > Ottelia alismoides. The sequence continues at coordinate 1,007,029 of JAZKJV010011262.1, forward strand.
TTTCTCAAATTCGACCAAATTAACCTTCAAAAATCAAAAATATCATCTAAATAATCTGATTGGGCCACGTGGCCCGTTCTGGGGGCGCCACGTGGCCTGCCTCTCTTGTCTCATCCGCCACCTTCCTAGACCGTTGGATCTCCCTCTGATCCAACGACCAGCTGACGTCCACGCATGCCTCAATTTCCAACCGTTTGATCTACCTTCATCTTTAATCTCCGCCATTTCTTCCCGCCTCGCTCAGCATGCGCCACGTGTCAAGATCTCCACCATCAGATCGGTGTTTGGAGATGCAATCCCCACCGCCCGTTACCATTGCGTCTTCAACCGCTCGATCACCTATAGCTTCTATTCTAAACCGTCTATCAACTCTCTCTCCGCAGCTCGACACGTGGCGGCTTCAAGGCCCGTTGATCGCATCGCCGCAGATTACATCCTATCCTCTCGTTCGCGCCCAACCGTCAGCCGTTGGATCTCCAGATCCAACGGCTGATCTTCATTGTCAACTTCCCGACGTCCACTCGTGCCCACGTTCTCAACTCCGCGCAGACCTCTCCCCCTTCCCTTTTTCTCCATCACTCCAGTGACCACCTCCTCTCGCCAACCGCTCCAAGGTCTTATCCACTCACCCATGAACCTCGCCAGCGACTAAGTAACCCACGAACCCCTCTCCTTCGCTCCATGCACGCCCTCCAAACCCACGTCCTACCACCATAACCAGCCACCTTCAACCTTCAAATAACCCACCGCCTCCTCCATTCTCAGTTGTCCATCTTTACGAGGAAGGAGGCCCAGCCCTCCTCCTCCTCCCTGTGACCGGGGGAGGAGCGAGGATAAAGCGAAGACGACCTTCATGTCCGGTGAGACCCTCCGCCATCCATGGCGGAGTTGCGGTGCTCCGAGCCCGCCAAGCTGCTCCCCAAGGCTGGGGGAGTTCAGTGATGACCCAGAGCTACGCCATGGAGCTCGAGCACAAGCCATACCTCCACCATCGCTTAGGTAAGATTCTAACTCTTTCTTATCTTTTTTTTCTTTATTCTTTCTTAAATTATCTAGGCCGTATCACTCATCCTCGACCTCCATAGAGCATCTCACGAGCTCCGCCAACACACACCCATCCACGCCAGTCCCTCCGATCATCATATATCCCTTCTTTGCCCCTGACCACCTCCGATCCACCTCATCTCCGATCACCGGAGATCGAGCTCCGGTTCCTCATCTCCACTCGCTCGCACGAAACCTCACTCCACTCACGCACACACTCCACCTTGCTTCAGCTATGTTTCTAATGATGCAGGTCCTCGAAGCGTCAACGATCGGAGGACCATCGGAGCAACCCTTCATCAGCTCCGACTTCAACATACGGGTTCCGATGGTCCATTCCAAGAGGTCCTACGGCTTCCTCTGAGCTCCAGCTTCATCGCCCAACCTTTATGGAGCTCTTGGGAGGTCCATGTCGTCCAGGAAAGAGAGGCGGAGGAGGAGCTCCTTCGTCGGAGCCCTGTTCTTGCCGCCAGTCGCGGAAGAAGACGACGGAGCAGTAGCCGTCGGATGGTCTTCGTCCAGCGATCATCTGACGGCCCAGATGAGGCCGCGTCATCGACTTCAGTAGCACTTGGATCATCTCGATCCAACGGCCTTCAAATGCAGCCACGTCGACACACAGATCATAGAGCAGGCACCGTTGGATCCTCATCATCCAACGGCCCCGATGAGGCCACGATGCCAATTTCAACAGCCGTTGGATCCTCTCGATTCGACGGCCTACACTCCACCACGCGTTGACACAAGAGCGACCCCGAGCCTTAGCCATCGACCCTCCAGGTCTAGAGCACCCGAGCCTCCCCGATCCTGCATCGAGCCTGAACCAACGTCCAAGCCAAGCCGAAGCAACACCGAAGCTCTGCCGAGCCCGAGCAAACCTCCGAGCCTAGATGGCGCGTGCCTGGCACGTGACGTCTGGGCAATTTGTAGAGACACCCTCTAAACTTCTCCATTTTGCATTCAGGTCCAGTTATCACCTGTCGTCCACGTACACTGTGGTTATTTTGCAACCACACCCCTGAAGGATTCCATATTTGCAAAAAGGTCCTTGTGTGTGTGGGCAAATTACAGGGAAGGTCCTGTTCTTTTGCATAATTTCATTTTAGTCCTCCTAAGGACCTGTATGCAATTTTATTTCATGTTTTCTTTTCATTTATGCCCTTGTCTTTGATCTTGCATATCTTGAGCTACGTATGTCCAATTGAGTTGATTTCAGTTCCGTTTCGAAGCTTGTTTGACACACTTCCTAATGGCATTCTCATTTTCGGACACATCAATTCTGATGATTATTTTATTTGCCATGTGTCTCTTTAAGCTTTAACTTGTACCTAGTCTAATTTTGTTTATCAAGCTTGATTGAGACTTGAACTTGAAATTGACTCGTATTAATTTGCTCATCAAATTAATTCTGTCCTAGGGCATAGATTCATTGAATTTCATGGCATTTATTTGCATGATAAAAATTGGTAAAAAAATGCATGTTTATTTTTAATGCATTATTATGTCTTTGCATGAATTTGACGTACAGATGCTTTAACTCCACTCTTAATCAAATAGACTAAAATCCGATTAATATGAGAGAGGCTCGTGTCCCTGAGTTCGAACTTGGTATCTTACCAAGTAAAAAAATAATACAACCATCTCATTTTGATTGATTGATACATACTTAAATGAGGTGGTCGCATTGAAGAGTCCCGAATCGGCCTGACTGCTACGACAATTCCGAGTGCTAAAAACACACTCTTAAAGGGCCGATTTTGCGGTTCATCAAATGGTGCTGTTGCCGGGGACACGGCTCATTTCTTATATTTTTTGGATTTTTGTTTATTTAATTCAATGTTCATTTTTATAGGTCATTGTGTTTACTTATTTTGCATATAAATTTTTTCTTTTTTATTTGATCTCTAATCCTTGTTTCTGTGGCAGGACCCTTGATCAATCAAGGAGGCGAGGAGCTGGTGTCTCCTGCTGAGAGGAACCGTAGGAGCATGCTTGGAGCCTATAAGAAAGAAAAGAAAAAAAATGTGTCGCATTTTATTTTTGCTTGTAATAATTCGTCTTTTACAATGGTCTTCGATCGAAGACTCGCGAATGTAATCGAACGATCATGGTTGTGTGGGGATCGTCCCCACTTGAGTGTCGACTTAGGACCAGGCACGCGGCTCTTTGAGCGGTTTTTCTTTTTTATCTTTTACGTGCTTGCTCGTAGGTAGGACACACTTTAAATTTAGACGCATATAATCTCGCCTCACTTAGGTAAAATTAATGAAAATCATTCACCGCTAATAGAAGCTTGATTAGGTGCGACTTTTTTCGACTTGCATACATTGATTTTGGTTTTTCAAAACAACCCAAGTTTTCACGTGTTTTCATCAAATCATTGCATGTTTTATCGCTTAGCCTAGATCGCGTTTTTATCGAATACATGATTTTCTCGGCTTTCTTTTCCTAGCTTGATCACCTAGGATTAATGAAAAATGGGAATGAACGGTAGACGATGATTGCTTGATTTTGTGCTAACCATAATTCAGTGATAACCTTAAATAAAATTGGGACTGTTAATTACAAGTCAACATAAAATGGAGTAAAACTTTGGTTTTGGGAGAGCAATACCCTCGCATACGCATTGATTTTCACTTCACATTTTTTCTTCGCGTAAATACCTAATGTTTTATCACCAGTAAAACCGACAAGATAATAAACCAACTTCGGTTGGTTTCATGTGTGAGTTGGTGAAATTGAGGGTCTTGCTTGCTTGATTGAGCCATGTTTGCTACGATACACACCCCAAAACCTTAGTCACTCCATTCATCTCCGCAGATTCAAACCGCTCACTTGTAAATCCATTCCTCTTCTTCGTTCACCTTGGGTCCCTCCCAACATCAATTTCCATCTTTATACTTAGGCTAATCTCAGCCTAAGTATAGGGGGACCCGAGTCCCCGTGATTTTCTCTACTCATCTTTCCTTGCCTTTATACTTAGGTTATTTCTAACCTAAGTATAGGGGGAACCTCTCTTAGCTCCCGTATATTTCTCTATATTTAAATGGACCTATGTACTTGTAACATCTAGTGCTACGAGGACATAACAAAGTTTAAGTATAGGGGGGTATACCGTATATACTGTATACTTATTTTAGCTATAATCTGAAAAATTTGAAAAATTTAAAACTTTTTGGCTAAGGTAAAACTCTTTGGACTAAGAGAACTCAAATGATTTCGCAGCTTTTCGATATTATGTTACGCTATTTTTATAAAAAAATTTCGAAAATGATTTTTCTTTGTTTTGAAAAAAATCTTTTGAAAATGTTTTGAAAACTTTTTATTTACGTGACATGGTTTTGAAAGTCTTTTCAAGGAAAGTTGAGTTTAACTTGTGTTTTAACCCTTATTAAAATCCATAAAAATGAGAAAAATGCAAAACCCTTTAGGAGCCGTTAGTGACTACTAAGCCCAATTATGTAAGCCGCATTCAGTGAGGGTTCACCCTTAGCAGATTGGATGGTTTAGAGGACATCGCATAAGGCCCCGTCCCCAAGCAACGGGCTTCGGCCTGTACTTACATCCATACTGGCTGAATTGCAGATGCTCAATTGAGTTTAGGCAGCTCTAATATCTCTTGAAGTTCAAAAAAAATCTTGTTTTTTGAATGAAGGAGTTGGATTAATCCTCTACACTTACACTTTCACCCAGGATCTGAATTGGTCAAGGAGACTTAGCTTTTTGAGGTCTTTGAGATTTTTAGGTTAACCAACCTTAGCCATTAGGGTCATAGACTTAATCGTCCACATTCTCCTAGGTTTCTAGATTTGCATGCTATATTCCATGCTTAGTCTCAGACAAAAGAATATGATCAGCACATCACATGCACGACTGCGGTTTTTGATGAGATGAGTTGATTTTTCACCTGAGGGATTGGGATGAGGAAGTCGAGTTTGGATTTGATCTAATGATGCTCGAGGATGGGATAAAATCTTTGGAGGCTTCATGAAACCTGAGTGTCAGCAATATTAGCCAGTATGAGAACTTCATTCTTATACTAATCTCTTGACATTGACCTAAGTGCCAAGGTGTGAAATAAATAAAAAATGTTGATCAGTGTGCTCCAACTCTTGGCAAAAGCAGTGGAGCTAGCCACAAATACTACAAAGCAATGAAATGTCAAAGAAAAGCTCTCATTCCTCAAAGTCAATTATCAAAGGAGCTTCCACCAAAGGCGAGCGCTCCCAACCATTTTAAAGTGTTCACTTGGACCACCGCTATTAGGACCAGGAGTCGAGCTTGCACCAAAAAAGGGCTATGCATCGTAAATGCTACAAGTCTGGGTGTGGAAGGTACGATAGGTACTCAAAAGAGACACACCCCGGTGTATTCCAGGAAAACAAGTGCAGACGGCTCCAACTTCTCTTGACGGACGCACTGATCAACACAAAAAAAATGTGTTGCGTAAAAGGCACTAGAGAGAATCATTGTTCCAATGAGAGGGAGAGAAGAAATGACACAATCCCATGCTCTCCATTACTGTCCAGCCATCTACATTTTCTAAGACTGACAACTAAAGAGACAGTGGATCGAATGCAAGATTGGATTTATTCCCTAGTGCTGAGGATTGGGTCCTTAGGAGATTTTCTCGGACCAAGACTTTGGGTGACGATTTGACTCTACTCTCAGAATCGCAGTCAACACTAAAATGTCATATCCTTTAGATTATATGTACATTAGAGAGAGTCTCGAGAAGTAGAGGAATTGGATGCCTCTTGATTAAGGCTGGGTTGAACTCTAGAATTTTGGACCTCTAAAGTCGAGTCGACTTGATCATATTGGATCTTGTATTCACATGCACAAGGGGGTTAATCCAACTTAGTCATTCTTTTTTATGCTCGAGGACGAGCATAGTTTAAGTATAGGGGGGTGATGAAACTCGATTTTATCATCTTTATTTCCAATTATTAACCCCCTTGCTTAAGCTTTGTGTTAATAAAACCCATCTAATGTCTTGTAATTATCAGAGTCCTGAATAAATTAAAAACCGCAAAAAAAATCACAAAATTAAAAGCCATGGTTTTTTTAGCCTTAAAAATACACTTAAAAATATTTCTGGTCTTTATTTGATTTCATCTCCAGTTTTGGTCAACATGAAACTTGTAGATCTCATCAAGATCTACAACTTTCATGTTTTGAGTTTTCTCAAATTCGACCAAATTAACTTTCAAAAATCAAAAATATCATTTGAATAATCTGATTGGGCCACGTGGCCCGTTCTGGTGGCGCCACGTGGCCCGCCTCTCTTGTCTCATCCGCCACCTTCCTAGACCGTTGGAACTCCCTCTAACCCAACGGCCAGCTGACGTCCATGCACGCCTCAATCTCCAACCGTTTGATCTACCTTCATCTTTAATCTCCGCCATTTCTTCCTGCCTCGCTCAGCATGCGCCACGTGTCAAGATCTCCACCATCAGATCGGCGTTTGGAGATGCAATCCCCACCGCCCGTTCCCGCTGCATCTTCAACCGCTCGATCACCTATAGCTTCTAATCTAAACCGTCTGTCAGCGCTATCTCCGCAGCTCGACACGTGGCAGATTCAAGGCCCGTTGATCGCATCGCCGCAGATTACATCCTATCCTCTCGTTCGCGCCCCACCGTCAGCCGTTGGATCTCTAGATCCAACGGCTGATCTTCATCGTCAACCTCCCGACGTCCACTCGTGCCCACATTCTCCACTCCGCACAAACCTCTCCCCCTTCCCTTTTCTCCATCACTCCAGTGACCACCTCCTCTCGCCAACCGCTCCAAGGTCTTCTCCACTCACCCATGAACCTCGCCAGCGACTAAGTAACCCACGAACCCCTCTCCTTCGCTCCATGCACGCCCTCCAAACCCACGTCCTACCACCATAACCAGCCACCTTCAACCTTCAAACAACCCGCCGCCTCCTCCATTCTCAGATGTCCATCTTTACGTGGAAGGAGGCCCAGCCCTCCTCCTCCTCCCTTTTACAGGGGGAGGAGCGAGGATAGAGCGAAGACGACCTTCATGCCCGGTGAGACCCTCTGCCATCCATGGCGGAGTTGCGGTGCTCCGAGCCCGCCAAGCTGCGACCCAAGGCTGGGGGAGTTCAGCGGATACCCAGAGCTCCGCCATGGAGCTCGAGCAAAAGCCATACCTCCATGATCGCTCAGGTAAGCTTCTAACTCTTTCTTGTCTTTTTTTCCTTTATTCTTTCTTAAATTATCTAGGCCGTATCACTCATCCTCGACCTCCATAGAGCATCTCACGAGCTCCGCCAACACACACCCATCCACGCCAGTCCCTCCGATCACCATATATCCCTTCTTCGCCCCTGACCACCTTCGATCCACCTCATCTCCGACCGCCGGAGATCGAGCTCTGGTACCTCATCTCCATTCGCTCGCACGGAACCTCACTCCACTCACGCACACACTCCACCTTGCTTCGGCTATGTTTCTAACGATGCAGGTCCTCGAAGCGTCAATGATCGGAGGACCATCGGAGCAACCCTTCATCAGCTCCGACTTCAACTTACGGGTTCCGATGGTCCATTCCAAGAGGTCCTACGGCTTCCTCTGAGCTCCAGCTTCATCGCCCAGCCCTTATGGAGCTCTTGGGAGGTCCATGTCGTCCAGAAAAGAGAGGCGGAGGAGGAGCTCCATTGCCGGAGCTCTGTTCTCGCCGCCAGTCGCGGAAGAAGATGACAGAGTAGTAGCTGTCGGATGGTCTTCGTCTAGCGATCATCTGACGGCCCAAATGAGGCCGCATCATCAACTTCAGCAGCCCTTGGATCATCTCGATCCAACGGCCTTCAAACGCAGCCACGTTGACACATAGATCATAGAACAGGCACCGTTGGATCCTCATCATCCAACGGCCCCGATGAGTCCACGATGCCAATTTCAACAGCCGTTGGATCCTCTCGATCCGACGGCCTACACTCCGCCACGCGTCGACACCAGAGCGACCCCGAGCCTTAGCCATCGACCCTCCAGGTCTGGAGCACCCGAGCCTCCCCGATCTTGCATCGAGCCTGAACCAACGTCCAAGCCAAGCCGAAGCAACACCGAAGCTCTACCGAGCCCGAGCCAACCTCCGAGCCTAGATGGCGCGTGCCTGGCATGTGACGTCTGGGAAATTTGCAAAGACGCCCTCTAAACTTCTCCATTTTGCATTCAGGTCCAGTTATCACCTGCCGTCCACGTGCATTGTGGTTATTTTGCAACCACACCCCTGCAGGATTCCATATTTGCAAAAAAGACCCTTGTGCGTGTGGGCAAATTACTGGGAAGGTCTTGTTCTTTTACATAATTTCATTTTAGTCCTCCCAGGGACCTGTATGCAATTTTATTTCATGTTTTCTTTTCATTTATGCCCTTGTCTTTGATCTTGCATATCTTGAGCTAGGTATGTCCAATTGAGTTGATTTCAGTTCCGTTTCGAAGCTTGTTTGACACACTTTCTAATGGCATTCTCATTTTCAGACACATCAATTCTTATGATTATTTTATTTGCCATGTGTCTCTTTAAGCTTTAACTTGTGCCTAGTCTAATTTTGTTTATCAAGCTTGATTGAGACTTGAACTTGAAATTGACTCGTATTAATTTGCTCATCATATTAATTCTGTCCTAGGGCATAGATTCATTGCATTTCATGGCATTTATTTGCATGATAAAAATTGATAAAAAAATGCATGTTTATTTTTAATGCATTATTGTGTCTTTGCATGAATTTGACCTATAGATGCTTTAACTCCACGCTTAATCAAATAGACTAAAATCCGATTAATATGAGAGAGGCTCATGTCCCTGAGTTCGACTTTGGTATCTTACTAAGTAAAAAAATAATACGACCATCTCATTTTGATTGATTGATACATACTTAAATGAGGTGGTCGCTTTGATGAGTCCCGAATCGGCCCGACTGCTACGACAATTCCGAGTGCTAAAAACACACTCTTAAAGGGCCGATATTGCGGTTCATCACTTCTCTACTGAGAGGAGTCACTAAAATCCAGACTCGTTTCATCTCTCCCTAGGAATGGAAGCGTCATGGTTATACAATCATTTATGATCGCAACACCCTCAGGTATTCCTAATACCTGTACATCCTGCATACTGGAAGACCCAAAATAAACCTGAAGTATAAGATCAATTTTACACTTTCAACTTCAAGGATTTATCATTAAGTTTCTCATTTGACTATTGGGAGTTGGTATCGATCGTATACTTTCCAAAAGCATATATCATACCCTGGTTTTGATCATATACTTTCCAAAAGTATGTATCAAACCTACAAATTTAGTCAAGCTTCCAAATCAAGACGACCGTGCACAGAATTTGATTCTGCCCAATATCTCATGAGTGAGCTCATGTCTTCCGGTCCAAGAAATGAACCTGTATGATCCCTTTGAGAGATCGTATTACTCATATGCCCTTGCATGCACACCAGAGCGTCAGTGTATAGACCTTGATTAGGTCATCAACCTATTGGTCTACCAAATGTACATACATAGACATATAGTAACACATCTGTCTCCGGTCATAGGATGCGTGCCTATATCGTAACATTATATGACATAGGCCTTTGGTTATCTCTATCTCGTTAAGTTAACTCTTTGACTTAACTTATCTAACACCTCCGAATCTCTATTCCTATGCAGAGGACCTTCATCAAGAGGTTGGTTAGATATCAGTCTTATGAGAAAGGATTGACATCTCCTACTCAGGCTGGAGATCCTCTCTTAATAATCATTTAATGATGCTTGATGAGTCATCAATCTAAATCTTTAGATATTCATCATAGAACCAGCCTCTATGATTCAATAATTGAATCAACAACTGTATGATCATTAATATGGCCATGGTACAAAACCCTAATTGTACTAAGGGATCTATTATGGAAATTATTTCTTCTTCATTTCAGATCAGGGAATGAGATTTGCAATAACATTCATTGCATAATGGCTCGCCGTAGGCTCGCATGTCCAACAACAAGTGTGCGGTCGATGCACCTCGGAGCTGGTGGCACACGTGGGCGGTGCGCGTGGTGAGGATAAAGGCGAGACGGCCTCCGCGCGCGTGTTTGGGAGGCTGGCACGGTGGCCACCTAGAGATGGAGCAGGGATGAGGGAGGCTGCCACTGGGGTAGTCAGCCGTGGCTGAGAGGCAGGCACAGGCGTGGCTCGAGGGCCTCTGCAGAAGGCTGGCGATTGGTGGACCACAACCGTAGAGGGATGCGGTGGAGAATGCACGGCTAGTTGACGTGACGGTCTCTGCATGCGTGCTACGCTTGAGGGCGAACGACAGGACCAGGGAGGCTACCGCTGGGGATGGTTGGCATGCCTAGGGTCTGGTGGCGCATGCGGGAGGAAACAACAGAGCGACTGCAGGTACAAGACGGGGAGGAGAGGTCTCTGATAGCAGGCTAGTGGCAGAGTAGCTGCGGGTGGGGGGACCGCGAGCAGTTGCGCTGGGGGTGCAACGGAGCGGCAGGCGTCGTCGCCTGCTCCTGGATGAAGAGAGGGTTGCGGCTGCTGATTTCTGTTCTCTTTTCTTATTTTTTTAAATTTTTTGTGATTTTTTTGTAATTTTTTTAAACATGAAAAAATGTAGAAATAAAATGAAAAGGTGGTGATGTTGTGATGATTGTGATTTGGTGGTGTTGTAAAAAATGAAGATGATCCAGACAATAATAAAATAATGTTAGATAATAATAAACAAAGGAGAAACTAGAGATAGATAACATACCTATAATTTCTCAAGGGGGAGGAGCTGCGGTGAACGGCTCCCATCGTGGCCTCAAGAAGTTGGCGAAGAGGGAGGCTTCGAGGCTTGAGTAGCTTGTGCGGAAGCAACATCAAGGAGTTGTGAGGCTCCTTGGATCTCACCACGGTCGGAGATTGCCGAGCTCGTCGTCGCTCAAATTGTATTGTTTGTGCTATCACCAAGAATGAGGCGAGGGCTAGAGCTCTCTCTCTCTCTCAAGAATGATGGATGATGATGAATAAAGGGGATGAGGGGAATAAAAAAAGGAGGAGGAAGAAGTTAGAAAAAAAGTGGAGAAAGTAGAGGAATGGTGGAGGAAGTGGAGTGGCAGTGGAGACTTGGAGTGGGGAACAAGGGAGAGGAAACAAATTAAATTAATTAATTAAATAAATATAATAAGTATGCTACTAAAAATAATGAAGAGAAAACAAAAATAAAATGTAAGAGTGAAAGAAAGAAAAAATAAAAATTAAATTAAAAATGAATTAAATTAATTAATTAATTTAAAAAATAGTAATAAATAAATAAATAGAAATAAAATAAATGACAGAAATAAAAAAAATAAAAATAATAAAAATGTGGGACACATGGCAGCTCCAAGAGCTATCACGTATCGCTCCCAAAAAAATCACAACTTAAATGTAAATAAAAATAAAAAAGAAATAACAAAAGTGTTCAAATCAAAAAGCGATCAACATAAAAGTTTATCGTCTCGACGAGATCTAAAAAATTTGTGAATGATCGAAAATCAAAATAAGTTATATGTACAAAATGTATTTTAGGGTGGTACATTATAGATATAAAATTCCACATTTATCTTTTGCAATTTTTTATGTTATTTTTAAATAAGAGAAAAATCAAAATAAAAATAGGAAAAAATATGATAAAATTATTTACAATTTAATCTATTTTTTATTTTTAATAATTAAGAAAATAAAAGGATAAAATAAAGGATATTTTAGTCAATATGTGCAATATACAATAAGGGCCCAAAACCCTAGTTTCACACACGAACTCTGATTTTTATGAAATTGGTCTTATTTTGAAGGTCTTTGAATGTATATTACTTTAAAAGTAAGCATACCCTAATCGTACACTGTATGAGAGAGATATGTTCATTTTGAGGTTCTTAGTCTTAAACTTGGATTTGGGTTTTATTGGAAAATTTTACAAGATTAGTATTTTTTGATATTTTTTCTTTATTAGTGCTAGTTATATATATACTATAGAGTTGATTTTATTGGATTTGGAGTTAGCTTAAAATAGATACAAATAAGGGAAAATATATATTTTACAGGTGATATTTACAAGGGGATTTGACTTCTTATTTTAATGCAAAAATGCATGCTAAAATATAAAATTAATTACAGGTGCGTGAATGAGAATAATGCAGAATAAATGGGAAAATTCAGCTAATTAGTCAGGAACGAAGCTCTGTTTTCAACTTTTAGAGTGATGAATCACAAATTCATCACTTCCTTGTCTTCGACCAAGTGAGGTACCTTTTTATCGGCATTTTATATTATTTAGTCCTAGATTTTATGTAATGCATTTGTTTTATGATTTCATCGATAGTTGTAGCTTAGATCACCCCATTCGAAGTTCGTCGGAGGCTAGCTCCAGCAAATGACCTCACCATACTCCTCGTTTCCTAATGCACCTTCCGCCGTCATTCTCTTCCCTAGTCGTTTCTCTATGCCTCCGTCCACTCCAGCCAACCTGCTCTTCCTTGGAGTAGGATCTGGGTGCTCCACAATCTTTATCCCATTGGAGCACCTCCTTTACACTCCACAGACTTCCCATTTCACGCGCTAAAGAGTTAAGGCAATTTGCCCTCGACTCATTAACATCTTTTTATAGGTTTCCTAACGCTTCAAAGCTAGCTGGGGGAGTTTTGAGACTCTCATGAGGTTCCTGGAGCTTCTTTGCTCCACCGACCTATTGGGAGTCCTCTGAAGCTTGCCGGAGCATTTTAAAGCCACCAGCCGATAGAGGATCTCACAAGGAGACTTTTGGCCCATTTGATGCATCAGAGGACGTTGGAGAGGAGAGATTTTACTGGGGGAAGCTTACTCAGGCAAGGTTTTCTTCGTTGTTCGCCCACCACTCCTCTTCGTTGTTGGATCAAGAACAACCTCCCAGATTAGCTCGTGATCATTGGATCGCATGCGCCTCCAGCCATCAGATCAGACTCAGGATTTAATTCTAAGCATCCATCAGGAAAGCATCATCGTGAAGACCGTGGGCGACTTGTGGATAAGTGATAGAATGGAGACCATCCGCTCACACCTTGTGTTGGGTATTTTACATCTTCGACCCATCAATTTTTGTATTTTAATATTTAATCTAAAAACTTTCATTAGCCATTGTTGTATTTTTGTAATAATTGTAGAAAAACCCTCAAAAATTTTATAATTACATTCGAGTCCATGCCAACTCAGCTCACGTGCGGTCCCACGTGCGGTGGGCATTTCACACTTGAGCCCCTTCTACTTTTTGTATTCCATTTTGGCCTAAGAATTATTAATTCTAGTGTTATATTTTAGTGAAAATTGTAGAAAAGCCCTTAATATTTATTTTAATTACACATATGCTCCTACCAGTTCATTGATTTTTTTATGCATTTCTTCCATTTTTTAAATATAGCATCTGTACTCCAAAAAGTACCAAAAAATAGGGTTAATCTCTTGTTGCAATATATTTTCACATCATATTTTTAGATTTGCAATTTAGGAATGTTTAGTATTTATTAAAAATCAAAAGTAGCACAAATATTCTCTATTTGATTTAAAACACATAAAAATTACAGTTTTGAAAAATTCCCCCAAAAATATTTTTTTAATATTTTTATCCTTAAATTTAAAAATCCAAAAAAATAGAGAAAAAATCTAAAAAACCCCCAACACTCTTTATGAAAATATAAAAATCCTTAAAATCTCTACAAATATATTTTCTATTTTCTAATTTCCATTAAATTATATCTTTTAAATATTATTTGGAAAATTTTGTATATTATTTGTTATTTTTAATTTCCATTTCAATTTGACCAATTTATTTATTCAAGATTTGGTGTATTTTTAACTTTAAAAATCCATAAAAATTAGCAAAAATACTAAACAAATTTCAAAAATAATAATTTTTTTTAAAACCAAAAACATTTAATTATTTAATTTTTATTTATCTTTAGTTATATTTATATCTATATTATCTTATATTGTTTTTATAATCTTATATATATTTTTTTATAAATTTAAAAAGAAAAGAAATTAAATATTAGGAAAATATAAAATGAAAATAAAATCTTATAAAATTAAAAACAATTAAAAAATATAAAAATAAAAATTATAAAAATTATAGAAATAAAAACCCCACCAAAAAAATACATAGACAACAAGACACACACATTTTTGCATATACTTGCACCATTGTCCCTTTTGCTTCTTGTCTTCGACCTCTTTGTTCTTGCAAATATACACATATATTGTAGAGTTATAATAAATTTTAACTCCACATTTTGCTTTTTAATGCTTAATTCTTATTGTGGGTTAATTGTTTATTAATTGGGATTTCATGAGTGGTCGCCACCGCGACTTCGTCTTTGCCTTGTGGGGACATATTTTGGCCCTTACAAAATCCCAGTTATCAAATGGCACCGTTGCTGGGGAGCAACGTCGTGTAGATTGGTTTTTACCCATGTCTTCTTACTTGTCTATATTCTATTTTTTATTTTCTATTTATTTGATATTCTTGTTTAGCTGTCTAACAAACTTCTTTGTTGACTTTGTTGTGAGGACAACAGTTCGACGAAGGCCCTCTTCGGAGCGCTTGTGCACCCACGTAAAGCCGAATCAGTTTTCTGACCTAGCGCCAAGGAAGACATAGAGATTTTTGATGATAGAGCCATCTTTATTTGCATATTATTTATTTCGTAATTTATGTTAGAGAGAAACATTTATTATAATGTTCAGGACTCTAAGGACACTCTACACACTTCACGAGGTCCACTACCCGAGGGATTATTCCCTTGGGGGCCTCATTGGCTTTTCCATATTTTCATCGCTTTTCCTTTTTATTTGTTTTAGGATTTTATTTTTCTTTATTTTGTGTAAAGTGATTGAGCCCTAGTTGTAGGATTTGATTAATGATAGACTAAGGACAAACACCTAATTACCATTGCATGCACCTATAGTCTTATTTGGACTTAGTTAAATTTTGAACTGCTACTTATTTGGACTTGAGAGCACGTGTCGAGAGAGGTCGTATATAACACACGCATTACCCATTGTGGCGGGCACCGAGCAGATTGTTCTTTACACTAATAGTATATTTTCATCTAGGGCTATTTCATCGGTTTTGCATTTGCATATAGATAGGTTTCAATTCTGCTTAGCATCCATGCATGTAGAGAGCTAGAGGCAAGGTGATCATTTATGTTTAGCATGCATCATTGATTTCACCTCGCATCACTTTTTCATTCTCTCCATCTGATTTTGATCACTTAGGTGCTAAAAAGAATTGACTCCTCATAAGCTCGTGCATTTTTATTGAAAATACAAAAAAGTGATAATAAATAAAATTGGGACTGTTAGTATTACTCGACCCTAAAATCAACCAGAAAGAAAATCATTGTCTTGAGGAGAGTAACCCCCTCATTGTATTCATTTTACTTTTCCCACATACAAACTAAGGTTAGTGCACAATCCTAGGCCTCCTAATTATTTGTAAAAATTTTGTCTTCTCACCAAACTCTAAAACATACAAGATAAAAAGACCCAACTTTTACGGTCTTCACCGAGTTGAGTATGTGAATTGAGGTTTGACTTGTGTATATTTGTTTGTGATCGTTTGTGTGCATACTAGATCTTTACTGTGCATTTGAGCCTTTTTTCTCACTTCTCTTGATTTGACTTCGTGTTCTTCCGATCATTTTCCTTTTGTTTCGAAGATGGCCGACTGGAGTGAATTTTATCCAGACTTTGTGGATCCCTCATAACCTCCACATAGTCCACCTCCATTTTCCAGGAGGACTTTGCTCCTGATTTTTGTACATATCTGCCTTAGCCATAGTGTTGGACCTCGGATTTTTACCAACCACCACCACCCTCACATTTTCCTCCACCTCACCAACCCGAGACTGATTTTTTGGAGTCACCTTTCATGTAGTCCACTCTTGAGCAGTTGACCCAGACGATGGAGATGATGAGACAGAGGATTAGAAACCTCACTAGCATAAATAAGAGCCACAATGACGCTTCACTATTTGATGAGACCTTAGAGGACGAACATGATCATACTACTTCCACAGATGAGTTCGTACCCTTTTGTTTTGACCTATTTGAGACTCGCCATTCTAGAATTGACCTGACTACTTCCATTGATGAGTTCGAGCCTTTTCACTTTGATATCTACGAGACACCTCAGAATGACCTAGCCACCGTTCTTCTACTGACCCGTCTGTGCCTTCTCACCTTAAAATTGCTGAGGATCTTCACCAGGTCAATCCTGATCGGTTTTTGTCATCTGAGGACCTCGATATTGACCTTCACCTTGTCATATCCATTCCTCAGCGATACCACAAGAAGCTCCGCTTTCTACCTTCTTGATCCTTTGTACATCTACCTCTTTGTATACGCGCTTTCATTTACTTCTTTCCATCCACTGTTTCGTTCATCCACCCCATATCCGTGAGTTTCCTTGCTGAGGATGTACTTTATCCTATGTATGGGGGGTGGACGAGTGGAGTGTTCTTTCTTCATTCTGTTTCATCACTCTTGTTGTTGCCTACACTTAGGGCTCTTTTACCCTAAGTATAGGGGGAGTGATGCGTAAATTCTCTTCGATCCTTTCTTCTATCTTCATCTATCTTTCTTCTTTTCTTCTTTTCATTTTCATATTTCTTTTCTACCAGAAAAGGTCACTCCTTTTTGTCAGTCTTATATACTTAGGATGTACTTTATCTTAAGTATAGGGGGGTGCGTACCCCAAGTTTTTCATGCGATAATCCCCCTCCACTGTCTCCTCTTCTTGTCTATACTTAGGGATATCTCACCATAAATATAGGGGGAGACAGACCGAGATGTGATCTGTTCATTCCCACCTTTGACCCTCCCTGCCTTTCGTACAATTTGCTATACTTAGGATTAGTTAATCCTAAGTATAGGAGGGTGGTCGACTTTTCATTCATTCATTTCTTTTATTCTTTCCTTATATCATTCATTTATTCTTTAGGCTTTTCTATACTCAGCGAGTTATGTCTTCTCTTTTTCTCTTTGATTTATGAGGACATAGCTCAAGCTAAGTATAGGGGGGTCGTATATACTGTGTATATACTTTTGACATAACTTGTACTTTTGTATTTTCAATAATTATAGCTAAAATATTATATAAAATACTCTATATATACTATATAAAATTCATTAAATTCACTTAATAAAAAGATGCATATTATTCCTCAAATTCTTTTTTCATTTACTGATTAATAAATCAGGTAAAAATATTTTTTACAAAATATTTGAAAAATAGTTTGAAAATCTTTTTGAAAAATCTTTTGAAAACTATTTGGAAAATATTTTGTTAAATATTTTCAAACCATTGTAAAAATATTTTGTTTGTAAAAATTTCATTTCTTTGTGTGAAATAAAAATGTCTCAAAAACTAGTTGCAAATGGTTTGGAAATTGGTTGCACAAATATTTTGAAAAATCAATATATACTGTTTGAAAAGCCTTTGCAAAATAATTTTCAAATGTTTGTAAAATTATTTGTTAAAATTATTTTGAACTATAGTTTTCAAAATTCTTTGTAAAATCATTTTCAAAAAAGTTTGAGGAATATATGCATCACACAAAAACTCTTTATTAACTATATATACATATCTATAAAAAACCATTTGTAAATCCTTAAAACCCTTACTCTTGTAAACAATAAGATGCATTCCCGTATAAATATTTGTACCTAGTTTTATTCCAAAAATCTTTTATTTTGAAAAAACCCCAAAAATATTTGCAAAATCAAAAATTCCAAAAACATTTCCAAACACTTTTTCAAAAATCCATTAAAAGTTTATATTTGAAAATTGCATCAAAAAAATATTTCCTTCATTGTACATAACATTTACATTTTTCAGAATGAGTTTGATAACTGAACAAGTATAAGTAAAATCCGAAGATTGGAGCTCGGTTGGACCTGAAATCTACCTAATCATAGGAACTTTGTAGGAACTGGAATTGAGGTACTTTAGGTCTCTGTCACCTGTACAAAAGCACCATCCGAGCTCCCTTCCATTTTTTGAATGCTTTTGGGGCCAACTTTGTGCCCCTGTCTTGTGCTCCAGATCGAAGTGAGTGAGAAGCACTTCTCCAACTGCTTGTAGCAGAGTCTGGCGATGTTCGAGGGGAATTCCACCCACCTCCGGCGAAGCACGCCACCAAGGTCAGCTTCCTTGGCTTCAGCTGCTTGATTTATTGCAAATGACCTCAAATCATTTTGCAAAACATTTTACACCTGATTTATTGCTTGTATTCACAAAGAATTAATTTGTATTTTGATAATTAGCCATATTATTGAAATTGCAAAAGTACAAGTTATGGATAAAGTATATACAACGTATATACGACCTCCTCCTATACTTAGATTGAGCTATGTCCACCTAAACTAGAGTGACAAAAGGAAGACATAACTCGTACTAAGTACAAAAAAGTCTATACTACAATGACTAAAGAATGAAGGAATGAGCAGTTGATCGCCCCCCCTATATTTAGGATGAAATAATCCTAAGTATAACCGACTATACACAAGATGGGGAGGGTCAAGGGTGGGAATGTACAAAATTGTTGGCTTGACCTATCTCCCCATGTACTTAGGGTAAAATATCCTCAAGTATAGATAGAATATTAAGAGTTGAGGAGACATGCGAGGAATCAATGAATGAACAACCCAGAGTGCTCACCCCCCTATACTAAGGACAAAGTACGCCCTATGTAAAGAATTAGAAAATAGAAAAGGAAAAGAAAAAAAGAAGGAAAAATTTATTTTTGAGTTTTTTCAGCTCAAGTATCTGATCCATTCGACTCTGTGAGCTCATCTTAAAATATGACTTTGATAAAATCTACACTGGACATGAATGTGTCATGCTCTAAATACGACTTCAACAACAGTCTATTGACTACAAAAGGTCATGCATCCGGTGACAATTCAGATATCAATAGACTTCTGCTGTCACGCATGGTTTTTACAATGAATGGCCTGCTCCATTTGCCTTTAACTTTGCCTTGAAAAAATTTTAGCTTCGCATCGAACAACCACATCTCCTGGCCAGGCTCAAAAGTCTTCCTTCTGATGTGTTCATCATGTCATTTATTGACTTTCTCCTTGTACATCAGGCTGTTGTCATATGTGTAATATCGAAACTATAACAAATGGTTCATATCAACTTTTCTATTCTTGCATGCTTTCTCAGAATCCATGTTGCACATGTTCAATCCACATAATGATTTATGAATTAACTGCATGGGCCAGGTGACATGAAATTCCATAAACAAGGCAGTTTGGTGACATGCCAAAAGGAGACTTGTAAGCTATTATGTAGGCCCAAAGCAAGTTGCACATGTTCAATCCACATAATGATTTATGAAATAACTGCACGAGCCTGGTGACATGGAATGCCATAAACAAGGTAGTAGGGAGACATGACAAGAGGAGACTTGTAAGCTATTATGTAGGCCTAAAGAACTGAATCAAGGAACTGTGACTAATTCTTTTTATCTAGTCATACGAATATTCTTGATTTTCCTGTTTGAGGATTCAGTTAAGCCATTGGAATGAGTGTGGTTTGGTACTACAACATGATATTCTATGTCGTATTCTTTGGTCAACTTCTTGACCTCTTTGTTTATGACGTGGCTCCCCCCAACATATATGAGAATCTTGGGAATCTTGAACTGCGAGATGATGTTGTCCTTCAAGAATCGATAGAAGATGCAATTGTCTATAGTTCGAGCAAGTATTGCCTCCATCCATCTTCTTACATAGTCGATCACACCATGGTGTATTCAAAGCCTCAACTGTTAGGGAATCAACCCATAAAATCAATGCCGCATGCATCGAAGATTTTAGAAATTTGTATGTATTTCAGAGGCATTGTGTCTATCATACTGATGTTTCCGATCATTCTTTGACAATCAGTACATTTCTTTACATTCTCAGTTGCATCCTTGAATAATGTTGGCCAACAAAGTCCACATTGGAGTACTTTCACCATCGTCATCTTTCCAAAAGGTGTCCACTAGCTTCAAGCTTGTGACAATGGTCTAGGACAGCTTTGATCTCCTTCTGAGGTATACACATCCTCCAAATGCAATCTACTCCCTCTCTAAATAGATGTAGATTCTCCCACTGGTAGAAGCCAATGTCTGACAAGAATTAATCAATCTTGATCTTTAGTTAGTCTGGCGAAGTCTTCTTGGAGACAAGATAATTCACGATGTCTGCATACCAGGGAAGGGAGGCGATAGACAGAATTGCCTCATTTGGAAAAGTCTTAGTGATGAGAATGGAGTTCTGCTCAAGAATTTCACTTTCAGCTATTTTGGAGAGATGATCTACCAACAAAATTTTAACATAGTTTTATCATGACTTTCCAAGTCAAATTCTTTGAGTAAAAGAATCTATTGAATCAGATGATGATTGGAATCCTTCTTGCCCTTTAAGTACTTGATGGCAGAGTGGTATCTATAAATAATCGCCTTGGATCTGAGGAGGTGTGATTTGAAATTATCTAAGGCAAACATTATGGCTAACATCTCTTTCTCTAGCACTATATAATTCCTCTAGTCCTCATAAAGTGTTATGCTAGCATTATGATATGCAAATGGTAACCCATCGCACCTTTGTCCAAGCACAACACTGGCATCTGTCACGATCTCAAATGGTAGAAACCAATCGGGCACCTGGAGGATAGGAGAATGTGTGATCACATCCATTAATAGATTGAAGGATTGGAGGACGCAGTCATTAATCACAAGATCAACCTCCTTACTTAGTAGCTCAGTTAGCGGTTATGCAATCTTGTTGGAATCTTTGATAAATCTACGATAAAATCCCACATGCCCTAAGAATGACCAGACTTGCTTTAGATTTGTTGGTGGATCAAGTTTTGAAATTACATCCACCTTGGCTGGGTCAACCTCCATGCCTCGCTTGGAGATGATGTGACCCAATACAACTCTTTAAATCACCATAACGTGATTCTTCTCCCATAAGAGCGTAAGGTTAACCTTGAACATTTTTCAGCACTCGGTCTAAATATCCCAAACATTTATCATAGCTATCATCGTAGATCAAGAACTCGTCCATAAAAACTTTGAGAAAATTGCCTACCATATAAGTAAATGCAACCAACAGGCATCTTTGGAATGTAGCAGGTGTGTTGCACAAATCCAAAGGGCATTATTCGAAAGGCGCATGTCCCAAATGACAAGTAAAGGTAGTCTTCTTCTGATCTTATGGAGCGACGGCAACTTGATTATACCCGAATTAACTTTCCAATAAGAAGAAGTATTCCTTCAGTACCAATCTTTCGACTATCTAGTCAATGAAGGGTAGTGGAAAGTGGTCCTTCTTGGTTGCAAGATTCAAGATTCTGTATTCCACACAAACGTGCCATGAGGTAGGCACCCGAGTCAGAATATCCTCTTCTTTATCTTTGTGACAATGGTGATCCTAGATTTCTTGGGTACTACGTGCATGGGACTCACCCATTTGATGTCGGTGATGGGATTGATAAGTCCTGCATCACATCACATGGTAATTTCCTTAATGACAACCTCCTGTAAGTTGAGGTTCAATCTGCGCTGAAGTCCTAAGATGGTTTGTTGTCTTCTTCTAAATAGATGTCATGTGAATAGAGTGAAGGATTTATCCCATGGAGATCCATGATATTCTAGCCTATTGCCTTGTGGTTTCTTTCAAGAACCTCAAGCAGATGAGATTCTTGTTCTTCGGTTAGATGAGAGTTAATGATGACTGTATGCATGCCTGGTTCTCCATTAAGGAATGCATATTTCATATTTGAGGGAAGAGTCTTAAGCTCTAGGGGAGTAGGAGTCGGCTTGGTGGTGACTTCGATAACTCTAACAGGTGTCAGCTCTTTCGTCTATTGGTTGTCCACCATTGGGCTATCAGAATTAGAAATCATCACATAACACAAGTCTTTAATCAATTCATCCTAGTTAGACAAGGATGGCTGGTCAAATATCTCAACATATCCATCAACAAAAATCTCATGGACAAAGACATCGATAAATATGAATGTGCTCTCCAGGATTTCCTCATGTGAGTGTTATGCAAGAATATATTGGTGTGTGTGATTTCGGCTAAAAAGTCATAGTATTCTTTCTTTTGTGGTTCAAGCACTCTTGATACAAATGTTACTTCTATAGGTTTCGATTCAGGGAATGTCTCAATCAGTGCTTTATCACTGCTGGAGAGAAATGTGATCTCTCCAGTGCCATAGTCTACAACTGCCTTGATTGTTCGAAGGAACGACCGACCAAGGATGATCATAGTGTGGAGCATAGGTGCGTAGGTGCCCATATATGGGACAATGAAATCCACATGGAATTGCATTCCTTGAACTGTGATGATGAAGTCCTCCATCATGCCCCTGGGTTGCTTGACGAATCAACCTACAAACTATAGAATCATCTTCATGGGCTTTAGGGGCCCTACTCCAAATTCCTTTTGGAGGGAAGAAGGTAGAAAATTTATAGATGATCCACTGTCAAGTAGTTTGAGCTCGAACTCTGGATTGAAAATTTGGCATCGGACAAATGGAGCACCCTTGTCTTTCCTCTTATTCAAGAGATTATTGATGGTGTTGACAATCCCCATGGTCAGAATGTGTGTCACTAGTTTTCTATGTCTCTTTCTTCTTTCGGACACTTTGTTGTACATGCCTCTTTAAGTCCTCTTTTCACGGCTAACATATACTACATGTCTTTCAGTAAATGCATTTCAAGAAAGATATTTTGCAAAATTTTCACAATTTCATGATCAACCAAAGCATTTTTCATTATTTTAATAATTTTACTTTAATTGCTTGAGGAAAATTAATATTTACACTAGAAGAAACTATATGTCATAAAATTGTGTCCATAACATGATTTATATGAAGATGCCAACAATGTGCAAAATAATCTACAACATATGGATCAAAATATTTTGGAATCTTGGCTCCATCAGTTGGCTTTAGTTCGACTAATACTGCTGCGGATGGCTTCTCGGTTGCTTGCATGGCTTCACATTGGTTGCTTTCTTTTTGAGTTTTTGAATTTTCTTCATTTTTTGTATTTTTGTTTTTAGTGGTGCTGCATCATCAAAAAAATCTCTAGACCCATCAGTTGGATCGGTTAAAGATTCACCATCAAATGCTTTTTGTTTTCATTTCATCGTCATAGTCGACTGAAGAGTCCTACCGCTCCTAAGAGTTATAACATTAGACAAAGCAATATCTTTTCTACCAGACTCGTGTTGAACACTTCAAACCACCTGCCACTTGCGACAAAAAATATTCAGATTTGTCTCGACCTAGACCGGAATAGCTATCTTGGTGGTTGTCAGGTCATCTATCTTTTGGCTCATCTCGGCCATGTTCTTGATGAGCTGGGCTAGAAAGTCTAATGAATGGTTGACCGGAGCAACCTCAGAAGATTCAACCTGATGTGGCCTCTGATTCTGGTGATTTGGGGGAGGTTGTTGCTGGTAACCCTGTGAGTACTAAGGAGGAGGAAGAAGAGAAGGATAATGCATGTACTACTGGGAGGAGCACTGGTGATAGGGAGAAGCCGACTGCTGGTACCGCTACTGACTGTATCTGGACTGCTGTTGCTAGTTCTGCCTTTATGTGTATCCATGCTGCGGAGGCTGTTGGTGATGGGTTGGGATGGGATGGTATGTCAGCCCTCATTATTGATAGTGATATGGCCGGTTGGCATGGTTTTGATCATGTGGTTGTCCCTGAGATGGGTCAGCTGGTGATCATTGCTCCAAATGCCATTCACCTCCTGGATGACTGGTGGAAGTGGGGGGCATGGCTCAAGGTACTTTGGATGGAACACGTGGCTGGTAAACAACCATCTTTGTCTGCGGCTGCTCAGGTGCCTGTACGTAGTATACGTGATGGACCGAAGGTTTGCTGGAACTCGACTGAGGTGAATATGGATCCTTCTCAGTTGGAGGCTTAGGGGTGGATGTCTCGGTGTTGCAAGCACTGATAGTATTTATCAACAGCTTCAGCTGATTGGTAATGATGTCAAGCTTGTCCAGGCCCTTTATTTTCTTCTCGATCCTGACGAGCTTGTTTAGGTCCTGCGACCTCGTCTTAATAATGTCCACTTTGGATAGGTGACTCCTTATGATGCTGAGGATGGAGTTATCACATTGATCCACTTCATGAGTATATGCCATGTTAACATTCTTGCGGACGATCTGAGGCGATGTCTCCTCGACCTCTCCTTCAACCATCTCCTCGAATATCTGCCATATTACGACCTCATCCTTATTGAAGTGAGAACCTCTGTAGGTGATGTCAACTATACATTGACTGTTCTTTGTAAGGCCCTCGAAGAAATGCTAGATTAATATGGTCTTTGGTATGTCGTGGTGGGTGAACTTGTCAATAAAATCACTAAACCTCTCTTAGATCTCATAAAAAGATTCTTGGGGTCCCTTGGAGATATTGGTTATTTTGGACTAAATGAGATTGAGATGGCCAAGAGGATAATACTTGCGCAGGAATGCTGACTTTAGATCCTCCCAAGTCTTCATCACCTTTCCCAGATGACTGGGGCATCTTGACTTCACCTGGCATGATGTTGGGGTAATGAGTTGTACTGCAAATGCATCCAAATTGTTGTAGATGGATGTGGGTTCCTCATTTGAATTCATGTAGAAAAAGGGGAGAAGCAACATAAGTTGCGGCTTTAGTTCGAAATGTCTGTTGATCGGCAGAATCTGGATCTACTTAGTGATGCGGTCATCCCAAGGGATGTATGCCTTCTTTAGGGTTAGTTTGAAATGGCTTCTCCTTGCTTCCCCCTCTCCTCCATGAGGTCTTTCTATAGAGTGATTGTCTTCATCATCACCATGAAGATGATCATCTCCTTCTTATTGTCCATCCTTCACTTCTAATCTCCTCCTCAGTTTATTAGACATTCTTGGAAAGCAACCTGGTCCAGTGCTTTGTCAGTCAACTGCTACTGAATGGCCTAGATGGAGGCCAAGAGCTGGATGTTCACCTCATTCTAATCAGTTCCCTGCTCGGTGTTCAGATCTATGATCGGTAGTTGCGGTCCCTTTCCTTTTCTAGTAGGAGTCACTAGATCAAGGTATAGATCTATAATTAGGAAAAAACCCCGATCAGTCTGCATGCCACCATCGAATGTAGAGAATAATTTAGAACTAGGGTCAATTCTAAATTTTATTAATGATGTTGAAGTTTAAGGAGTAAAATTAATCTCCATCCAAAAAGAACAAAACTCAAGAGGAGTGTTTTACTGGTCTGTGGGAGGTAGAAGAAGCAGGGAGTCCTGAGGGTGGCTCATAGAGTCCGAACCAAGTACCTTGGAATCATCCTGAATTATTGGAGATGGAGACCTCAAGGACTTGATGTAGGTGCCGACGGAGTCCCGATGAAACCATCCTGGAGTCGACATATTGAAGGAAAAAAGAAGATGATGGATGAAAGATACGGTGATGAAAAAGAAATAACATGAGTGTAAAACAGTAGAAGGCTCACAATGAGCAAGGGTCAAAGAGAAGTGTGAAAAGAAGAAACGATAAAATGGCGCAAGTGTGCGAGACTAGATCTTTGATCATAGTCTAGATCAAAACAAACATTAATTAAAATAGGTTCACCAACTAAACTCATGTTAAGCCATGAAAATTCAGCTATTTTTATCTTTTCAATTTTAGAGTTGTGATTCAGGCAAAATTTGTAACACATCCTTAAATGGCTAGCCCTAGAGAAGAGCATGTACTGCAAGGAAAGTATCCCCTTACTTGTTCCACCTCTTTTGTATCCAATGATGTGCACTTTTTGAGTTACTCAATATTGGTCTTGGGGGGCTACTTAGACAAAGAAATAGAGAGAGGAAGTCGATAGGCAAAACCACTACTTCCCCCACATGTGAGGTACTCGAACACAAGACAATGAGACAGACACCCCCATAAGGGCGTGGCCTATGCTCAATACTTCAGATCAAGTCGGATGCTCTACACAATGAGAGAGCACCATAGTCGACAGGACCGTACCAGCCTACGTAGAATAGAATTGCCAATACTTCACTGGTCCTAGGTGATAATTGAGGTAGCCATAGATTGGATTTTTGGCACTATGCCTTAAGGGGTCATATCTCACTTAGTCTGGAGCGTACCTTAATACAATGACGGTTTTGTGTACCCTAAACAAAGATGTTTATTACTATTTTTAATTAGGTCAAAGTTTATTTTGCAGTCCTCATGTTTTAATTTTTGGTTTTCAATTTTTTTGAGTATTTTTCAATATCAAGCTCCTAACACTTTTTTGGATTTTCTTTTCAACCTAAGTGCACAAAATCTAAGGGAGAAAGCGAAAAGTGATGCAAGGCGATACTAAGATGGAAATCACACCCTAGTGCCTAAATGATGAATGCTCAGTTAGAATACTTACAACACTCTCTAGCTTTCTCCATGTGGGATGCAAGTATGAAATTTTTAAACCTAATCTATATGAAATGCACGCGGTGAAATTGCCCTAAACAAGAATTTATCATGAAACACAGATTTGAGTTTGACTAGATCCAATCATTACTATAGGTACGATCAATATATTAGGAGTGTGGACCTAGGTTACTCGACCAAGCAATCATAAAAATGCAACAGGCTCTCTCACATAAAGTATATAAAAATAAGATGGAAAGCACAAATCGCAGAAAACAAAGAAAATAAAGGTGAAGAAATCGTGAGAAAATATGGTGAGCCCCTATGTGAACATTCACTTGGTAAAATAGGCTTGAATGTTCATTGTCCACTTGTATTGTTATAAGTTAATAATGGAAAGTAAAATGTAGTCTCTCTCTCACAAGACGATAAGAGATAACGTGTTATGCTAACCTCTGTCTCTCTTTTTCTCTCCAAGTGACAAACAAGAAGAATGGTCACTCTCCTCGTAGCTCGGGTGCTCCAACTACCTAAGTAGTCTCCTTTGCATCGAAGCCTCTCGCTGTAAAAATAATAGAGAAATTATTAGCATAAATAAACAATTATCTCAAATGAAAGGAATACAAAGCAAGGAAAATGATGAAGATAAATCAACACAAAAATATATCACAAGTGTTGCTCCCCGACAATGACACCATTTTATAAAAACGATTTTAACAGGGGATGCTAAGGCCTAGTCATGGAGGGTCTACGGTGACCGACAAGTCAGGTCTAACAATCATTGTGTCAACCGCTATCATAATACTCGGATCATATCTCTATCTCTGATGAATCTACATTTCATCATATTTATTCATTTATTTTAGATTAAAATCCCTTATTAAACACCCGTAAATATCAATAAATCTCTCTTTTTAATAATCTTCGTTCATGTGTAAATATTGTATATTCGTCACTATTCGAACCTAAAATAAATAAATAAAGGAAAAATAAAGAAAACAAGAAGAGTGTATATACATAAAAAATACAGGCTGACACTAACCCTGAGAGAAGGTCATGATTTGACCTGATCGACATGGAATAATGTAGGGGGAGATAAGGCCTATTAACAAGAATAATCAAGAAACCCAATCCACGCTTGTGTATACTCATCACTTGAACATCTTTTTAGATATTGCATATTTTACTACTATTTTATTTATTGCAAAATTGATCTCAAATAAAAATGTTTTCTTCTTGGAACATGTACATAAAAATAAGTTGTAAATATTAAAATAATAGCAAGAAGTATCATTATATAATTTTAAATAACAACACTTTAAAAAGCCACAAAGCTCAACTTGTTAGATCAATATAATCTCCATAAAATTCAAAATAACCCAAACTCACTTTCATTGCATTCCAAATTAAATAATCCTTGAAATGGATGTGTTTTCACATAAATCGGAGTTAAGATGTGAAATGTGGCTTTTTGGGGTGCAATTATATTATATCTATGTATATGATTTATATATATTTATTTTTCTTGTATTTTTTGTATAAATTGTATTTTAACTATTTGTATATAATGTAGTTGCTTTATATAAAATGCAAATAAAAATCAAAAACCAAAAATAACAAAAAGCAAAATCATCTATATATTGCATATGTACCACAAACTTATACTGTAAATATAACTATTTATTTAACCTAATAAATAAAATAATAAAATTTTAACAAAAAATATTTTAAAATCCTTGTAACATGTTGTAAATTAATAAATTAATAAATTGTGTGTATTTATAAAAATAATGTTTTAAAAATACAAGAGTTGTTTATATAGGTATTAAATAACTATGAATGAAGATGTTTATTAATTTTTACCTAATTATTTAACTCATATAAATAATGAAAAATCATCATAAACAAATTTATTTAATTACTTTAACTTTTTATTTTCAAAACTTTTTCATTTGTATCCATTTTCCATTTTATTTTTAATTAATTTCTCATTTTTACCTATTTTATCGTTTATTCGTTTTGTTATGTAGAGGGCATCGACACCCGTTGACTGAATCCGGTTCTGTTGATCGGGTCAACTCCCCATCTTCGAGCCATTGCCTTATTCACCCTCTTGCTGACCATTCTTCTACACTTTTTACCACATGACCCGATCACCATCTCCACCCACTTTCTTCTCCTATTTGTTAGCCCTAACTATCACCTCCATCGTCCAATCATTAACTACGTCTTTCATGCTTCTGTTCATGGGATTTTTGAATTTCAAAACTCACCTTTGCCTATTCCTATTTATAGCTCCATGCAATCTCCTACTCCGGCAGATGTGTTTCCATTAGGTTTTCTTGCCTGAGGTTGAGTCTGGAAGATCAAGCTGTGATAGGGCCTACATTACCCACAACTAGGAGCATGAGACGTCCATCTGAAAGTGATATTCACATGTCACCGGAGTTCTCCGTCATGGCCTTTAGATTCTTCGCATGATGAACAAATCAAGGCTATGACCGTACCTATGTCAACCGTAGGTTTGATTATTCTAATTTTAGCTTTCATTTGCATTCTCAATTTCACATCTAATTCTCTATTTAGGTTAAATCCATCATCAGTCATCTTAGCTCGGATATGCTTGATCGGATCTCCACTCTCATCGATTCTCATATCTTATGACTACAATACCATCACCTCGAAGTTCATTACCTTCCACAGACCTGTACCCCCAGATCTACATGGGATCTAGGATCTTCGACTCATCTCCGATCACCACCCACCAGAGTCGACCCGCTCACCTCCATTTCTTTCATTGCTTTTAGCTGATAAATTGGTTGGAGGCAACATCTCTGAGTAGAAGATCTTTTGCAGGTGCTTGGGAATGCAATGGGAGCGTAAATTGCATCTTGCAACTCTGCCAATACCCGCAAGCTATTAAGACTTCTACATCTATTGTCAGAGACCATCAGGCATCATTGACTCCTCCAGTCGATGAAAAAGAACATCAAAAGCATGTAACTATCTTTAAGAGGAGCATCAGACGTAGGTTAATTGAAAACGAGCAGATCCAAACTCGGTGAGGCAGACCTTCATCTGAGTTCTTCCAAGGCCAATCCTTGTCGTCATATAAAGAACATAAGGCTCCAAATCGAATCCAAGCCATCCGCACGCGCACAAATCTCCACCGCAGACCAGATCTAGCTACGTATCTCAACCGCACATCACTTAGGTAACTCACATGCCCTGTACGCTAACCTTGGTGAATTTGCTTGCCCAACTCTGGCATTTATTTTATTTTATCAACATGTGCATGTTAAGACACATGCCAATCAATTAGGGTTTGAACATTTGTGTTTAGCATCCTATAGTTTATTGCATTTTCATAAAGGTCCTATTGAACTACAACACTGCCTCTGTATGTGTGCTTCCAATTATTTTGCAATAAAGTCCTCGGACATTCCTAATACTTTTAGTCCCCCCGTAAATAAAATTATCACCTTTAAGATCATGCAAGGTTCTCATGTGCATTAGCACATGTTTTTTAGTGGAAATTTTGCATTATTCACCTTACATTTATCTATTTTATTATTACAGTCCCAAAAATAACTTTTTCTTTCATTTTAGTTGCTGTGCGGCTGAGTTTTAAATGTTTGTAATTATGCTTAATAAATCACTAATCTCCCCTAAAAATTCGATAAAATTTATCTTTAGCCCATGTTCATCACCTTTATTTTCCGCAGTTTTTGTTTAATTTTTTTTAGTTTTATTATTTTTAATAAATCAAAAGTGCACTTTGTATTTCCTATTTGTCGTATTAATTCAATAAAAAACACAAAAAAACCATTTGAAAAATTCTACAAAAAAATATTGTTTGCTTGTTTTACTTTCTTAATTTATCTATGAAATTCTCTTTTAAATTCCACAAAAAGTGTACTTTCTCTAAATTTTTGTTGAGGGAAATTTAGGATTGCATCAACACATTAATTTTATTAATTAAATGAACCCCTTATAATCTCTTGTTCAACAAATATTGCCGAGGAGGCACAACCAGGGTATCTAGATTTCTCTTTTTCCAGCTAATATTGGGTTGTGTTCATATTTGTTTCTTGTCCTTTATTTTTGTCTCGTATTTTCTATAATTTATTTCTTTTTTTATTTTTCTCTATTTTCATAAATGTTATTTGACATTATCTTTTTCCCCTCTTTCTTGCGAGGGCCCGATGAGTGACGTTAGCATTCTTAGGAGCGCCGATGCACTTGAGTGAAGCGGAGGCCATTCATTTCCCCATCGAGCGACAAGAGAGTATAGGAGGATGAGCAGAAGACTTGGAAGAAGCATATTTTTGGAGCACATTTTTTTGTTTTCTTTTTTGTCTTTTGTTTCCATCATTATTTTTGTAATAAATTATTATAAGTCTTTTGATAGCTACCAATTTTTCTATTTTTTAAGGCTATTATATACCCTTGGGGATTGTGGGGTCTATTTCACCAAGTGTTGGTGCACTTGGGGTACCTCATCGGTTTTTGTTTTCATCGATTTTATTTTTATTTGTTTTCTCATGGTTTTTGTGGGCATGAGCGCCTAGAAGTTGGTTCTATTTTCTAGGTTGAGCTAGGTGATCGATTAGGACCAAAGATTCTAGGTAACAATATTTGTTCTGATAGTGTAGAGTGTAGCATTTGACTTAGTCAAAATAAATGGTTCTTGCCCACTAATAGAAGATACTTCTAGGACGCTTCACTTGCAACTTTTAGGTTAGTTTTATTTTCTATCTTTATTTTTATGCGAGGATCATTTCTCATGTAGACTGCTGGTATAAGGTACGCATCTTCTATCTCTTGCATGCATCGTTAACTTTCGTCGCATCAGCTTTTCCAATCTCCTCCCTTGTTTTTCTCACTTAGGAAATAGTGGAACTGGAAAATTTGTTAGATCCATTCTTTGAAAAAAAAATCCAAATAAAATAGATAACCAAATAAAAAAAGGACTCATAATCACACTTGACCTAAAACTAAACGTAACGATCACATTCATTGTGTTGGGAGGAGGAACCCCTCATTGTTTGCAGGTACTAACCTGCAGACAGAGTGGGTGTGGACATTGCCTCGAAAGTAATGCCCAAATCCCTGGATTTGCGCCTTAAGAACTTGTACATCACTTTTTATTGTATGGTCGCAACTGTAAGCACTTGCCTCCGACCTTAGACAATCATTTTAGCACGCTCAGCCTCTTATCTCCTGTTGGGCATGATATAATATTGCAGCCCGGGAAAGATGGTACCATTGTTTGGGGAAGGTTTGAGCATTTATGTTGGGCGATAGGGCGACATCACCATGTGTGTTTGGTAGTAAGTAACTTCTTATAGATTCAATAAACATATAATCGAAAAGATAATTAACTTAACCATCACGGTCTTCAAATTATGTTCTGTTAGTGAATTGGGGGTTTGTATTGTGTCTATTTGTTTGTGTAAAGATCCCTCCGCTCCCTTCGCATCTTTTCTTCATCTTTCTTCTTGTTTAGAAATTGTGTTCTTGCATCTCTCCTCTTGTCATCGAAGATGTTGGATTGGAGTACTTCATGTTTGGACTTCACAAGCTTATCTTTTCAACTCCGGTTCGGTTGTCTTCTATTAGGGAGGACTCACTTCCCAAGTATCGCTCTTTCTCTACATCATTGGTTTTCTTACAACTAAACTTTGTTTGAGATTGGCTCTAATCTCGAACTTACATTTGACATTCCAGTATTTCTGAGGACTAATCAAGTATCGTACAAATTTTCAGAGACAGATTCTGAGCACTTGATACCACTGAAGGGCAAGAATCCCATGACAGAGCAAGGTGGGGTCAACAATATGATGTTAGCTTCTATTCAGGCTATTAAGGTACACAATTCATTGAACATGATGACATCCATGCTAGATTTTGTGATGTGATATTAGAGCTAATAAATGATTTTACAGATAGGAGAGAGGAGGGTGAGGAGATTAATGGAGGTGAGAATGAGGAAAGAGTAGATCCATTACTTGAGCCAATGGCTAAGCTTGCACTTTGGGATGACTATAACCAAGGTGCAGGACACTCAGCTGCATGGATTGATATACATGCGGTTCATGGGCATTTCGAGCTGAAGCCCACGATTCTTCCTTTACTCCCTATATTCCATGGACACATACATGAGGAACCTTACGTACACCTCCAACAATTCGACCATATTTTTAACACTATATACTGCACTAACATTTCTTTAGAGGTAGTGAAGATGCCATCATGTGATCGAGCAGAGAACAAAGCAGTTGGATAAGCTGGATGATATTGCGAAGCATTTGGAGCTTCCTGTTAGTGCTATTAGTGCATGTCAGAGCGTGAGTGCTACAACCGATACATCTACCTCAGAGACAATAGGTTTCACTTAATCAGCGCAGTAAAGTATCGGAGCATCTTGTATAGTTTATCACGTTTATTACGTGCAGACAACGTACCGGGTCTCACAATAGTCGCCTTCAACATGTATCGTGTCATACTACCAGGAGTCCCTCACTTTTCAGAGTAGTAATTTCCACCTCCACCTCACATTCCGGAGGTGAATGGTAATTGGAGCGGCCCCGAGCGTAGCAAGACTCACCCACTAAGGTAGGGCCAGTTGGGTTCTTAGTCAAGTCAAAGTCCAGTTCACTATTTTCAGTGAGGCAGACCACAATACTAGCACTAGGAGATACAAACTCAATATTTGTCTCCATCACAATTCCAGACTCGGAGACACGGACAACAACAGATGCAACCTGCAGACTCATATCGACCTTACTATCAACAACAGTCTGCACCTTATGAAGAGTATTCACATCCTCCTCCTCCTCCTTATTCACATTAGCGACAGTTTGCGAATTCAGGGTATCAGTAGTCTCTGCACTACCAGACACAATGACAACCGTTTTTTGAGCATCTAGAGGCACCTTTTATGAACCAAGCACTATTTCAACATGCACTTCTGATGAAGAACATGAATGATTTGTCTCAGAGGCTTGATGACCTAACAACTACAAGGACATCGATTCCAGACTAGGACGAAGCCAATCCCAACCACTTCAGACGCAACGAGCAGATAGCCCATGATCCATCCACCCTTATACATGTATGGTTTGTGATTTTACTTGTCTATATGACATCATTCATCTCAGACACGGTAGGATATTGCAACCGCCCACACATAAGTTGGGATTGAGAGCCACTAATAGAGCTATACTGACTTCTTCATCTTCCCCACTAGTTGAGCAGTGGAGCGATGTTGCAAAGTATGGAGGATCACCTTCTTCTTCTTTGCCATCATCACTACCACCACTATCATTCAAAAAGTACCAAAAAGATAATAAAGGAAGATGCATTACCGAGTCAGCCACAAAGGACAACATACCTGTCATGGAGTCTTCTTCAGCACTAGCAAACCAAACAGTTCATTTAGTTTTGCCTTTTTCTTTTTCTACACTTGTATTGGATAATATTGTATAGACTGATTCTGAACATCCACATGTACATGTTGATTCTGATTTAAATAAGATAAATGAGAAGTTTGATGTTTCTACAATTCTATTCCATTTCTAGATGCCTTAAATAAAACTAGAAAAATTGAAAAATTAAAAACACCACTATCTGATTTTGGAGTGGTACAGATACTTCAGAACAATTTTTAGAGATGCCACTCCTTAAGGCCATGGAGTACATGCCCGCAGTAAAGAAGGGAATGATAGAAGCATGTACATGGAAGCATCAACCCAAGTATAATAGATGCCAAAGAATAGAAAAGCACACATTTACCATGCCCATAGTTCAAGCCATCAGTAACCTCCTGCCCAAAAAGAAAGATAAGGGATCACCTCACATTGCTTTCTAGATTTTTGATCAAGAGTTTGATCATACTCTACTCGATAACAAATCCTCCATTAATATCATATCATCCTCATTACTCACTGAGTTTAGGTTGGGGCCTCTTGTATCCACTAGGATTATAATTAAGTTTGTTGATAGTTTTATTAAGAGGCTAAGGGGCATTCTCGAGGGCGTTATCATAACGATGCAAGGAACGTGATTCCTGGTTGATTTTGTTGTCATGGATATGGATATCTTTGCACCGTTATTCCATACCCCGATCATATTTGGTTAGTCGTTCCTTGAATGGCCGAAGCAATAGTTGATTATGGTATTAGAGAGACAACCTTTCACTCCCTTAGTGATAAGGTTAGAATTGAGATGATCTCAGATCTGAGGCCTTCACTACGACTAACAACAGATTAGAGAGAGCCAGTTACAACAGATTCAGATTATTGTATTTTTCTTGCTGAGATTCAAGATACATATCTTTTCATAGATTTCGTAGAGACCTAGGAATTCCTTTTTCAAAAGGAAAACCTGGAATTCATAGTCGACCTATGCTCACCTATTGATCATTCTGAGTTGACAGCTGATGGATAGTATGGGTTGTTTTTTGAGCATCACACTGAGTTATCTGAGGTACATGATGATGAAATTAAAAATGAGTTTCCTAGGACACATTCTAAGATACTTACTACTGAGATATCTGCGATATATATTGATGAATTTATTGAGATTTTTGAACATCCTGAAAAGCTATCCCTTTTCTGAGCAGAGATTATTCAATAAAGACCTTTCCGAGACATTTCATGTTGAGCCTATAATAGCCACAATGGGCATTACACATAGTATAGGTCATATACCTCCCAAAAGTGTAGTTGCTGAGGTTATTGTAGAGAAGATTCAGACCCCACCTGAGCTTGTAGTTTTACCTGGACGATGAAGTATGACTTCCCTGCAGGTTTGCCTCAAATTGTTCTGGTCATCGTCAGTTTGCAGTAGACAAACAACCAGGTTTATCGCTTACTAGAGGTTCTCGAGAGAAAATATAAGGCCATAGGTTGGAATATTTCAGATCTAATTGGGATTAGTCTAGATTTGTGGTCTCATCATATCTACATGGAGGATGACGACAAACCAACCCATAAGTGTTAATATCATCTGAATCCTGATCTCTAGGATGTTGTCATGAAAGAGATCAGGAAATGTTCTACCTATATTTATCCCATTTTAGATTCCAAGTGGGCCAGCCTGTTACATGTGGTCCTATAGAAATCCAGAATTACAATTGTAATGATTGATCGTGGTGAGGAGATACACCCACTTCATGAAGTGTCTACGTAGATTATCAGTTCCTGAACTCAGAGTATAAGAAAGATCACTTTCCACTGCACTTTATTGATCAGATTATTGAGAGGTTGGTAGGGAAGGAGTTCTTTTATTTCTTGGATGGATTAAGGATATGACCAGGTTGCAATCGCCCCTGAGGAGCAAAAGAAGACTACTTTTACATAATTGTTTGGCACCTACGCCTTTAGACAGATGCCCTTTGTATTATGTAACGCTCCCGCTACATTCCTGAGGTATATGTTGGCCGTTTTTACCGACATGGTAGGTAGTTTTCTATAGGTCATTATGGATGATTTCTCGATATATGGGGATAGCTTTGACTCATGTCTTTCTTATTTAGACCGAGTACTTCAACATTGTTGTAAGGTAAACATAATGCTCTCCTAGGAGAAGAGTCAATTTATGGTGGCTAATGGAAATGTATTGGGCCACGTCATCTCCAAACATGGTATGGAGGTTGACCTGGTTGAGATTGATGTGATCTCCAAGCTAGAGCCGCCATAGAATTTGAAGCAGTTGAGGTTGTTCCTTGGTCACTTTGTATTTTATATGTGATTCATAAAGGACTTCAGCAAGATCACCAAGCCTTCGACTAAACTTATGTGCAAGGAGAGAGAGAGAGTTTATTATTGATGAGAAAGTCCTCCATGCATTTCCTCCTGCCACCTAATTGGTCTCCCACCTTTTAGATCATGATGAACGCGTAAGACTATGCAGTTGCAGCTATTATAGAGCAGAGAAGGTATGTGATACCATTTTCCATACATGATGCCAGAATGACTCTGTATGAAGAACAACACAATTACAATTGTAGAGAAGGAGATGTTATCAGTGGTGTTTGCTTTAGAGAAGTTATGTCCTTAACTACTTAGTTGTAGAGTCATTGTTTACATGGATCACAATGCCATACGATACATACATGAAAATAAGGATGCCAAAACACGCATATCAGATGGATCCTTCTTCTCTGGGAGTTTGATTTAGACATTCAAGATAAAGTTGGAGTGAAAAATGTTTTGGCAAATCATCTTTCTCGGATTATGGATGCAGAATCCCTTGAGAAAATACTACTTATAATTTCAGAGACCTTTCCAGATGAGATTGTTTTGTATGTTGCCTCATTCCCACGGTATGTTGATGTTGTGAACTATCTTGTCTTCAAGAAAGTTCTAAAATGCATATTCTCGTCAAAGATTCATTTCTACCAATGGGAGGATCCACACGTATTTCGTGAGGGTACATATTGTATCAGGAGGAGGTGCATTCCTAAGGAGGAATACACCAATGTTCTTGAGCATTTTCACAGATTAGAGGATGGTGGGCATCATTCGGGGAAGTGCGCGACAACAAAGGTTCTTCAATGTGGCCTATGGTGGTCGACTTTATTTAAGAATGTAGTGGATTATGTAAAGCATTGTATTGATTTTCAGAAAATAGGAGAACCTGTTGGTTCCAAAGATATCATGCCATGAGATATATCACGATTTTAGATGTTTTTAATGCTCGGTGCATAGACTTCATGGGTCCATTTCCTGTCAGTCAGTGATTTCAGTACATCCTGCTTGCCATGGATTATGTTAGTCGTTAGGTGGAGGCTATCCTCACCCGAGCCGTTGATAGTTGTATCGTTTCTTCCTTTCTCAAGCACGACATTATTGTGTGGTTCGGGATACCCAAGATACTCGTTTCAGACGGGGGAAGACATTTCATCAACAGAGTGGTCAGAAATCTAGTTAAGGGGTACTCCATTCAACATCATGTTGTGTCTCCTTACCACCAACATACTAACGACTTGGCTGAGATTTCAAATAGGGAGATCAAGAGGATACTTCAGAAACTTGTATGTCCAGATAGGAAGAACTGGTCCCAGATGCTTGACTCACTTATATGGGCTTATCAGATGGCGTACAAGTCTCCATTGGGTATGTCTCCCTATAGATTGGCTTATGGAAAGCCTTGCCATTTGCTAGTTGAGCTTATTCAAAAATCATTATGGGCACTTCGTGTTTGCAATTTGCACTATGATAAAGCATGGCAGAGTAGGAAATTGGATCTGAATAGATTGTTGGAATTCTGAGATTTCTCCTATGACAACTCACTCATGTATAAGGAGAAAGTCAAGCATTGGCATGATCGACACACTAGGAGGAATTTCATCCCTGACAAAAAAGTTTTGTTGTTTGATGCAAAATTGAAGTTGTTCCCTGACAAAATTAAAAGAAAATGGTCAGGACCATTTATCGTTAGAGCTATGCGTGACATTGGTAGTATTTTCATATCTGGGTTGCCATCTGATGCACACCCATTTGTTGTGAACGGATAATTATTGAAGCCATATTTAGATCATGATACATTCATGTATGTGGGTGATTCCATCCATTTGGTATAAGACGATGATCCTTTGACATCTTCTGCATCTAATACATGAGCCGATATTCTTTTATATATATATATCCTTTCATTTCATTATTTCTTCTTCCATTTTTATCATTCACCTATTTCCCGTGTGTATGTGTTATATACTTAGGATGTACTCTATCCTAGGTATGGGAGAGGTGAATGACTTGAGTTGTTTATTTTCATTATGTTTCATAACTCTTTTTGTTTCCTATAAGCATGGATCATTTGCCCTAAGTATAGTGGGAGTGATGTCATTCATTTTCTCTTTTGTTGATTTTTGTTTTATCATTTTATGTTCTCTTGATTGTCTTTCAACTTGTTGATATTCTTTTTCTATACTTAGGGATATCTTACCCTAAGTATAGGGTGGACTAGCTGGGTCACTGAGTCTATTCATTCTTTTCCTCAATTTTCCCCCATTGTACAATTTTCTATACTTAGGATTATTTGATCCTAAGTATAGGGGGATCACCGACTTCATTTCATTCATTGAGACATTGTAGCATAGGATTCTTCTCACATTTGTATACTTAGCACGAGTTATGTCTTCTTTTTCGCTTCTTTCACCATGATGACATAGTTCGAGCAAGTATGGGGGGTGTCGTTTATATTGCATATGTCTACTTTACCCAAACTTGTACTTTTGTTTATTATTAATATCTATAATTTTTTAAAAGAAAGTTTTGAAAAATGATTTTTAAAATGATTTGCAAAAAATCTTTTTTAAAAATGTTTGAAAAAATATTTTATAAAATATTCTGTAAAAAAAGTTTTGCAAAATTGTTTGTAAATTATTTGTAAAATGTTTGTAATTTTTTTTGTAAAATTATTTTTCAACAACTTTTTTGTAAAAATATTTGTAAAATTATTTTATTTGTAAAATGATTTGTAAATTATTTTTGTATCAAAATTATGTATATTATACAAAATGTTTGTAAAATATTTGAAAATAAAATGATTTCAGAAACCCTTTTTTAAAATTATTTGTAAAATCATTTGTAAAATGTTTGTAAAATAGTTTGAAAAGAATTTTTTTAAAAAATTACAAACATTTGTACATTATTTTCTAAATATTTGTAAAATCTTTTGTAAAATGATTTCGAAAGGTTTGTAAAATTTTTGTAAATTTTGTAACGTGGGATATAAATTAAGGAATGTGTATGTTTGTTGTAAAATCCATGTATAAAAGTTTTAGTTATTTTTAACTTATGTAAATTAAATTCTTCGTTGTATATAAAATTCTTTAATAAAATTTGTATTTATAACTTGTAAATAAAATCCTCTTTTGAAATATAAATGTGTATAAAACTTGTATAATCTTTGTATTTATAGTTGTATAAAATCCTTGTAAATACATTCAATTCACAAAATCTTTTCTTTATTAAAAAAACAATCAAAATACCATAAATTCATAAAAATTTGCAAAATATTCTTTGAAAATCCTTTTAAAAAAGAGATTAAATCATAAATTTGTTTCACAAAAATAAGTTTTTGGTGCATTTACATGTGCATTTTTGAGAATGGTATAGACATTAAACTATTCTGGAATAAAACCGAAGAACGAAACTTGAATAAGACCTTAATCCACGTAATTTCATAGGAACCTTATAGGAACTGAAGTTAGGACTTTTCAGGTCAAGTGATTGAATTCTTTGAGTTCATAAGGCTATGTGCACATGTCATCTTGATTGGTCTAAGTAGACTATTTAACAACACGCACATGATCCTTTTAGACAGGACATAACTTGAACGAGCACTCTATACGTAGCTCAATAAGGATGAGGTGGTGAGGGGAAAGAATCCTTTGGCTTGGGGAAACATATGAG
Organism: Ottelia alismoides; assembly: GCA_037367405.1. Lineage (NCBI taxonomy): Eukaryota > Viridiplantae > Streptophyta > Magnoliopsida > Alismatales > Hydrocharitaceae > Ottelia > Ottelia alismoides. The sequence goes on from JAZKJV010011262.1 coordinate 1,046,974, forward strand.
TGGGAACATTCACAGACACAATAAGTGGCCAGCGTGTCTTAACCTAATCAAGTGGCGCTAACGTCTAACGATGGGATGTTGTCGGTTGCAATAAAGCTTTAAAAATAGGATAGTCCACTAGCTCAAGAAGAAAAACAATTGATGTACATGCTACAATTTTGTATATATTCAAAAAAAAAGAAAACGAGGAGAAACAAATATAATAAGCAAGACATATATTTCAAAGTCATATCAACGAAGCTTGCAGCTGGAGACTAGGATACATTGGTCAAGCTCCAAGGATATGTGGCTATACTGGCCACAGTCCATTCTCTTCTCTACAATCTCTTCTTGAGCTTGTTGTACATGAATTTTAATGGGAATACTCCGCTCCTCAAGGAAAGAGTAGCTAGACCGCTGAGTTAGGGTTACCTTGTTAGAGGAGGCTATTTCTTTGCCATTTTTGAAGTGAGGAGCTATATTTCACTTACACAATACAAGAAAAGAATCATAGTCGTAAGAGTTTGCATATGTAGACTTGTTCTGACCTAATTATTGAGGTGATCTGAATATAGAATTGTGGAACTTGAGGACGTTTGAGTCTTAAATCCTATTCCCAATAAGATTCCTTCAAACTAATAAACCAAAGGTCTGACCGAGCTCTTGACTTTGTTTTTATGAAGAAAAGTTTAATAACCAATAGTGTTCTAAGTTCTTTATTTTTCCTTTATTCTTTTTCCTTTTAGTCACTTATTCTTTAAATAAGTGTTTTCTAAGGAACTAGCAAAGGTGAAGAATAGGGGGATGATGAATATGCTTTTCATCATTTTTATTCATTTATTTTAGCTTAAAACATTATTAAACACCCATAAATATCAATAAATCTCGCTTTTTTTATTAATCCTCATTCTTGTGTAAATATTGCATATTATCAGTATTATAACCTAAATAAATAAATAAAGGGAAAATAAAGAAAACAAGAAGACTGTATATATGCAATAAATATACGCTTACTCTGACCCCAAAGAAGGTCATGATTTGTCTTGATTGACGAGGAAGAAAGTAGGGGGGTGATAATGCATATTAACCAGAATATGCAAGAAACCTAATCCACACTTATGTATCATCACTTGTACATCACTATAGATTCGACTATTTTATTTATCACAAGATTCGTCTCAAATAAAAATGTTTTCTTCTTTGAACTTGTACATAAAGATAAGTTGTAAATATTAAAATAATTACAAGAAGAATCATTGTACAGTTTGTAAATAACAACACTTTGAAAAAGTTGCAAAGCTTAGATTGTCAGATCAATATCTTCTCCATTAAAGATCAAATAACCCAAACTCACTTTCGTTGCATTCCAAATTAAATAATCCTTAAAATGGAAATTATTTCATATAAAATCAGATTTAAGATGTGAAATGTGGATTTTGAGGGTGTTATTGTATAACCTATGTATATTATTTATGTATATTTATTTTCCTTAATTTTCTGTATATATTGTATTTTTAACTATTTGTATTGTATTTGCTTTATATAAAATGTAAATAAAAATCACAAAACAAAATAGAATCAAAAGTAAAATCATGTATATATTGTATATGTACCACACACTTATATTGTAAATATCACTATTTATTTAACCTAATAAAGAAATTCATAAAAAGATAAAAAAATGCTTTTAAAATCCTTGAAAATGTTGTAAATTAATAAATTAATAAATTGTGTGTATTTGTAAAAATAATATTCTAAAATTACTAGTGTTGTATATATAGGTACATATATCTATGAATGAAGATGTTTATTAATTTTTACTTCAATATTTTACTCATGTAAATTACTAAAAATCACCATAAATAATTTTATTTAATTACTAACATTTTATTTTCAAAACCTAATCATTTGAATCCATTTTTCATTTGATTTTTAATTAATTTCACATTTTACCTATTTTGTCGTTTAGCCTTTTTGTCTTGTAGCAAGCATGAGCTCCCACATTGGCTGGACTCGGGTCTGTTGACCCAGATCAACTCCCCAACCTCCAGCCATTTCCCGATTCACCTGCTCGCCAACCATTCTTCTCTACTTTTTCCCGCACGACCCGATTGCCATCTCCACCTACTTTCTTCTCCTATTTGTTAGCCCTAACAATCACCTCCATCTCAAGATAATTAGCTTCGTCTTCCATGCCTCTGTTAGCAGGATTGTTGAATTTCGAAACTCATCATCACCAATGCCAATTTATAGCTCCAGGGTATCTTCTGTGCCGGCTAATCCATTTCTGTTAGGTTTTCTCACTTGAGGTTGAGTCTGGACGATTAAGCTGTGATGAGGCTTGGATTACCCATAGTTGGGAGCACGATACGTCCATCTAGAAGCGAGATCCTCACGTCACATGACCTCTCTGACACGACGTTCAGCTTCTTCGCCTGACGAGTTAATTGAGGCCGTGACCGCACCTCCGTCGTCCATAGGTTTGAATAAATTAATTTTAGCTTTCATTTGCTTTCTCACTTCTGCATCTAATTCTCTATTTAGTTTAAATCTGTTCATCAACCATCTTAGCTCCGATCTGCTTTATCGGAGCTCCACTATCATCGATTCTCATATCCATAAATACAATACTATCACCTCGAAGTTCTTTACTTTCTACAAGACTTGTACCCCTAGATGTACATCTGATCTAGAAACTTTGACTCATCTTCCATCACCACCTACAGGAGTTGAACTACTCACCTCCATTTCATTCCCTATTTTTTCTAATAAATTGGCTGGAAGCATCTTCTCCGAGCAGAAGATCTTTTTGAGGTGCATGGGAATGTGATGGGAGCGTGAATTGCATCTTGGAGCTCCACTAGTCCCCGCGGGCTATTAGACCTTCTAGATCCATCTTTGGAGACCATCAAGCATCATCGACTCCTCTAGTCGAGGAGAGGAACATCAGGAGCATGTAACTATCTTCAGGAGGAACATCAGACGTAGGTTGATTGAAAACAAGCAGATCCAAACTCGGTGAGGAAGGCCTTCATCCAAGTTCTTCCCGGCCCATTCCTCAACATCAGATCAAGAATATAGGGCTCCATATCAAATCCAAGTCATCCATGTGAACCAAATCTCCACCACAGGATCATATCGAGCTATGCATCTCATCCTCACATCGCTTAGGCATCTCACATGCCCCGCATGCTACCATTAGTGAATTTGCATCCCCAACCCTCGTGTTTATTTTTTTTATAGATAAGTTCATGTTAAGACATGTGTTAATAACCTATGGTTTGAACAGTTGTGTTTAGCATTGTATTATTTATTTTATTTGCTCAGAGGTCCTGATTGAACCACAACACGTGCATCTGCACGTGCGCTTCTAGTTATTTTGCAATAAAGACCTCAAAAATGCATGTTACTATCACCCCCCGTAAATAAAACTATCACCTTTAATACCATGCCAATGCGACTCACGTGCATTGGCACATGTGTTTGAGTGGAAAATTTGCATTATTTACCTTACATTCTCTATTTTGCATTATTCCAGTCTCTAAACTAACTTTTTCTTTAGTTGAGTCCATGTGCAGCTGAGTTTTATTTCTTTATTAACTATGCTTAATAAATCACTAATCGTCGCTAAAAATCCATAAAAATTGTCTTTAGCTCATGTTCATCACCTTTATTTTCCGTAATTTTAATTTACATTTTATATAGTTTTACTATTTTCATAAATAAAAAACTTTATATTTCATGTTTTCCCTATAAATTCAATAAAAAATACAAAAAAACTCTTGAAAAATTCTACAAAAAATCTGAGGTTGTTTCTTTTACTTTGTTTTTATTTCATTATAAATTTCACTTTTAGAATACACATAAAAACGAAAAAGAATAGCAAAACATCAAAACACCAAAAATTCATAAAAATTCACTGAGATTCCCAAAAATTCCATAAAATACATTCAAGAAACCTTGAAAAATAACCTTTATTACTATATTAATTCTCTTACTTTTATTTTATTTCCTATTTCAAATAATCGAAAAACATCTATTATGCTTTTGTTTGCTTAATTTTCTCTTTTTAATTGTTTTAAAAATATTAAAAAAAAATATAAAATTGCTCAAAAAATAAAAAGTACCAAAATACTGAAAACACGAAATGATTTTATTTGATTTTATTGCATATTATTTACTTATTCAAAAAATACAAAAAGAGTGTGTTTCCTTTATTCCTTCACTACCTTTATTGTTTGTTTTCTTTTTAAAAAATTAAAAACTTTGCAAAATTAAACATCCATAAAAACTAAAAAATATAAAAAATATAAAAATTAAAATTCCATAAAAAAGATAAAAAGACAAAAATCGCATAAAAGGACCAAGAGTTGCACAATTTAAAAGATTCCTTTTATTTTGTTTATTTTTTGTTGATTTAAATAACCCTCGAGAATAGTAGCCTCCCTGATTCAATCATGCATTCTATACAGGTAAATAAATAGCAAATGTTGTCTTGTTTACATTAATTTATTTATCTTTGCATGAGAATAAAATAAATAAATTTTTGTTGAGGGATATTTAGTGTTGCATTGACACCTTGATTTTCTTCATTAAATAAACCCCTAACAATCTCTTGTTCAACAATCACTCATCAACAACGGACCCATAATGGCTCAAGAAATGAATATGGATGAGCTAAAATTTATTATAGCCCATAAAATGAAATGTATAATTTGCAAATGTAGGGGGTTGAACCACAAAGAGAAACGGGAATAGATCACAAATATAGACTAAATAAACAATAAAGGTTTTTGTCTTTTTATGAGGATATTTTATTTTTTATATGTTTTTGTTTATTATTTTGAATTTTAATTTATATATTGTTCCTTTTTAAATTTTTACATTTTTATGTCTTTTTATCTTTTCTGATTTTTTATTTTCTTTTTAATAGATGTAATATATCTAGAAAGGATATATATAATAGATGTATGAGAAATAAATATAGTAAAAATATAGAAAAATCAGAAAAATACCCTAAGTATAGTTTTTTTTGAAGGGTTTTCAAAATATATAAGATATTTTTAATAATAATATAAGTAAATATAGCTATATATAACCTGGATTAGTATATATGTTGATTTAGCTATAAGTAACCAAAATGGACTAAATACATTTCTTATGTCTTTTAAATATTTTTCTAAGAATTTTAGCTCATATTTTGAATTTTTAATTGAATATTAATGGCAAAACAGTGATCAATAAAATAAGACCAGGTCATTTTGGAATTTGAAATTTGTTACATAGCTCGAAATTTTTCAAAACTAATTTTAGTGTATAATATATAATATAAATAAGATATAGAAGTAAATAATTTATTTTTTTAGATTTTTAATAATTTTACATAATGTTTTATAATATTTTCAATGTATTTGACATTTTAATGGTTTACTTTTGAAATTTTTAGTGAGTTTTGGTTTATAGTAATAAAATGCAACATTAAATATAATGTAATTTTTCAGAATTTTTCAAAACATTTTTATAAATCTTATGTATTTATATTGCAAAGAAGGAATAAATGTTGTGTTTTAGAATTTTTAAATATAGGAAATTAATTTTAATTACCTTTTGAAAAATATTTGTGATTTAGTAAGATGTCAGGAACTTAAATAATTTTCCTGCACATTTTGTGCAAAATAATATTCTAAGTGAGAAATTATAATAAATAAAAATAACTATGGTGGTATGGACTTAAACGTAATTTAAATAAACATAAAATGCATTTTCTACACAAAATTTCTCGAATTTTTAATTTATATAGTGCTGGCAGGGGTATAAATGGAATTTTAACAAGTGAGAGGGCATGCAAGACAATTTTTCCAAAATATTACATGTAATTATAAACTTCCTGGATTAATCAATAACAATAACCCGGAGGGAAGCCTTGTAAAATGTCTGCCTCCTCACGTATACGCAAACGTGAGGTGACATCGAGAGGGAACTAAGTGTAAATAAAAGAAGCATGGGGGTTGTTTCGCAAATATTGAAAAAGTTTTGAATTATAACTTTTATTTTAAGGACTAAAATAAAAGTTCAAAATTGAGGGGTGATATCTGCATTTCATCACGTTTATTATATTATTTTGGCCTTAAAAACCATAGCTAATGCTTGCATATAACATTATTTCATACAAATTAACATTCATTAATTATTCCATTTATTCTTCCATTTATTGTACATAAGATACAATTTTAATGCCAAAATTATAGACTAAAGAAATGAAACGAAAAAGAATAAAATGCCAATATGACCCTAAACCCCGAGACCTTGGCATCTTGATGACTTGGTCGACAAGGAATAAAGTAAGGGGAAATAAGGGCCAAAAATCGATAAAAACCCTATTATTTTATTCATCAATATTAAATTTAATTTTCTATTATTTAAACCTCAAATAAAGAAACTTTGTACATGAAAGTTGTAGATAATAATATATAGAAAAAATATAAAATTGATTTTACATAAAAATAAAATATAGTGTACTTTTTATGCTCTAAATAAAAAACCAAAACCCAAACTTCTCAAACCCATATATCCTCAACAAAAACATAAAATGTATCAAAATCACCTTTAATATTATATAACTTTTTATAAGCTATTTATTGAAGTGGCATCATTTAATTTCGAGTTAGTTTTGAAAGTGTGGTTTTGGACCCTTATTGTATACTTTATCTGAATAAAATAATCATTTTATTTATCTTTATTTTTATAATATTATGTTTTATAATTTTTTAAATATTATTGTATATGTACATATTTGGAATAGAAATATATCATAAATAAAACATAAAAATAAAAAACATAAATACATAGATGAAATACCTATACTTACACTTATATATTTAATACTCTTATTTATTTAAGTGTACATAATATATCAGAAAAATACAATAAAAATATATCTATGTAAATAAAAATAAGTTTTAAATATATAAATAGATAAAATAAAATAATAAAATACAAAATACAAAATAAAAATAAAATATACAAAACATAGATGAATATACCTATAAATATGCCCTTAAAAACCAACTTTTAATAAATAAGCCCATAAAAATAAATAAAATCAAATTAAAATACAACATAAAATAATAAACAATTTTATTTTATAACTAAAATTAAATAAAATTAGTTACTATTTTTAATTATTTTTTTCAAATAAAAGTCTCTATTTTGACATGTAGTGTCCTACATGAACCAATTAGGCATCGAGGAATGTTGACCCAAGTCAACTGCCTCTTTTCAAAAGTGTCGAGTCCCACCTTTTCTTCCCTTTTTCCCTCTTCCACCAGATATCAGTCAACCTCGAGCCCTTCACCATTTCTGATCTCTGATCATCCACGATTCTCGCCCAAGCCCTAAATCTTCTGTACACATCACTAATCATTCGCTAGCCCTAGGTGAATAAGGGTCAAAACCCATCTTAATAACTAAACCGTTCTGTCCTCCTATCTCCATTTGGTCCCTTTTTACTCACTGAAACCCCCTATCCTCAGTCAAGCGAGTCTCCAGTTGATAGATGGTGCACCCTTGAAGTGTTGGTGTAGTTGATGGAGGAGGAGAGGCGACCCACAGCAAAGCTCCGACCCATCCTGCTCCTTTGTTGCTCCGGTCAGGTTCGAGATGTGCCTTTACTTTTTCTAGGTACATTTAGTTCTTTTCTTTCATTTTGAGCTTTTATTTCATACTTTTAGTAGTCGTTTTAGCTTATATTTAGGTTTGGTCCTGGCTGGAGATCTAGAGATCCGCCCACGGCTTGTCGAGACACATTGTGTTCGAACCACCCACCATCACCCCACTATCTTTTCCTACAATTTCTCCATGCGTCGCCCATCTCCAGTCACCAAGTTCACCCCATGATCTAGAAACGATGCTCCCTCCGTCGCCTTTTGCGTGAGCATCTCTGCCTCACCTCCTACTTCAACTATTCCACCAAATAACAACCTAGATAGCCTTACCCAGGCCACTTCTTTGATTTCATGTCGATTGTACATCTGGAAGAGCCCATCTAAGGGCTTCTTGATTCAGGAATTCCTCCCAGGTCAGCACAAAGAACTCTTGAGCTTTATGGGTCAGCATTGACCCCCAGACCCGATTAAAGCATTTGGAAGGAGCACAGAAGCTGTTGGAGCATGTAGAGCATCTCGAAGGTGTTGTAGGAGGCTGAAGGAGCAAGCCATTGAAGATCCAAACTCACCCCAGGCGAGTTCATTCCCTATTCTTCCATCATCCTTCTCCATTGTCCAATGACAAGCAGTGCACTAGATTGTACAGGAGGCGTCGGATCTGCCATGCCCAGACCCTTGGATCTTCTTCAAAGATCTAATCTCAGATATCGAAACGTGAACCGTCATCGAAATCTCATGTGCCACCATGCATCAAGTGACCCACTCAACCACACGATGGAGCGTTTAATGGGGGTGATTTGCTTACATAGCCCCCCTACCTTTTCGTTTTATTTATTAGTCCTCTAAATAATTATTGTAACATAAATAAATATAGAAAAAATGCATAGTCTCCCCTAAGCTTATTTGTTATTGCATATGGGACCATGCCAGGTCTCATCGCATGTCGTCCTACATGAGGTGGCCATTTTGCAAAGATACCCTCGCAGGTTTTAGTATTTATATTTAATCTTTTAATATCCAAATTAACTAATAAAGTTTTGGGTATTTTGCATATTATGCCTTTCCTTTGTTTTCGATTGCAAATATACCCTCTCTAGTACATGTATTTTTGTGATTGCCTTTTGTTTATTAAAAAAGCATCCGTGCTCCAAATATTATGCAAAAATAAGGCTCGATGCCTACTAGCATGTACATTTATGCTACAATTTTATTTTTGCATTTTAGGAATTTTAAATATTTATGAAAAATCAAATGGGCACATTTTTATCCATGTTTAACTTGGAAAATACCAAAAAATATAAACATTTTGAATAATTCCCCAAAGAATATATTTTGTTTTTTATAATATTTGGTAACTCCAGAACAAAAATTCCCTAAAATAGAAATGAAAAAGACACAAAAATTGAAAACTCAAAAATCCAGTAAAAAATAAATAAAAGTCCCAAAAATCAAAAAAATATTTACTTTTATTTATAAATTTTCTTTATATTATTATTTATGTATTAAAATTGATTTGAAGAATTTTGAACTTTATTTGTTATTTTTAATCTTCAAATACATTTAGCTTATTTATTTATTCGTTGATTTGGGATATTTTCGAATTTAATAATATTTAACAATTAGCAAAATTAACTAAAAAATTACAAAAATAGTAAAAAATAATTTAAAACCTAAAAATATTTTATTTTACACATTTTAATTTATTTTAAGTGTATTTATAATTATACTACCTTTTATTGTATATATATATCCTAATATATTATATTTATTAAGAACACGAAATTAAAAATCAGAAAATATGAAAATAAATAAATATATAAATAAATAAATATATAATTAAAAAATTTGAAAATATAAAACTTTAATATCGTAAAATCCATAAAAAATAATATACAATTAAAAACCCACATAAAAGAGAATAAAAAGACAAGAGAAAAGGGCAAATTTTGTGCATCATTGCTTAATCTACAGTTTGCTCCCTGAGTTCGATCTCTATACATGCTTGCATATTATACAAATTTATTTTAGAGTTATAAAATTTTAACTCGACATTTTTGCCTTCCATTTCTTTGTTTATTTGTGGGTTAAATGTTATGTGATTCGCTCTCAGTGAGATGTCACCTCATCGACACTATTATCTTTACCATTCTTCTAATGAGGATATTTTTAGACCCTCATGAAAAGCATCTCAACAAATTATGCCGTTGTCGAGGAGAAACACAACATTGATTGTAATTATTTATTCATTTTAAAATACTACATAAAATAATAATATCTCTCCAATGCACGATCGGACGGTTGTTGTCGTTCACTAATCCACATGGCGCCTTCTGATGGCTCAACAACAATTTGGTGATGATCAGTTGAGACTAGATTTGGCTGAGCATCCAACGGTTGAAGAAGATGAAGATCCAATGGCAGCCAAATATTCTGGAGCGGGAACCAAATCCGATGATGGAGATGCACGGGGGGAGAACAGGGAAGAACACTAGAAGGAGTGAACTTTGATCTGGTTTCCTAGGCACCTCCGGCCACCTGAGGGGCTTGCGAGTGGCTCACTACGGTTGTTGGGCATGTCAGATGAGTCCTGGACTCAAAAGTGGAGTCCTAGAGTGTTGAGGAAGGTAGAGCATCTTGGGGGTCCTCTGACTTTGACAAAATCAACCAAATCTGGGTCTTTAGAGTCGGAACCTTCATGGTTAGTCATGCCAAGAAAAATAGGAGGCTCGGGGTTCATATCTATGGGGAGATGAATAGAGATGAAGCGTAGCGGAGGGTCTTTCGGGAACGACAGTAGAGGGTCTCGAGGGAATGGCAGCGGAGGAGACCCTGGTCTCTTGATTCTGAAGTGAATCAAAGGGAGTGAGATGCCTGCGGTGCAGAGAAGCGAAAGGGGCACGGGGTGGGGGTGTTAAGAGGGTTAGAGAACAGGTAAAGCATTGGGGGCGACAAGAGCTGTAGCTCTAGCGAACTTCAATTTTTGAAAATATGAAATAAAATACGAAAATAACAAGAACTAAATGCAAACGTAGATTAATATTAATCCTAGGAATTAAAACAACCTATAATCTATGGATTTACCTTAGGGAAGAGGGAACCATGCAAAGCTGCAGTGACGAGATGCGACGAGCTTGGATCGTCAACTTCCAGACCTTTTTTTCCATACTCGAATGGTCGAGAGGTTTGTTGTTGTAACCAACAAGACATACCATGAGAAGTCAGCTATTTCGAGGGGGGAATCAGGATAAAAAATCAAAGGGTGGTGGTGGAGGTATATATGTACAAGGAGACTTTGACCAAGGCTACCATTCGTTCTAGAGCTCCACCGATTGAGGAGTCAATGTGATGCGAAAGAACAAGATTTAAGGAGCACAAATGGAGAAGGAATCGTTCCTTGAAAATTAAAGGAGCGATCGAGAAAAAATTGAGGAATCATGGAGGTTAGTGTGGTTAGAGGGGCCAGTTGATCGGTGTGTCAACCATGGCCGCACGCTTATTGGTCCACGTCACCCGCTAAAAGACAAACCAGAAATGAAATTCAAAGATAAATAAAAAATAATTAATAAGTGAATTTATCATTTCTTTCATAAACATGAAAAATGTTTATTATTTTATATAGTATTTTATGGTGATTTCTATTTATTTTTTTGAGTTAATTTATTGTATGTTACTTTTTGTATGTACATTTATAGGTATATTAACCTATACGTAGTTTATTTTGTTTCTATTTTGTATTTTAAATGTTATTTTTTTATGTACATAATTCATACATTTATAACTTATTTATACATATAAATATATTTTTTGGAAGACATATGTAGACTTAAATAAATATGGATGTTTATTATACATGTACATATATGTATAATTCATCTATAAATGATAATATACTGATTTAATATAAAGTATTTTTAATTAATTTATTTTATTTAATTATGTGTATGCAATTAAGATATTATTTACAAAAATATACAAATATAAAATATGAAAAATAGAAAGAATAAACAAATTGATTATTTTAATCAGGTATATTGCATAATAAGGTCCTAAAACCTAACTTTTGCATCTTAACTCCAAATTGTATGAAACACACCATCATTAAGTAGATAGTTTTATTTTAAGAACAATAAATGTGAGTTTGGTCAATTTTGAGTTCATATGGAGAAGATGCAGGTTTGGAAAGTTTTCCTTGTGGCTTTTTATTCTTGGTGTCTAAGGCACACTGTGCATTATTTTTTCATGACATAAATTTTGTATTTTTCTTTTTATATTTATCTACAAGTTTCATTTTCAAAGTTTATAATATTTAGTTATAAATAATAAAGAATAAAATAGGTCTCAAAATCTATTTATTGGGGCATTAAAAATTAGGGTCTTGAGTTATTTTGGACCTGTATCTCCCCCTACTTTATTTCTTGTCGACCCAGACATCATGATGCGTAGATCTCAGGTTTTAGGGCCATTCAATACCTATGTTATTTCATTCTTTTTTCTTTTCTTTTCTGAATTCTTTTATTTGGATTTAAATACAATATTTTATAACCATTTATAGCGAAATTAATAAATGTTATTTTATGCAATTTACTGCAATATACATGCATTTAAATAGGGTATAAAGGCCAAAATGAATGAACAAAGGTGATAAAATGGATATTTATCAACGCTCTAATAAGGTATAAAGATATCTCACCTATGAAGGCTATAAGAAGGTCCTCAAAAAAAGGTATGAATTTTCCAAGAGACACCAAAATCCACTAGAGAAATGTGTATTAGATTTTTAAGGTCATAAATGGTTTTTGGAATGTCACCATGGAGATTGAAAAAGAAAACCATGTGAAGAAGATACTCAAATAACTTGGTATAGACTAGAATACCACTAGTATTGTTGTCATAGAAGAAATAACCACTCTATTGATGGACAACCTCATAGGTAAGCTTCTATCATATGAAGAAGAAAAGCAAAAAAAAGAACAATGAGATGCTGACATCAAGAAAAATAAAAGCATAGCTCTTCGAAAATTATGTGAAAATAAAACGTTTGAAAAAATGGTTTGTAAAAATGTTTGCAAAACTAGTTTTATTATTTTGTCACATAAGGAAACAAGTATGGGTATGAAATCTACTTGTATATATATGTACATTGAAAACCATAACCTATGTATAAATGCTATGTACATAAGTATCCTTAATACAACCAACACAAGATCTTGTAGATAAAATCCATGAGTATATAAAACCTATAATATAAACCTCTTTGTAAATATGTATTTATCTTTGTAAAACTTTTTCTTTCTTTTTCCAAAATACCTAAAAATTTAAAAATTAAAAATTTCATAAAAATTGCATAGTTTGAAAAATTCCCACCAACAAGAGTTGTATATGCATTAAGGTTGAATTTTAAAACTAGTATGGAATCGAATAGAATAACAGAGCTAGGTTAAGACCTTAATCCACTTAACTTCAGAGGAACCTCATAGGTTTTGTGGTTAGGACTTTTGAGGTCCACATCGACTCAATTTTTCCTGTCCACTAGGCTATGTTTACATGTTGTCTCGATAAGCTTAAGTAGAACACTAAATAGTGCACGCATGACTCTCAGAGACAATGGCTTGACTTGGACATGCACCTTACACATAGCTCAACACGGATAAGGTGGTGAGGAGGCATAATCTTTTGGCTTGGAGTAGCATACGGGGTAGTACAACTAGCAAGAACCTTCTGTCCTCCTCTAGGGAAGGATGTGCACCTCAACCTGGTCTAGTAGCATTGCGGTCTAAGGACATGATCTTGTGGTGTTGTAATAATGCTTCAAAAGAGGGATAGTTTACTGGATCAAGAATAAAAACTTCCTTTGTACTTGCTGCACCTTGTAGATATATTGTATATATGTCAAAAAATGTGTAAAATTGAAAAACTCCAAAGAAATGGTACATGCCTGATTGAAAATAAAATGTCTGCCGGAGTGTATATAGTGAATAAGAAAATCTTATGTATTCCACCATATCATCTCAAGGAAGCTTGCGGCTGGAGACTTAGCTACACTGGTTAAGCTCCAAGGGATACGTGACTACACTGGTCACAATTCATTCTCTTCTTTCCCCTCTTCTTGAGCTGGTTGTACTTGAACTAAGAAGGGAATACCTCGCTCCTCAAGGAAAGAGTTGCTACACTGGGGAGTTAGAGTTACCTTGTTGAGAGAGGTTGTTTCATAGCCATTTTTGAGGTGGAGAGCTACATATCACTTACACAATACAAGGAAAGATTCATAGTCATTAGAATTTGCATGTGAAGACTTGTTCGGACCTAGTTGTTAAGAGGACCTGACCATAGAATTGTGGAACTTAAAGGCTGTTAAGTCTTAAAACCGTTTCCCAACAGGGTTCCACCAAATTAATAATCCAAAAGTCTGACCGAGATCCATACTCCAATTTAATGATGATAAGTTTAATAATCAACCTTGATGCTTTCTTTGTCTTTTACTTTTGTTTTCACTTCTTTTTCAAATAAGTTTTTACTAAGGGACTAGCAAAGGTAAAGTATAGGAGGATGATGAATCTGTGTTCTCATTCTTTATTCTTTTATTTTAGCTTTATCTTTTAGCAAAAGCTTCTATAAATATGTGTAAATATAAGAAATTACCATTATGCGTACCATTGTTCATGTTCCATAATTAGCACATATTTTACAAAATAAAAGAATAAAGAGAAATGAAATATAAAATGAAGATGTAATTACATAATAAGTACAGACTAACCCAAACCTCAAGAGAAGGTCAATAATTGGCATGATCGATAAGGAATGAAGTAGGGGGAGATAGGGTCCTATGCTACTTATAATTGTAAATACTTATATCTAATTATTTCAAATTATATTTTATGCATACTATATTTCTAAACACTTGTACATATCTCCAAAACTAAAATAAAAATAAAATAAGAATTATAAAACATTAAATAAATCAAAAAGAAAATCAAAACTCTTTTATACATTATCCACACTACTAAATATTGTACATAATACCTATCTAATTAATACCCTTATTTAACTGGTAAAAATCAATTAAAAATCACTTTATACTCCTCAAATTATTTTGTAAATAAAAAAATAAATAAAGACTTTGTGTAAAAATAATAAAATAAAAATAAAAGAATAAAATATCAGGTATGTATGATGACCTATATTGTATATATTGTACATATGATGTCATAAAAATAACTAAAAATAGTAATAAATAGTTTAAAAATAACAAACATTTTTTATTTTATTCATTTTTATTTTAAAATCATTCACTGTTTCATTTCCAATTTAATTCAATTATCTCCTATTTTGTCACATAGTGTATTTTGTCCCTATTCTCTACCTTTTGCTATTGGTCCATAGGGGATTGTTTTACTCCGGTCAACATGACCCATCCTTCCTTTTCCCCAGGACAAGTTCAGCACCATTTTTGCTTTATTACTCTGACCCGAACCGATCAATTTGGACCTCGATCCTTCGCCCTGATTGAACATCTCAGATCCTTCATCTTAGCCCGAACTTTATCCTTAGGATTCACACCATGGTTCACATGATTTCATCCCATCTTTCTCGAATTTTTTGTGCCTATAAAGACCCTGGCACCTCCTCCTTTTGTTCCATCTTTGGATGCTCCACCACCTCCGTTGCGCCCAACCCCTTTCTCAGAGTGACAGCTGAGCAAGTGGAGGAAACCCTGAGGGTTTGGAAGTAAGCGAGCCCTAGGTCCGGTGGCCTTCATGCCATGCTTTGCCATAAGGAGCTCATCCTTTAGCTATGCTGGCCATTGAGGCTCTGAACCTGGAGAACCTTCTTCTCCATCTCAGGTGACATCACACACCTAGAGGTAACCTCTATTGCATACGATTACTCATCTTTAGCTTGAGTTTTCATTCGGAAAAAAGCAACAACTTTTATCTCGTCCACCGATTAATCTTTCACCCTAACCAACGCACATCTCGCACGACTCACACATCGCTTCTACATCTTGCTCCACATCCAATCCACTGACCAAACCATTGGGTTGGTTCGAAAATCTCAGGCCTAATCCTTCACTCAACGGATGACCCGACCATCGGCATCCCCCTTTGTTTATTTGATGTTGTAACCCTTCACCGGAGCTCCCTCTCCGAGACAACATTTTTTGTGCAGGAACAAGACCAAATGCTTCCTCTCTTGTGGACACTTCACACCTGCAGCTTGTTCAAAAGTCTTTAGGAACCACATGCATCTCCAGGACACTCCTCGAGGTCCTGGACCCTATAGAGCATCCCAACAGCTGCAAACAGTTACAACTCCATTTTCATCATCAGAGCAACATCAGAGGGCGACAGGAGTCCAGGAAATCACAGTTAAAAACTCCCCAGAGGCGAGTTCCTCCCTGTTCTTCTAGACGCCCTCCTCGTCATTGGATCAGGGTGTCTCCCATATGTAATCTCCTACGTCCGTTTTAGAGACCTCCATGATCGTACGATCAGTAGGAGGGTGACTCCCAGCCACATATCGCCGAAGCGACACCGCCTGATCATAACCGTTCATCCTTAAGTGGAGTCGCTTCAGCCGTCCGTTCACGCCCAAGACAGAGCCGTCGAATATAGTCACATGCCGCCCCAAACTGCAAGGGTATATCGCACTTTTACCCTGTCATTTCTTCTTTTTTAGTGTAGACCAATAAAAGTAGTCATAATTAATAACATTTGTAGTAAGGCCCCTGTAGTTTTTATTATTTGCATTTTAGCCCACTCGAGTTATAGTCACGTGCACCCGTACACGCTTTTTGGGATTTTTTGCTATATTTCTCCTGAACTTATTGCAGGTTATGGAATGAATTAGATGTTTTGAAAATAGAACATATACCCCTGTGAGACTAGTTCACGTGCTACATGTGATATTTGTGTAAAAATTACAAATAGGGCCCCTAGACTTTTCGTGGTTGTTATCTATTAGGCCCTAAGACTTAAAATAATTACAAAATGGTCCCTTTAAACCGTTTCCAATTACTTATCTTTTATTTCATGTAATAGATATTAAACTAACTCCAAAAATTACCTAAACATTACTTGTGATTTCTAAATACATGTAGTATTTATGGTGATTTTTGCTTGTTGATTTTCGTGCACTTTCCATTATTAAAAATTCAAAAATAATAGAATAGTCCATGTTTTCTTTGAAAATTCCATAAAAGTTCGAAAAATCACTCAAAAAATTCTATAAAAATTTCTAGAGATGTCATTTATTATCTTTTAGCTTCAGTATAAAGTTTGTTCAAAAAATACCTTATAAAAATGTAAAAATTCGTAAATACTTGAAAACTTATAAAACTTATATAAAATCAACGAAAACCTCAAAAATATTGATTTAAGTCCATATTTATAGTAATTTTCCTCTAATTTATCTTAAAATAACCTTTAGAGACTGTGGTCTCTTTACTTATTTTTAATTTACAAAACATTCCTTGTTGTGCACTGTTTATTATTTTTCTCACTGTTTGATTTTTAGAAAATTGAAAAAACATCTAAAGATTACATAAAAGTTACCAAAAACACTAGAAAACATATAAATCCCCAAAATATATTTATTACATTATTCTGAGCATTTTTTGCTTATTTCAAAAATACAAAAAGATTGTGTGAGTTCATTTTTTGTCCATTGTGCCTATTGTCCTTCAATTTGAACAACTAAAAATTTGAAAAATTAAAGCCACTAAAACAATAAAAAACTCTTGAAATCTACTACTTATTGTATAATTGTGTTACTTGTGTTCCACCCTGGTCGCTATGCCAGGTAAATAAAAGTAGCAAATCCGCTAGTTTTCTCTCTTCGATTTCTTAAGTGGTTTATTTTCTTGTTTATCATTCGATTGATTAGGGATATAACGAAACTTGCTTAATTGTTAATTAAACCCTAGTTGATCGAACACATCATCAGAATGGCGTCGTTGCCGCGGAGCACGACTAAGCAGTTAGATTTCATTTATTTTTGCTTTTATTTACTTGGCTCTCATATAATTGTTTATGACCATCTTCTGTTTTGCTTTTCGTGTGAGGTAACTCATGGAGGACAACTCAATTTTATTTGGAGGGACTTGCACTCGAGGAGGAGGAGATGAGTAGAAGAAGCAGTTATATTAGATAGAATTCCGTTAGTTTTATTTTTGCAAATATTCTTGTAATAATTTAGACATTTGAACACTATTGGACTTGAACGTTATTCAGGGTCCGTTTAACGGAGTGCCGGTGCACTCGGGGGACCTCACCTAGTTTTTCGTGGTTTTTTGCCTTTTATTTTTATTTGTTTCACGAGGTTTTAGCCCCTAGATTTAGGTTTTATTCTGGTTGAGCTTGGTAGAAACTAAGGTTCAAACTCCATAATAGAATATCTATTCCTATAGATCATGCTTTGGACTTAGTCGAATAAAAAGGCTAACATAATTCGACTAGAGACCACATGCCGAGAGAGGCCGTATACAATTCTTGCAGGACCCACTATGGGGGGGGGCACCGATCGACATCTAAGACCAGACTCAGGTCTCTTTTCTAATTGATTGGAACTAGTTCTTCCTGTAATAGAAGCTATTACCTAAGGACGATTTCCTCATGCATCATTTAGATTAGTTTAATTTCTATCTTTAATTTATATACATACCATTTTGCATGTAGACTGCTGGAGCAAGGTACACATTTCCTACTCTTCATGCATAATTGATTTCATCAGGCATCAACTTTTCTGTCTTCCTCCCCCTGTTTTATTGGATTTAAATAAAAAGGAAATAAAATCATTAAAGACGTTGATCTTATTCAGAAAAAGACTTAAAAAAAGAGATAAGCAATAAAATCGGGACTGCTAAAGCACACTTGATCTAAAACCAAAGTTCACTCAAAAATTTTGTTTTGGGGAGAGTAACCTCCACCATGTCTTGTCTTACTTGCTGAGAGTTGAGAGATTCATACAATAGGATAGAGCCACGCCTGAACTTTCTTCAGACTACCGATTCTAAACAAAAATGATTAGCTATTCTCCAGTGAGGATTTATGGGTAGTTGGTAAACGGTCCGGACTTCCTTGGCAGAGTGGGTATTTTAGAGGATATTGCGTAAGGCTCCATCCTCAAGTAATCAGGTAGATGCAAATGGTCCGTACTTACAATACAACTAGTCATAAGAATCTGGGCTAGTCTCCAGGGAGAATAGGGCTCCTCACAACTCACTAACTCTCTCTATAAGATTGGATTATCACCTAATAAAATTTGACAAGATAGGAGACCAAGCTTTCATGGTCATCATATTGTGTTGAGTATGGTAAACAGGGGTTTGTTTACTTATTTTGTATTCATTCAACATAAAATCCTCATAAATCCTCAGATCAAGATGATGGGAAGGAGGTCTCTTAGGCTGCCTCTGGCAGCACCGCTTTCTAGCACTCCGCCCCGTTCATTAAGGGCAACTTCAGAGAGCTCAGTCATGCTCTCTGAACCCAAATTCGCCTCCACCTTGTTCCCCCTCAATCACCCTTCTTCTACTCCTGAGGAACAGTTAAACAGGCCAGCACAACCCTACATTCATTTGGCAGCACCTGAGCTAGGCTCTTCTGCCTTTGTAGAGACCAGAGAGATGGCTAGTGATCATAGAACAGATGACCAACCTCAAACTTCATCATTAGTATTAGATCAAGCGACAATCAACAACATGCTACTAGCTTTCTTGGAGACTATGTAGAGATAAATCAGGGAATTAGGGATATTCATGGTAGAGGTGAGGAGAGAAATAACGCAGATGTGAGTCTGGCAAGAAGAACTAGAGAGACCAACCAATGGTGGAAAGATACCATGCCAAGAGGGTCGAGTAGACGATTGATGCTAGCAGGAGCCGCACAATCCATCCAGACTAGCCGGTAGCATGAGATAGTTGCACAAACCTGGTGCAACTCTCACACTACGATGGATATAGCTTCCAGCCATCATGGGTGACTTTGAGCTTCACCCCTAGATGATCCAGCTACTGCCCAAGTTCCATGGGCATGCCACCAAGGAGCGACACCTCCATCTGCATGAATTTGAGATGATCTGTAGCACCGTCCATGACAGGCTGGTGGACGAGGACATCATCAAATTGATTGCCTTCCCGTTCTCTTTGGTTAATCGAGCATCCTACTGGCTGAAACACTTGGGGAGAGTGGTCACTACTTGGGAGCAACTCTGAACCGAGTACTTGAACAAGTACTATCCACTTGACTAGACCAATGCAGCCAAAGCCATGATCAACAATTTTACCATGATCCCTTACGAGCAATTTCATGAAGCATGGGATCGATTCTGAGAGCTCATCGATATGTGTCCCAACCATGAGATTAACAAGCCCAACCTCGTCCAAAGTTTTTTGTGTGGGCTGACACCTGAGCTGTAGGGGCTAGTGAATGCCTCTTGTGGAGGTACCTACTTCACTAAGGATGAAGACCATGCCTGGGCCATTTATAAGGAGATGGTTGAAAACTACACTGTGATGTCCCATACTCAGGTCTACATTCAGGGGAAGCCTCCCCCATAGATGGTTTCATACCAGAGCATTGCACGCATTGAGGCCAGTCCTTCTACCTCTTCTATGATAGCTGCACTAGTAGAGTCGTCAGTTGTTGACATGGGAATAATCATCCAGAAGTTGGATTGGATAGAGATCATCGAGAATAAGGTGTGTCAGGGCCTTGACAAGATCAATAAGATTGATGAGCTGGTCCAAACTCTTAATGACCTGACAACCCAGATCATGTACCTCCAAGAGGCATAGGCGGCTTCTCAGCCACATTCCAGGTCACGAGCTGATCCAGAGAGTAGTTCATCTTTGCCCTCCACCTCATATCGTCAGGTTCACCACATTCAGGCAGAGCCAATCCAGTCACTCCTGCAATACCATTCACCACCACCCCTCCTTCATACACTCAGTTGGTGGTATACCATTCGGATAAGCCCTTGGCGTCTCATCCCCTGCCAATCCATGACCTGCAAGAGCCGTTGATGGAAGTCAACGAGATCTGGTACTCCGAGTACCAACCGCAGCCCGGGATCCATCACGACCTCCTAGGCTTCCAATGGTCTACTGGAGGAACTTCATCCAAGCAGTAGCCTCCAACACAGGAAGGGCGGAGCACCCAACCACAGCAATCCCAGTACTCCCAACAACAACAGCACGGTCTTTGAGCCCAGTA